>OY723401.1:82600413-83200413 GCA_963210345.1 Inga oerstediana | reverse complement strand
AGTACCTGACCTGATGACACGTTTTTCCAAATTTTTGACTAGGGCTATCCTAAAGTATTTCCACCCAAGGAATCCATTTTCGGATTTGAAATTACCAAATTCAATGTCAAATTACAAAATTGCCCTTGGCAGTCCCACTTTAAGAGTTTCAGGGGCGTTTCCGTAATTATGCTTTCTCGGCCTTTTCCGAAAAAGCGTCCAACTATAACCCCACCTAATTTTCCCTCCTAAACCCAATGGAACCATCAAATCATTGAAAATCCAACTCTAAGACCCTCTAACAGCCCTGGCCGAAATTATAGTATCCTTCAGAAAAAAAATCGGGGTTTTGTTGTTTCGGCTCCGTAAACGCGTTCCTTTCTACTCATAATTACTTTATTAACCATCTAATTGAGTTATAACAACCATTTGAACTAAAATTGGGCAGTATAACCCTTAGGCACTCACTTTTCCAAAATTTAAAACCAATGGCAATCCGGCGAAATTTCACCGATTAAATTGCCCACAACAGCCAGAATAGTTAATATACGAAGGTTTGGAAGTTACCTCAAACTCCCACTAGCTTTTCCTCTTCTTGGCTGAAACCCTAGGTCCTTGAACACCCAAAGATGAGCTTCCCAAACCTTAATTACATAGAAGAGTAACTTAGGAACGGAATTATACATGTTATGAACCGCTTTATCGAAGAAATCACTTACCTTTGCAAGTTTTTCTTCTCTTTCTCTCTCTAGAATTTCACACTCTCTTTTACTAGTTCAGATCTGTTAGGGCACGAAAATGAGCTAAGGAGGATGATGGAAAAGTGTTTTTATTATATTATATGATTTTTTTAATGATTTATGGAATTTCCAAAAATTCCAAAATCAATTTTATGTACATAAATCCTATGTACATGTAACCAAGCTCATTTAGCCCAACCAATATTTCCTTCCTCTTGCAACATGTAAGAGACACCTAGGGGTCCCTCCCTATGGTCTCAATTGGCTTCACAACTTATTCCAGTTACGTATACACTTAAAGTCTCAATTTTGGTCAAAATTATACTTTTTGCTCAAATTTTCCATAAATTCAAATTAAATTAACCAAAATATTCTAAATATATTTTCCCCTTTATTTCCCTTAATTAATTGAAATTAACTTCAATTAATTGGAAAATAAGTAATTTTGTACTTAATTGACAAAATTACGATTTTGACATTACCTTTTTATTTCAATTTCTTTTCTTATTTTTCCTTGGCCAATTTCTATCTAGTTTTGGATCAAATATTTTCTCTAATATTCCTTCATTTTTTGACCTTAATATCAGACTTTTTAAATTACCCAAAGTAATTCCATAATTATTTTGCCCATTTTCTCATGCAAAATTCCAAATTTATGAATATTCACAATTTTATTGAATTTCTCAAATATTTACAATATTTTTTGTGAATATAAATTTTGGGGTGTTTCAACTATAGTTTCAATATTTTAGCAATATCAATTTAAAAATGTTTTTCCATGCTACTACAATGGCAGTTTTGAAACATGCTTCAGTTTGATATCCCAATTGAAATAAAACATATTTATAATTTGCATAAATACCATGTTGCAACTATGATTTTTCTCTTTCATTCCCAGCATATCAACTAGAGTTGGGAAAACAGGCCAGCCTGCACCAACTCGCGGGCCACGCGGGTCGGGCCCGTGCGACCCGCACTTCTGTGGGTTGGCATTTTGCCAACCCTAACTCGAAGTGTGCGGGTTGCGGGCCAGCATATTTTTTTAAAAAAAAGATCCTATTTTTTAAAGGTAGTCGAAAATACGAGACACACATATATGAGTTATTAAATTTACTTTTCTAGCATCAATCATTCCTCTTATAAAAATTTAAAAATATAATTCTCAATTTAAGAGATAAAGTTATTAAATTTGTCAAAGTTTATAAGCAAAATATAAACTCGTCCTCAAATAACCAAAATATAATAATTTTGTTTAAAAAAGAAGGGAAGAGGCTAAGATTTTTTCTCTTTGAATTGAGAAGTGTCAAGATAGGAGTGGACAACTTATAAATATTGTGAAATTATTATATATAAAAAAAAAATTTTTTTGAGGGCCAACCCACTGGTTGGCCTGCATCAACCTGCGGGCCATGCTGTGTGGGCCTGTGCGGCCCGCACTTTCGCGGGTTGGGATTTTCCCAACCCTAACCCTGTTCCAACCCGCGAGCCTGAGGGTTAGACCTGTTTTACCAGCTCTAATATCAACTAATCTATTAGCATTTGATTCAGTGATAACTTTTTTGAAGCCTATTTCCCAAACCGATCTAAGGCCTTCAAGGAAAGCCCATTCTTTAGCCTCATACACACTACACTGTCTAAGCATGCGTTTAAACCTAGCTAACCACAAGCATTATGATTTCTGATGACTTTTCTTAAATAAAGTATCCCTTGGCTTCAAGCTTCGATAAGACGATGACTTCCTCCCTATGTCGGGACTCAAAACAAGTAGCGTGACCACCCAAAGAGGCGAAGAGGTGGAGGCATCTTGTATGGCAAAGAAAAAATTGAAGAGGTATCCATATATATTACCGTCATTGGAGTACAATGGTAGAGGATTGTCGGTGGCCTTGGTCTTGTCGGTTTTCCTCAATGTGTCATGTATCTAGTAATCAAATCTTTTTATTAGTTAATCTCTGCCAAACATAAGCTTCTCTTCTATCATCTACTTCTTTTTCAAAAGGGTTTATAATTTCTGTAATAAGGGACTAATATTCTCCTTTGTAAAAAGATTGAACGAAGTGAACAAACTAACAAATGCATAGAAAGAGTTATTCTTTTATGGTGTGTTTGGTTTGAGGGGAGGGGAGGGGTGGGAGGGAATGGAAGGATGGGTAAATTACCTTTTTGGGTTGAAGAAATTTTAATTTTATGCGAGAATCCAAAATTTAAAAAGAATGCGAAAGTAAATTTTGAGCGGGAACCCAAAATTTAAAAAAGTAAGAGGATAAATTTTGGATTTCTTTTATCCAAAATTATAATTTCTCCACCCTCCCTCCCCTCAACCAAACACACCCATTTAATAGTTTTAATGGCATCTGTTGATGATGGCTTGGTGCCACGTGTGAGTGCATATAGTTATACAAATCCATCTAACGTCAAAATTAACATCCTTTACTTGTAGAGTAAGATTGCTACGATTTAGAAATTTCCGTAGTAACATTGAATCTAAAAAAAAAAAAATCTTGATACCTAATGAAACTTATCAGCTTATTGTATTTAGTCAACTAAAAATTAAATTTAATTTAGATAATGACCGGGTCAATATTGTTATGATTTAAAAACTTTTGAGACCCAAAATATTGATTCATCTATTCAATGAAATAATCAATCGAATTAAAGGGATATATATGTTAACAGGTAAAAAGGTGCATGAATCGGTTTTGAAAATGTTCATAAAGGAAAATAATGAACCATAGTTTATTTTATACCCATATTAAATACATACAATAACCTTTTTCGCCCAAAAAACTTTCATTTGATGAATATCTGGAAATTATAATTATAAGTTGTATAACATATGAACTGTACAGTCAATTTTATTGCATTAATTTGTTTCTATCCGTTTCATTCCATTTAGTTCAAAGCTATTAGGGGATGTATAGAGAAAGGATAAATAAGAACAGAATATTTGTTCAGTAAATCTATGTGAATAAAGACATTCAAGTTAACTTTATTCTATCCCATTTTAATTTGAACATTCTCCAAAAAAAAAAAAACTTGTTGTCAAACTCGTGAGTTGACTCTCCAAATTTATCGTTATTACTTTTCTAGCTTATAAAATTGTGTCGAGTCATCCTTAAACTCGTACTAATTGTAAACTCAGTCAAACTCGCAAGTTCAAACACTGTTTTTATGTTTCAAACTTACAAAATCATGTTAACTTTCTGTTAAACTCGTGTTAACTTTTTTGTTTAGATCATGCTTAGTGGTTTTATATATGAATTTTATATTTCTTTGTTGATATGATAAATTATGAATATTGATGGATTTAATTTGAATTAATTGAATTTAAAATATATTTAAATCAAATTATTTTATTTTTTATATTTTAATTAGTTAACTAGGCATTATTAATACCTTTTTGTTGATAAAAGTAAACTCATGTGAGTTTACGATTTAAATTTATATCACTGTTATAAGCATTATTGTCAAACTCGTGAGTTTATTCTTCGATTTTATTGTTTCTACAATTCTATCTTATACAATGGAGTCCAGTCGCTAGTAAACTCATACTAGTGTAAACTTGGATAAACTCCTGAGTTTACTATTTTTACGTTTATAACTTATAAAATTGTGTTAACTCACTCTTAAGCTCATGTTAATTTTTTCTATTTGATTATACTCAATGACTTTATATATGAATTTTATATAAATTTCTTTGTTAAGCATGATACAATATGAATGTTGAAGTACTTAATTTCAATTATTTGGATTTAAAATATATTTAAATCAAATTTTTATCATTTTTATATTTTAATTATTTAATTATACACAATAAATACCTATTTAATGATAAAATTAAATTCTTACGAGCTTACTATTTGAATCCAAGATGAGTTTACATTACTATTATAAATTTACTTAAATTCACGAGTTTGACAACCTTAATTACAAGTTTGTTTAAATTTTTAGGTTTCAAAACCTTATCTAAATTAAAAATAACAACTATTGTGGATAATCATGACAAAATCCTACGTTATCATTTATCAAATCAATATTAATAAAAGAAATTAATTACGCACATGGACGTAGGAAATCTTTCGTTTGAATTATATACTATAAATCGGTTAAAAAAGAATGGTAATAAAATCAATATTAAACAGTGAGATATTATGCACTTATTAATTGGAAATCAATATATTTAATGCATTAAAAATGCGATTCATTAGTGATTAGTGTATGGCTATGTGTATAAATTGGCTTGCCCAAAGCTTATACTACATATATTCGATCAAGGAAAAAAAAAAAAAAAAGTTTATACTACACATCAAAATATGGCTCTGAAGAAGTCTCAACTCTGCTTCATAGTCCTATTCTTGCTTTTCACTGTCTCCTCCATTCCATCCACAGGTATATCTATGATAATTTACAGATTCAAGGCTTGTTTGGTTCAGCGTTTTCTTAAAAAATAAGTCCTTATTACGCAAGCCGAGATAAAACTCCTCTTACATACTTAACTTGTATACTGTGAATCACGATTTATAAGCATTTATTGCCCAAAAATAAGCTATTCCAAATGAGCATTAAATGATTTTTTTTTATTTAAAAATCATTAAATTAAATTTTTATTTAAATTTACATAATTTTATTTTTAAAAAATGAATAGTAACTATATATATCTCCTTTGAGATTGCATTATTATTTATGTTTATATTTTGTTTAAAATGCATAGATTACACACTAAACTTTTTTTTTTCTTTGAGATTTAACAAAATTACTATTTTTTTTGTATAATCAATTTATATAATTTCAATTAAACAAAAAATGTGTATATTGTTGATTAACCTGAAGAGATTAAAGAAGTTAAATAAATTAATTTAATTATCTTTGCATCTGATTTCAGGACAAGAAACAGGTGGGGATGAATGCCAAGACAACGGAGATTGTGATGAAAATATGTGCCATTATATATGTCCTCCTGGAACCAACACTTGTTTCTATGATCCCAAAACTCACACAAAACGGTGTCGTTGTTGTCCTCAGCCTCCTCCTCTGCACTGAGACCCTGTTTAAATAATTAAATTTGCTCTCTTGTTGCAACGTACCCTTTGTGATCCTTATCGTACTTAATTACCTCCAATAATAATAATAATAAAACCATTATGGTTTCTGATTATTTATACTCTTGTTCTTATTCTTCTTCTTTTTTTTTTCACATTGATAAAAAATTTATATTATTTCAAACTTTGTTGGTTCTGGTCATCCCAAATTAAGTGTTTGTTTGAATTAGCAGTAGAAGCTGCTTATCCAACGTGATTTACAATATACGACGTAAATTTGTAAGAAAAGTAATGTCTCGACTTATATGAACGTGATTCTTGAATGCTAACTCAAAAAACCCTAAATTTGCAAGTTTAGCCCTGTCCGCCATGTAATATACCAGATTTTAGTTTAATTTCTTGATTCTAAAAATATTGTTTAGTCTTTTGACTCTAACACTGTTAGCATTCATGTCATTCATGTAAAAGAGAAACATTGTTAGTATTGAATCAGGATTTTTTTTTAATAACCATCATTATTATTTTAAAAATTAAACTTAATATATCAATAGTTAAGAATATTTTGTTAATATTTAAAATAAAATTTTGACTTCGGCACCATTTTTGTTGATGATGTTAGGATTAATGGCCTAAAAAGTCACTTTATAAAATTAAGATATCAAAATTAAATTTTGTGTAAAATTAAAGGATTAAAAGGTAGACTTTTTGCCTTATAGGGAACCGCATTACTTCTGGCTAAAAGAATAATTTAGACATTTTTTTTTAATTGAAAGGATAATTTCACGAAGTTGCCTTAACAAAGAATATAATAAAATATAAGTAAGATGAGAGAAAACAAAACCTTGAAACTGAAATGGATGCAAACGTTAACTTAGGTGCATCTTAAGCCTTTAATTCTACTTCATTTTGTTTATCATGAATATTTTAATCTAGAAAATAAATGTAATTAATTGTGAAAGTGTTTAATGGGGATAACGACCCATTTAACAAATTAATTGGGAAAGAGGACCTATATTTCGCTGAATATAAAACAAAGTATTAATTTATCTTTTTTTCAAACTAAAAAAATATTACTTTTTTTATTTACTATTAATTGGATCAATGAATCAAATTAAAGGGACATGCTTTCATTTTTTTAATCAATAATACATGCACCTTGGCACTTGAATGGCGACCCAAAAAAAAGTGCATGAATCGTCACTTTTGAAATTGTTCATTATAATTAAACTAATAAATCCATATTTTATTTTATATCAATATTAAATATATACATTAACCTTTTTGTGAGATTATGGGCTTATGGCCTAAAAAAAAATTCATTAGATGAATATTTTGAAATTATAAATGATATAATATATGAACTATACAAATTAATTTTATTGCATTGATTTGTTTCTATCCGTTTCATTCCATTTAGTTAAAAGCTATTATGGGATGAATGAATAGAGGAAAAGAATAAATAAGAATAAGAATAAGGTAACAGGATATCTCTAATCCTCATTCTAGTTTCTAGATAATGTTTTATTTTTGTCCACTAAATTTATAAGGTGTATTTTCAGTCCTCTAACACAATGATATTAACAAAAAATGCTAATATTAAAATTTTAAATGTTAACAAAAGATTCTCAAATACTCACCTATTAAGTTTATTTTTTTAAAAAATAATAATGATTGAAACAACAAAAATCATCATTTAATATGGTGTTATGATTAGAAAACTCAAAATGCTTTATAAAATTAAGAGACGAAAATAAAACCATGTATAAAGCTAGCCAAAGGACTAAAGTTTCCCTTTTGTCTAAAAATAAAATATTTGTTCAATAAATCTATCTAAATAAAAGCATTCAAATTAATTTTATTCTATTCCAATTTAATTTGAACTTACTTTAAGTAACAACTTTCGTGGATAATCATATGACAATACAACGTTTATCAAAAGTAACAAAGAAATACTAAAGATTCACATAGAAAATCAATCATTTGAATTACATTCAATAAATTAATTGCGAAAGAATGGTAATAAAATCCATTGGCATTAAACGGTGAGATATTATACATTTATTTGGAAACTAAGTGTATGGCATGTGTATATAAATTGGCTCATGCCCTTGAAGCTTTTATGGGTCCGGTTTCTCTTATTGTCCCTTTTCTCATCATCTCTCATAATCTCTAAATTATATCCATCCAATCAATCTGAAAGGTAAAAAATGAGCCACGTCATCAAGTTATCACTCCTTCTACTTTTCTCTCCTCTTCCTAATCAATGATCCAAATGGGCTTCTCTTCCCAATCAACGGTTCAGATGAGCTCATGAGGGATGATGAGAGAATCTGCTTCCACCTTATACTCCTCTGTTTCTATATATAAGATTATTTTTTTTAATGCACTTATTCTTAAGTATAAGGTTCCTTTTGAGTTTGTCTCAATAATAAATATATATTTTTTCATTTTATCCTCAATTACTTATTATACTACATATACGCTCTTTCATTATTTTCTTATTATTACTCTCTCACATCCATTCATAAATAGGGGTATTTTTTTAAAAAAATTAAATTTCTTATATAATTATTATATTTAACTACTTTTAACTGTTTTTTAGAATCTCACGATTCAATTAAAAGACTACTATATATAAGAAAGGAGGGAGTAATACGTATCATATTCATATCACAAGATGGCTCTAAAGAAGTCTCAACTCTGCTTTATATTGTTCTTGCTTTTCACTGTCTTCTTCATCCCATCCACAGGTATATCAATATCTCAATATCTCTGATTATTAACAGATTCAGTGATTTTTTAATTAAAAATGGTGAAAATTATTTAATTTTTCTTTTAAAATTGAAAAGTAAGCTATATAAATCTCTTCCGATCTCGCATTACTTTTTTATTATTTATATTTTTTAAAAAAATTCATAGATTACACGCATAAATTTCTTTTGATATTTAACAAAATAACAGTTGAACGTTTTTGCTACTCAATGATCTATATAATTTAAACGAAACAAAAACAATGTGTATAGTTTTAGTCTTTTCATTCCATGTTGAGTTCTAACTAAGCCTTTTAACTTTTTTTTTTTGTTCTTTAACCTTTTATAATTTAAAAAGTATGCACTAGTGGCTTGACGTTATAAGGGGATCAAACCTGCAACTTTCATTTAAATGGGAGCTTATATGCCACTAAATGACTGCAAGGCCAATGGCTTTAGTTATTTAACTTTAAAATTGCAGCAAAAAAAGTTTCGCTTTCTCTGTTTTTTTTTGGTAACATTGATAATCTGTTTGACAAAATAAATCTTATTTTGTGATAATAATATGATATTCGATACCACAATTCAATTTAAATACAAGTACTAGTAAGTAGTAAGCACTTTATTTTATTATATATAATGTTAACTACATTATGGCACCAATAAATTAAATGAAAAATATCCCATTTTCCCGTAAATTCAGTTAGAATTCATAAGAGAATATATTGTGCATTTGATTTCAGGACAAGAAACTAAATTGTGCATTTGATTTCAGGACAAGAAACCAAGGCCGAATGCAAAGGGAAGGAGGATTGTGAAGCAAAAGGATGTCGTTATGTTTGTCCTGCCGGAACCAACACAAATATATGTCATTAATCATTATATTTGTCCTAAGTCTGTAATTCAACCTCCACCAATGCCCTAGTCTCTCTCTCTCTCTCTCTCTCTCCCCCCCCCCCTATCCCTCTGTTTAAATAAATTTCCTCTCTTGGAAGACTCTGTTATTATGGGTTATAGTTACTTATACTTGTTTTCTTTTCCTTATTAAAAGCACTTTTATATTATCATTCAGTAACCGGTTCAGGATTTGTAACTGCCCCTCCCACCATAAGTGTCTTCTTTATGACTCAAACTTGGGACCTATTATTATTAAAACTTTAAAAGCACTTTAAATTATATAATAACATTATAGGCCAGTCATGAACTCATGATCCCAATTAGAGACCATGTTCTTATTCTAATGGTACAATTTTTTTTTAAAAAAATCACATTAAGGAGATTAATGTAATAGTTAAACAGTAATAAATGTTATTTTTAATTGGGTTAATATAATCTTTAGTTTTTCAAGTTTACTCTCATTTTAATTTTTTTCCCTCAAATTTCAAACCACAGATTTTGGTCCGTCAAGTTTCATTTAATTTAAAATATTAGTTCGCTATAACTTAATAAATATCTGGATCATTTTGCCTCGAAAAGGACTAAAACCATTGGTTTCAAACTTAAGGGATGAAAACCAAAATGAGCGCAAACTTGAAAAATGAAAATTGATATTAACCTTATTTGCTCTCCATTCTATTTCATTAAATTTCTTATTGCTTATTCCACACAAAAGGACACTTCACTACCCTGCTTAGCTGACAATGTTATCAACACTCAAATGAACACGTACATACCTAATGACAGATAACAATACCAACACCAACACCAACAAAGCAGGTATAACGGAAATATAACCATATCAATGCCATAAAATTTCCTAAAATAACAATAATAGGAATGATACACCTGCTTTATTTTCATAGCCAAATTCCTAGAGAACAAATTTAGAATAAAAAAAAAAAATCAACACCAAAAGTGAAATATATACTTGGTAGGTAGCATGTTGAGTTTTATCAATTGACTCTTTTGATGAACGACCAACCTTTCGTAGTGAGATAAGGCTTATTGTTATTGACTCTTTTAAAGAACCAATCACAATTGCCTAAATTTGAGCTCAGTGATACATGTAGACAAGGCATCTCTTAGTTGGATGTTATCGGAGTCCATGTAAAGAGCATCTTCATATAACCTTTTAGCTTGTTGTAGCAACTTCACCTTCTCCTTGCTACTGGGTGGCCTCAAGCGAGACCTTTGCTGCAATGCTACTCCCCATTTGAACAGAGCTGTAAATTTTAACAAGTTCAAATCAGTCTCTGACACAATAAATAATCTAGAAACTAGAAACGCTTTAACTAAACAAAGGAAATCAAGGGCTACAAGAATAAAAGTGAGATGCTGGAAAACAGCAATTTGTGTTTGGCATTCAAGTGGGAAGGTAAACTTGTAATGAAGTTACTGTCTAGTGTCAGTGTCAGTGTACCTTGAACTGTGATGTGTGTATCTATTTGAAATACCTGAATTAGTCCCCACAATACGGTTGCTCACCTGAAAAAAGATGATCTATTCAATTACTACCTCCAGCTCTTAATATAAGAGTTAGTTGGGGTTGGATTTAGTTCTAAATATAAGATTTCAATCCATTTTGTCTTCCAAATTTATAATTTTGTTTCCCAAAGCATCCTCTGTTGATTGCACATATTAAGGAGTTTCCATCAAATGGCAGTCATGAGGAAGGATGATATTTTAGGAAAACCAACCCATGTTTATTATAAATAATTAACATGAATAGTTCCCCTAATCTACCCAAGTTAGTTATCTAACTCCTATATTAAAAACCGGTGGTAGTACTTTTTACATCGGGTGTGTGCTATTACATTACACTGTCCATTAAGGGATATACACTTATGTTCTGTTTGGTTGTTGGAAATGATAGCAATGGAATGGAATGGAGTGATAGAGAATAAAATGGAATAAAATGATAACGACTATAGATAGATTTTTGAAATAAAATCATATAAAGCATGCTTATATTGAAATATATAATGATTACTATGGTCGACCAAACACTTTAATACATCACTGGAATGTAAAATACCATCAATTGCCACACAAAACATAAACATTATGAATACCCAAGTAGTGCATACCATAATATATGAAACACTATGATAGAATCTCATTTTATTAATATTTATTTTATTAATTGAGTTTGTTTTTATTATCATTTTAGGAAATCTGAAAATAAGTGAATTATCCACAAATAGGATTTAAGATATTTTAGCAATATTATTTATTATTTTAGATATTTCAGAATAAGTGGAATATCCACAAGTAGGATTTAGTAACTAGAATTTAGATATTATTTTAGTATTTCAGATATTATTAGGATTTTAGATATTTTTAGTATTTTTTATATTATTTAGATTTCCTAGTTTGAATTTTGAATTAGATTTTTATCTCTCTTTGTATTCCTATAAATTGGCCCTTGGCCTATTCAATAAAACATCGAATATTCAGAGAGTAAATTGGTTTAGAAGATTCTCCAGGGCTGTTCTTAGAGAGTTAGTGAGATGCTTGCTTTCTCTTTATAACAGAGTATTGGGCTGTTTTAGAGAGAAGGTGAGATTCTTGCCTGCTCTTTATCTCAGAATACCTTTATCCTTCTCAACATAAATTCTCAAATTATCATCTAACTTTCCTATTTATCCATTACTTTACCCAGTACCTTAACACACTAGAATCTCAAACGATTCCAAAATTGAGTACAAAGAAATATTACCATCAGGAGCATAAATATTGCCTTTGGACAACATCGCATTAAATTTGTCGATTGCAGCTAAGAACACTCTGTCAGCCTCATAAGCTGCACCCTGTAACATTTGAAAAGAAATCAATTAAATTTTGAAACTGGGCATTAGCAGAAAAATGCAGCATTTCAAAATGGCAGAATTTCTTATGCCAGCAAAGAGCAAAATGACAAGACATATTGTATCAGATTCTGACTAACAAGTCATTTCTAGACCCAATTTAGCTATTCACTAAACTATGCTTCAGTGTCTAAGTGAGGCTTTACGTGAATATAGTTCTCATACAAAGTTGCCAGGGAACCATAAGAGAACTCTCAATTGAATAACTGAAATATATAATTTCTTGATATCAACTAAAATGCATACCGGTCCAATATCTGCTATCAATTGCCCACGGAAAAACAAAGCAAGACCCCAATTATATAGGGCTCTCACATCATCCCCATCAATTGACAATGCCAGCTTATATTTTCTGCCTGCCTCTATAAGTAGCTCTTCACACTCCTCACATACATCAATTAACATAGGTGCAATATTTTCCTTGCTGGTGATTTTGTTTTGCAGTCTGTTCAGTATTCTACTTTGTTTTCCAGATGATGAAGTGATGCTTCCAGACAGAAGCATTCTAAGGTCACGACTATTCTTTAACTTTAATTCTCCATGGAGAAGATATGTATTTCCTAGCTGGCCTACAGCCAATAAACTCATAGGCTTCAAGCCTACAGCACTGGAAAGTAAGTTGGCAGACTTATACAACATGATATCAGCTTGATCTTCTTCACACCTACCCTTCATGCACTCTTTGGCTTGCTTTAAAAGGTCTGTTGCTTCAGCAAGATACCTATCAAACATCATATCATTAGAAATCTTTGAAGAAGAAGAGACATTCAATTCATTCTCACGTGAAAACAAGTCATTGGGAACATTGCGGTGATCATCACAGTTCTCCTCATTTTTTGAAGACCCGTATGATCCATATTCTGTCTTCTTATGAGAAGACTCGGAAGTTTCATTAGCACTGTTGATCATCTGCTCATGCACAAAGGAAGATTCACTTTCCGTGCATTCAGAATCGAGCAGATTGTCATGAGATTCCCATATGTCTCGAACATTCCTGGAATTCAACTTCACGGAGAAGCTGTGACTACTTGAGAATTGCAATTTATTGTTCTGGCGGTGCCTATATTCCTTTTTGTCAGGAAGTCTTGTGGCGCTTCTGTCCTGATCATCTGAATCCAAAATTTCTTTCTCACCCCTTGCATTTGTACCGCCTTTTCTGTCGGCTCCCAAATCAGGCATACTCATAGAATCATGAGAATAATCCAAATTGCCATATGCTTTCTGCTCATGGACCGAATTTAAAGACCCACCATTAACAAGCGGAGTACTCTCATTCCCTCGAGTTTGAAGATTTTTTGTATTAGTTGTCTCTTGTGTGACATTTCCTCTAACTTTAGCTGAATTGGAGGTCACCAAATTTTCTCCAATCAAAGTACCAATAGAGTGCAGCATCCATGACCCAATTCCACCAACTTCTTTCTTTCTTTTACCAGGCTTATGTTTCTCAATCAAAACACCACCAGAGTTTTCCTCACTTTCGATTAAATTAGTGACGACATTCCTAGCATTTGATGCCGAAAGTTTTATGGAATCCGCAACTTTAACATAACCATCCAAATCTCCTACTTTAATTGTATTATTTCTGATAGCACTTTGCACATCACTCTTTAAGTTATTAACTTTAGAATCAAGTTCGTCAAAAAATTTCACCAAGCTTCTCAATTTCTCAGCAGACAAGCTCAAAATTTCCTCTTTCACTCGTTCCTTACTTCTAATTGCCCTTACATCATCGAAACCGAAGGCTAAATCACGAAAAAACCCTACTGCAAAACCAGTGGCAAAAACCAACACAGAAGCTGGAAGCAGAATTATGGACGAAACCTTAACCCTAGAAATTGCCAATGCACACACGAGGCCCAACAGGAAAACGAAAATGTTCTTCCCATCATCAAGTCCCACAGAAATGAGAAAATTACGAAGAACATCGGACTCACCGGGCCCCTCCGCGGAACTAGCGATTTCCAGATCATCCCATCCGCCGTAAATGGTAGAGTTAGGAGTACACTGAGCTCTTACGAAACAAAATCTAGGGAATTTAGAGCCATGACTGCATTTTCTACCAGAAAGTAGGAGAGAATTGTGGTTTCTCCAAGAAATCGGAGGAAGAAAATAAAGAGCAAGTGAAGATGAAGATTGAGAGTTGAAGAGATTAATGGGACTTTTCACTATCACGGTTTTCATCGAAGAACGGCGCTAAAGACCATAGATTTTCGCGGACTCAGCTGCAGTAGGAATGTTGATGAATCGGTGTGACGGCCTCATCATCGTTCGCATTCCATTTCCGACGAGCTATCCGATGCCCATCGGATAGATTCTCGTTACAGTCACAGATCGCTTAAGCGACAGCGTTTCATTAACGGTGATAATGGTGAGTGATCTGAGCCGTTGGATTGGAACAGCAATTGGAATTGTTAAAAGGAGTTTTTTAATTGTGATTTATGATATACAAGGTAAGTATATGAGAGGATTTTTGTCTTGATTTATGTGAAAAACAGCTTATAAGCAGTCTCAATGTCAAAACAAACATGTATTGTCCGAAAATATTGAATTGGAGTACAGATCTCTTTTATCTATGAAATATTACAGAGCACCGGTATTTTTTATGCTAAAAAATATAGGGAAAAAGATAGGAAAAAAATTTTAAAATTGTAAAATCCTAAATTAGGCTTGTTATCAATAGTTGATAAGGGAATAACGAAACTTAATAAATACTTCATAACTCATTTTTTGAGAAATACCTGATCTGAAATTTTACAAATTTAAGTTCTTTTTCTATCTTTATCCTAAAAATATATCAAGTCTTTTTGGTGAATTAAATTTTTAAATAAAGACTTTTCATCAATTGTCTCAAATTTTTCTAACTCATAACCTGGTTCATGTTTAAAAAATTCTCAAGCTACAAATCAACCACTATAAAAAGAGCGGCACAGTATATAAAGCTCCTATCAAGTGAGATCTGAAGAGAAATAGATATATGTAGCTTTACCCTGTGAGCAGAGAGGCCATTGTCACTAGAAAGATAATAATT
This sequence comes from Inga oerstediana, assembly GCA_963210345.1. Taxonomy (NCBI): domain Eukaryota; kingdom Viridiplantae; phylum Streptophyta; class Magnoliopsida; order Fabales; family Fabaceae; genus Inga; species Inga oerstediana. Next base: position 83,185,071 of record OY723401.1, on the reverse strand, counting down.
TGAAACTTTACGAAGAAACATAATTATTTGTTGGCATTATAAATAAGAGCTCATGGGTCATTCTAAAAGCATCCAATCGTTTATGTGTACCTCAAAAGTTGTTTTTAAGATATTTGGAGCACATTAAGATACCAATATCATTGGGGAGTTTCTAAATTATTTTTCATGTGATTTGTTATCTATGATTGGAGATTTTAGAACAGTATTAACTACTCCATTGCTTCTCAATATAAAACTTATGATTACTTAATTTGATTGGATTAATAAAATTAATTATGTTAATTAATATGACATACGTAGTATTTTTTTCAAAAATATCCTGATCATCTTCCTTGTATTTTTTTTTAAAAATATCCTGATCATCTTCCTTGATTCCCTTTACATATCTCTCTTACTTGATTATTGTTGAAAGAACATCAATGTGGGTAAATTAGGAAAACAAATTGACAAATATGAGACATATGTTTGATATCTAGGATTAAGATTATTTCTTTAATTAAGTCCTATGTTAAGTACAAGAGGGAGTATGATTTTATTATGTGTTTCTAAATTACTGAGTTGAAAGTGAAGGTATAACATTATAATCCAGCCGAGAAATTAGTTTATACGTACTCCGTACTTTTTTTTGTTTAAACTCTTCTTTATGACTTTTGAATAGCCCTCTTAAACTAATTTTCTTCTTTCTAAGTGTTTATTTGGATTAGCGGTGATAGAAGTGACTTTTTTTTAATATGATTTTTACAAATTTAAGATAGGATAAAAGTCATATTATAAATGTGATTTGTGTTTGGATTAAAGATGGCATAAGTAGCTTTTTTTTTCTAACCTTAAATATGTTTGAATTATTATTTGACAAGCCAGTTAAGATGAAAAATGACTGAAAATGACATAAATCTTATTGAATACCACACACACAGTCACATATATCATTTGTATATATTGTGATAATTTAAGTAAAAAATTAAAATTAAAATTTGATAAAATAAAAAAAGTTAAGTTATTATGGAAAAAAAGTAAAATATACTAAATTAAAATACTGCATATCTTGCAAGATTTGACTTCTCCGTTACTCTTGTTAGACAAAACAACTTCCATGGCCTCGACCTTGATTGGGAATACCCATCTAATAACATAGATAAAGCTAATTACGGTTCTCTCATCAATGAGTGGTGATCTGTGACAAATTTTGATTTTATTATATATTCTCATATTTTATTTGGGGGTTTTTGTCATGATAATTGAGTTTAAAATATCTCTTTTGGATTAATTGTGATTAAAGAAGTTTGTATAAAATTAAGGTTGAAAAAGGGTAAAAATGTCATATATTTTATGATTTGCCTTAATTGATTAATTTTTGGAATACAAGGTATTACATTTTAGGTTTAGTATATTTGTAGAGCAATTTGGTGAAAATTACAGAAGAAAATAACCTAAAATCTTTGGAAAATACAAATTGATGAAGGAAGAAACCAAAGAAAATTACAGAAAAGAGCCCAAAATTTTGAAAATTATGGTTGGAATCACATAAGGTTTCAAGATTTTAGTTTACTCCCTCAACAAACTTTCAAATATTTCATTTTAGTCCCTTTTTGATTGCACTGGACCGACCTGCTGTTCTTGTTCTTTGGTTGGATTCGGACATTCATAAGTGAGTGAGCTGCTGCGAGGATGAGGAGAGTTGGGAGTTTCAATCTTCTTCACTATCCCTTTACCTTCGACTTCTCTCTCGCTAGCGGCAACATCGACGACCAAGGTTGCTGGCGGGCTTCAACCACTCCGCTATCACCATTATAGGAGACATAGGCGTCGATGAGCATTGGAACTTTTGGGTTGTCGTGAAGAGAGAGTCATGGTCAAAGAGACCACACCATTGTCCTTCACCTTCTGCCTCGCTGGTGGTATTGTTCACTTTCACCGCCGCTGGCGAGCTTCCACTATCACCATCCTTCTCTTCTACCGACTTCTTCACTCAGAGGTTGAGTTGCAAAGTGACGTAAACAAAGACTCGAGCTTCTTTCATCCATCTCCACTTTCAGTTATCTACCTCCACCGGTCATCATTTTTTCCCCTCTGTCGTCCTTTATCTCCTCCAAATCTAAGTATTGGCGGAGTTGTGCCAGACCCCGACGGCTCACCGTCAACACCTGTTTCCATTTCGATAATCGAAAAGTAATAAAGACGGAATTCCATGGGCATACAGAAAAGTACAATTATACTGATAAAAGTATTCATTTACAATCTCAAGTCGTTCGTCGACAAAATACAAAATACAGTGGAAATTTCAATAATTACAGGATTCCCCAAAATATCTTAAGAATAGACTAATTATAACCACTGTCTTTAATCTTGCCTTGAGACACGTGCCAATCACTTCTCGGCGTCTACGCCTTTGCCTTTTGCCCCACTGGCACTTGCTGAGATGTTTGTTTTTTAAAAAAAGGGTGAGATTCCAAAGAATCCCCATAGAGACGTACGATCGACATATAAAATGTGAAAATTAAATATGCAATGCACCATATTAGGCAAAAATGAAAATTCGATTCGATTCACATGTAATTACCTTAGCCGAGTCATCGACTACAGTTAGGATTTTTGATATACATTGACTGGGCACCGAACCATAACTAGGATTTTCCGATATACCTTCGTTGGGCACCGAACCACAACTAGGTATTGTGCCTTTAGCACGCAATAATATCACGAAATACAGTAACACATATATACAATTATTCACATAGTGTATGAAGGATAGTAGTTCCTACCTCAAAATCTTATCAATCCCTTTTTAATGTGCCTCATAAAATATGTTGCTTCCGTCTTCCAACTCGGTCCTAAAATATTAAATATACAAGAAATAGTTCATAACCTATCCAAGTATAATTTTAGAACATTTCATAGTGTTTCTTGTGGTTATATTAGTCTATAGTGAAAATTTACCAAAATGCCTCCTAGACCCGGGCCCGGCATCGCCATACCTGGCGCGACAGCACGTTTTTTCAAAATTTTGACTAGGGCTATCCTGATATATTTTTGCTCAAGGAATCTATTTCTAGGATCGAAATTACCAAATTTAGTGTCAAATTACGAAAATACCCTTGACAGCCCTGATTTAGGGTTTTAGGGTTTTAGGGGCGTTTTCGTAATTATGCTTTTTTGGCCTTTTCCAAAAAAGTGACCAACTGTAACCCCACCTATTTTTGCCTCATAAATCCAATGGAACCATATATTTCATGAAAATCTAACTCCTACCCCCAGTTCTGGTCCTAGCCAAAACATGGTCAAGAAAAAGGGAAAATTGGACTTTTGTGTTTTAGTTTTCAAAGCTTGTACCTTTTCACTTCTAATCCCTTCTTAACTCATTTAAACACATACTAATCATGATTCAAAGAAATTTGGGCAGCATAACCCCTTAGGGTTAGGACTTTTCCAAATTTACAAACTTGACAAAAATCACTAAATCCAAACAACCATCAACAACAACTTCATACTTGTATAGATCTAAGATTTATGAAGTTACCTCTTGAGTTCTTGGATTTTATCTCTTTAGGAGTCCTCCTCTCTCTCTCCTTGATCTCAAGATGTGTCTTCAAGATCATGGATTCCATGAAGAAGAAAGGTTTAGAGAAGGATCTTATGCTATGTTACAAGAAAATGCTTAAGGAACCAACATTTGCCTTAAGCTTCTTCTTCTTCTTCTCTCTAGCTCCCAAGGTCTCCAAGCTCTCTCTTTCTCTCTCTCTTCTTTCTCTTGTTTTGGCCTAAATGAGCAAGGGAAGAGGAAGGAAGAGTGCTTCATAAAATATCTCCCTTCATCTTTCACCATTTGATTTCATCAAGGGATATTATGGTGACACTTGTCACAATCCACACCTCCTTCACATTTATGTCATAATTACTCAACTAGGCTTCCATTAGAATGAAACTAGTTTTCTTCTCCCTTTGATTAGCTAAAAACCGTCCCCCTCTTATGCTCCACTAACCAAATTGCTTTCCTCCAACTAATCCAACTATGCACTCAAGTAGTGTACCATTATCATGATTAATCATGATTACCATGTCTATGTAGCATTATTTTAATGCAATTAGACATGTGCTCATCTTCATAAATCATAAACTAATCCCTTTCCATATGATAATGACACTTGACATATTTAATCCCATTAATCATTTTCCCCTCTATTTTCTTTGTGCTAGGCAAAAATTTGAAAAAAAAAAAGAAAGGAAAAAAATTGTTTCAATATTTCCATAATTCAATTAAATGAATTATGCATAATTCCTTCTAATTTCACAACTCTTGATTTATTCTACCAAGAATATTCAATGCATATATTCTCCTTTATTTTCCTTAATTAATTGAAATCAACTTCCATCAATTGGAAATTAATTAATCTTGTGCTAAATTGGTAAAGTTATGGCTTTGCTATTACCATTGTAATCTAATTTCCTTTCTTGGATTAATTTTCTTATGAATATTCACCATTTTATTAAATTTCTTGAATAATTACAATATATTCGGTGAATATAAAATTTGGGGTGTTACACACCCTGAGCTTCAAACACTCACCTGAGCACAAAGGATTAGCTGTGAGAAGGAGGGTGGCGCACTGCGGAAACCGCGAGTTTGAGCTCCAACTCATGAATGGTGTTGCTGTGCTCACCGCGGGAGAGAAAAGCAAGGCAACGTGGGCTTCTTCCATAAGCCACGTTGGTAGGAGAAGCGCAATGGAGTTAGCCACTTTCCCAAACGGTCCAAATCACGGCCACTGTGCGTTCTCATCTCTTGCCGCACTTTTTTGGCTTGAAATGCTTTCCTAAATAGGCTCTAAGTCAATATTAAATGTTGCTGTTTGTGTAGATTGTTTCTATATTTTATTCATAGAAAAGTGTAGATACAAGATGAGATACTAAGCATTAGTAGGAATAAACTTAAGAGCATTCTTGTCTCAAAGATCTAAGATAATAAAAATTATAAAATAAATCATGGATCGAGGTTAGATTAATTAAGCATGAGGAATCTTTCAATGAAAATTCATTTTTTTGCCCTGATTCCTAAAAACATTGTTATTTGGATAGATCACAAACAACAAGGTTTGTATTTGTTTTTTTTTTTGAGTGAAGGAGGTTTGTATTTGTTTTTATATGTACCTATTGCTATTTATATTTAAAGTTGTTTTACTTGTACATCCTTCTTTGTTGTACCTAAGTTGCACACACTAACCAACTGAAAATTCTTATGCATATTAAGTAAATCACTATTACATCTACTTATTATCAAAAAAGAAAAAAAATCAAGTGATTGCCTCCTATAATTAGATAGTGCTTGATATTAATCAAATAACAGCAAGATCTTGCTATATTGGCAAAAGAGTTTGTTTAATGCTAAGAAGTTGATGTATTGTATTTTGGATGGTGGAAGAACCCATTTTCCTCATTTGTGCCAAGGGAATAGAAGCATAACCTATATATTCCATTCATTTTTGTAGTATAAGAGAGAACACCAAATTCACCCATGCTTTGGACAACAAAAATAATTTTATTGATATAGCAAAAGCATGTTCTCTTATTTATTTGTAGCACATTTTAATCCCTTGATCCAAATTAAATTAACCAAATTTTTAAGGTATAGGCAAAATGACAAAAAAACTACAAAAAGATAAGGAGGAAGTTTGTAAGAAGGTAACTAATGTTACATAACACTCAACCCTCAGTTATTTTTAAATAAGAGAAGGTAATTATTTATAGGGCTTTCCCCAAGCTTCATAACCTTCTCACATACTTAATTGATGGTGGAGATTAACCCAATCCTACAATTCCTATTCATTCTTTAAATTTTTTTTTCAAGATATTTAAAAATAAGATTCCCCTCAAACCTTGAGTATATGTGGCAACCTAAAAAAGACAAGTTGCATATTACTAAAGTCATCAGGCCCAATTAATTTATAATCATGGCCATCCGACCTAAAATAATATAATGTGATGATTCTCTTTCCAGAGTGATGTGCTCCATTTGTGATCATTTTATTTGTATTTGTCCCTATTCATTCAATTATATACATATGTGTATCTTTGATTGGGATAATTTTTGTTTGACCTGATCTATCGCAATACCGTATATGTTGGTCTTAATCTTGCTATGGAACAAATCAATAGAACTTTTAATAAGTGTATGATAAGTATCCATAATTTTTATAAGGGCTAAGGTACAATACATGCCTCCAAACTGACCCATCCCCCAGCCGTGTTTTATGATTTTTCCCATGAAGAACCCACCAGCTAATATATTAAAGGTCTGTGTAGTTTTCAAAAGTTAAGCGAGCACAAGCCATGGCTATACAGTAACTGGGAAAGAGAGTGGGAGCCGATTTTAGAACACGAAGTAGCCGATTTTGGAGCCTGAGGCATGAATAAAATATTATTTCCAATATATGAAAGTGTTGTGAACAATGTTTTCTAAGTGAAGTCGGTTTCACCGTGATAAGGCTTGGTGGAACAGTATTCAGATATATATAGGGGAAAATCCCTTAAACGTATCGCTGAAATAGCTAAATTCCAATTCAGTGCTGCGAGATTGCGAAATCCCGATTCATTGCTGTGTCAATACAAATGAATAGTGCAGGGGTACGAAAAGACGATTTTGCCCTTCAGCCCTCCCTCTCATCATTTTAGAATAACAACACGAGCCTTTTAATTAAAAACTCCATATTCTTGATTAACAACTCCGCTTTATTCTTTCACATATTCTTATCTCAAAAATATAGTTTTGTTAATGTAAAATACGGTGTTGTTAATAAAGAAAGAAGTGTTGTTATTAGCCCTGAAACTTAAATTACAAAGTTGTGAAACAAGAAATGGGAGTTGTTAATGTAGAATATGATGTTGTTAATAACAAGATCGGTGTTGTTATTGGAAAAGTAAAAAGAAGAAACTGGAGTTGTTAATCAAGAATCCGGAGTTGTTAATTAAGAGCCTTGTGTTGTTATTCTGAAGTGGCGAGAGGGAGGGCTGAAGGGCAAAATCATCTTTTCGCACCCCTGCACTGTTCATCCATACTGACACAGTACTGAATCGGGATTTCACAATTTCGCAACACTGAATCGTAATTTAACTATTTCGGCGGTATTTTTAAGGGATTTTCCCTATATATAAATATAGATTATTGTGTGTGTAATATTAATTAATGTCAAATATAGCTAAAACTCTGTCTTGTGGGTTGTCCCGTCTTATTATTTCTAGACAAAAATTGAATCATGTATATTAATTAATGTCAGATGTGAAAGATAAAATTTTCAATTGTTTTAAAATTATGTATAATACAAAAAGGGTCCACCCACTGTTACTACATAAATCGTGATATATGATGGTTATTAACTGCTATACATCACGATTCTGCACTATCATATATGCGGGTTCTATAAAAGCTCTGCACATATATATTACAGTTTCGAACTATTATTTATTCTGGACCTATTATAATAGTTACAATATAACATCTGTTATGTATTGAGGTTTAGTGAGACTATGATCTGCCCCTTGCTATGATAATAATTAACGAGCACACATAAACAAACGTCATAATATATGGTAATGCTTACATGATACATATTGGTCTCATTTTACAACCATTATATATTCAGTAACATACATAATGGTTTGTATATAAGAACCATGACTTTTAATAAAAATTAATAACGGTCTCATGTAAACAACCCTATGTATTAGTACATAAATAACAGTTTATAAATAAGAACCGTGATGTATGGGTATAAGATTCTTCAAGTGAAAGTTTCTGAGCTAGTTGATCTCCTCTCTATATATAATAGAATAGTAGTACCTTCCATATCGTGTGGCTATGCAATTTGACATCGGTCAAGACATCCTAGGTTTTGTTAAGGAGAATCAATGGCAATTGTTGATGTATGTAAGTGATAGTGTAACTAGTGGACCATATGTAATTGTATCCCTTCATAGGAATTAACCATTAGAAAGCAAAGGACTCTAGGAAAAAAAACAAATATCCCTATCAGAAAAGGCGTAGGGGTTATGCAAACCTTTGATGAAAACGTGAGTTAGGGCAAGCGAAAGCAACTCACTTAATAGTCACTGAGACAAGTGTGAAGGTATTCACTAGCGGTTGTAGCTGAGAACTAAGATGAATGCTTTTTATGATGAGGCTCAACTGAAAATGACTCTTGATAGCTAAAAAAGACAACAAGAGTAATAAGGTTACGATGTTTGTAGGTTTCGATCGAACAGACTAAGCGTCAAGCGTATTCCTTTTTAGACATTTAAATAGAAGAGGAAGGATAGATTTTTTGGGTTGTCGTACCTAAGACTTTACATAATGGTTGTATCAATAAAACTATTATTTATTTGATCATACTCATTATAGTTCTGTGTTAATAACAGTGAGGTATGTTATTATTTTTTTAAAAAATTTTTTGGCAAATAGTGCCCAGATAATTACATTTTTATATTTTATAAAAATAAAACCAAAAAATATCACCCTTGATCTAGTGACTAGTTTCCTTATAGATGATTTGAGGTTTGCTGCGAATTTAGGAACTTTTGTTTTCTCAATTTGAATGAATCAAAAGTTCTGTAAATTCGCAGCAAACCTCACATCATCACGCTACTTGTCACTAGAAGAATGACATGAATTATCAGAGAGTATGTTAGGGTCTTGTTCATACTCAACAAATATCTTGCCAGCCTCCACATAGCATGGTCAATGTGTTCTACATAGTATATCATTGCCTCCACTTGAGAAGGAGGCAAAGGTTGTGGAGTGGGAGAAGGAGCTAGTGGACGAGGAGAAAGAGGTGGAGGAGGAGGATGACACTGTGGATTTTCTAGTAGGTCTTCAACATGGCGTTTCATCTTGGCGATTGAAAGAATAGAGAAGGACGAAGAAGAAATAATAGGATAAACATAAGGAAATAGGGAGTTTATATAGATTGGAAGTGACGGGTTTGAACCATCATTGCACACGTTGGAAGTTGAAGATGATCAGTGGTGTGCATGGTGGGTAATGAATGGGCACTTGGTTCTTGTGCTGATTATCAAAGAATGAAGAAGCACAGAGTATTCTCATCATGAGCGTGGGGAAGTGGAAAGGTTGGAACCGTTTAGTTGACGGTTATTTAAGAGAAACCGTTATGTTGTTTTGATGATATGAAGTTGGAAGGCAAATCATTTATTTGTTGATCTAATATTTCATGACGGTTTTACTGTAAGAATCATTATATATTTGTATGGTAATTCAATAAGTGACAGTTGTTACTTAATAACAATAATATATATACCCTTTTTTAAAAAATTTTGATGGTTGATTATGCAACTACCATTTTACAATAAAAAAAAGAACAAAATAAAAATAAAAAGTTACAAAGATGTTTTAAGAATCTGATGTATCATCAGATTCTTCCTTCTCCAGTAACTTGTCTACCTTCTCGTTTAAAGAGTGAATGAGAAAGGCAAGTTCTTTCAACCACTGGTCCATACATCCTTTCTCTCGCATGTAAACCTGAACCATATCATGGAACTCATAATTTGTGTAGACGAAACCTTTAATGCTTGTTGGCGAAGGGAGTTCATCTTTCAATTTTTTGCCAGATGATGAATCAAAAGTTTTCTTGAGTTTGTCCATAATTTTTTGTTGAAACAAATGTTGGCTTTGAGAAGTTAAAATAGAAGTAAAGAAGTAGAATTCAGTTTTCGAACATTTATATAGAGAGGATTTTGTGGATTATTGAGCCGTCACGTCTTTTAGTATTAAAAATTATTATATTTTATACATGGTGATGATTAATTCTTAATAACTGTTATGTATTTGACAATCTTTTAATTTATTATTAACTTAACATTTATTAACTTAGAACTGTTATTTATTTGCTTAGTCTTTTATTAAGTGACGGGTTTCACTTAATAACTGTTATGAATTTGTATTAAGGTTCCTAACCATAATGCCCCCTCCACCCAAGCTGGCCCTTCCGCCCCCTTCACCAATCCATCTATTGTACTGAATAACGAGATGGCAAAGAGATAAGAGCATTGGAGAAAGATCTTGTTGTCATGAAGGAGCTCCAAAATGCAAATTAAGAGAGAGGGGAGGAAACTTACTGTGAGATGGAACAAGAAAGGACAAATTGTGAAATCTAACAAGTTTATTAGCTACGTTGATTAGGTGGGCGGCCAAAAGCAACGTGCCGATACTTTATCACAACTTGACCTTTCTTGTTCCATCTCACAGTATGTTTCTTGGGAGGGTGTAGAGGAGGGGGCGGCGGCGGAGGTGTTCCCTAAGATCTAAACATGATGAAGAGAAGGAGGAGGCTGATAAAGAAAAGTAGTAAGAGTCACAAGGGCTAAGTAGTAGTTAAGTTTAAATAGATGTCTAACGGATTATGTAGGGTTCTGAGTTATGACTTATGAAGGTCTAACGGGATTACGAAGAGTTATGAATTATGGCGTTGAAGGTCCGACTATTACAAAGGGTTATGAAATAGTTAGATGAAGGTTGTTTTTGAAAACCGTTATGTTTTTTCTTCACTAATATAAATGTTGGAAGATGAATCATTTGTAAGTATTAAATGACGGTTGTTTCTTAAGAACCATTATTTTTCTCACTAAATAAATGACGGTTATTCGCTACAACTGTTATTTTTATGTTTTTGTAAATTCCGCCTCACAATACATGATAGTGCACATAATTAACTATCACGTTTAAGCATTATATATCTTTGCGTGAACTCCTCCTTGAAATGTTAGATGTCTATTATATATAACCATTATATATTAAGCATTATAAATTTCCAAATCTGTAGTAGTGCACATAAAGGACTACTTTTATTTAAAGTTCAATAAAACTTAGACCACAACAAAAAGTTGTGTTTCAAATATTCAACCTTTAAATAGCATAGTAATGATGAGGTTCAATTGGAATAACTGAGATGAAAGTTTTTTTGTTGAAAGATATTCAAAAATTGAATCACAGTTTTGGCAGTGTTGGTAGCTGCAAGAGACCCAAACTGCTTGATGTGATTATCTCCTTCTTGAGCTCCTGCTAAATCTGATAGACCTCTTATGACTATCACTGGATAATCATTCGACAAGCTTGTCTACAAAAACCCAATCATATGTGTCAACTGTGTGTTTAAATTAAAAGTGACACACACACACACACACACAACCTATGGTCCTTAATATAAGATCTCATTTATAGTGTAAATTGCATTATAGACAAGATCTTGTATTAAGAACAAGAGGCATTATATAAAAGATATGATGTGATACCATGACGACAGCAGAGCTCTCCATGTCAAGAGAGGAGACATGAAATGTTTGAAAGAGGAAGTCCCTGTAGGCTGCATTGTCTATAAAAGCGTCTGATGTCGCGCAGTTGAGTCCCACAACAAGCTTTGGTTCAGTTGGTAAGCATAGGCTTGAGTTCACACATCTTTCTAGTTTCATTCCCTAAACGTATGTATACATGCAACTTTTATTTATATGATCACCTTACTTACATATACACATATCCAAGTGATGATTTTGTTACTTTACATGACACTAGCCAAGTGAGATTAATCCCACTAGAAATGAGGCTCAAAAAGAGTATATGGCATTCAACTTGGCATGCCGCGTATATACCACTAGAAAAGAGGCTTGAAAAGAGTTGAATGTCACGTAGGATGCCACTTGGCATGCCATATGCTCTTTTCGAGCCCTTTTTTGTTGTGGTTTTTTTTGCCACACTTGGTCAGCGTCATGTAAAGCAATAGTATTGTTGCTTGGATAGATAATTGCACTTACAAAAAAAATATCTTTTAAATCAATTAAAATGGGCATTTTAGACTAAAAATAGGACCGATCTAGATAAGATTGGTTTAAAATGTGATGGTTACCTGTAAATGATGAGAAGCAAGGTAAAGCCAATAAGGAGTGGTAGGAAACCAGATTAGACGTTGGGGTTCATCAGGTTTGCCAGTTTCAGAGTAGAATTGTTCTGTGAAGTAACCAATTGTGCCTAGCAAGTTCATTCCTTTTCCTTTTCCTTTAACGTTGTACTCTCCTATGTCCAATTCCCCAAAGTCACTTGGATCCACTGTAGCATTCGGTTTCTGTTTGTATGTTTCGACATATATATCATGCAACACCACACACACGCATATAAGTTCATATCTATCTCTTCAAATCATTCCCTTCCATAATGTCAACAATATGCGAATAATAAGAACTCTAATCTCATTAATTGGGGTTGGCTACATAAATCGTATTATGAGTGTTTTATCAACTTACTTTTAACACATACTCCTTCGGTCCTTATTATAAGACATATTTTAGGAGTTGATCTTAGTCCTAAATATAAGACATAGTTTTCATATTTGTTAATATTTTCCTAATTTACCCCTATTGATACTCCCTCAACAATAATCAAGTAGGAGGAGGCACTACTAGAAAAAAGAGCTCTAAGATATCCACATCTAGACCTCTATAGGTAGAGACAGTTTGAAAACTATGACCGGTGCCATTTTTGTAAATACCGTTTCAACATTAGACCGGTCGCGCATTAGATCGGTCTAAATAATATTTTGTGCACTGGTTGTAATTATGTCCGGTATCAGTGTTAAACTAATTAGACCGATTGTCTTGAACTTGGTGTAAAAGGTAATTTCTAAACCGGTTTTATTTTTGTCCGCTCTAAATTAATTATAATTTTAAATGGATTATACATTAAACCGGTGTAAAAATATACACGCGCCTAATATATACTTTCTCGCCTGAGACACGAAAAAGTAGCAGTCCATTGCATTTCTCTGTGTGACCTTCTTGGCCATCAATCTTACTTGTCTTCGAGCTTCATTTCAATTAATCGACTCTCATTTAATAGCTGAACTTCTACTTCAATCTCTGAACTTTCTCCTTTATTTTCTATTTTGTGACCAAAATATTTTCACAGTTTCATTCTACCACAAGCTTACGAAGAGGAACCCTACTCCAATTTCATTTTCGCAGTTTCCTGATGTAAATATCATCAGTGTGGTCTTATTCGTGCTTCCAATTATTTTTCTATAGTCTTAGTTAGGGTTTATTACTCTTCTTCTGAATCAAATTTTTAGATTTATACGAACTTGCATTTTGTTTAAACCGGATCATAAGATGTTAAATATGGACCGTAGTTGGATAAACTATAAACAAACAAGACCTCATTATTGTGATGGGGTTAGAAAATTTTTGGAACTTGCTAAAAGAAATTCTTCACATGCTGATGTTCATGAGAGGTTTTTTTCACCTTTGTATGAAATGTTGAATAGTAGGCGACTAATTCCCATGGAAATATACACCCACTTGATTTGTAAGGATTTTATGAAGAGTTATACAGTATGGTTATGGTATGGTAAAGAAGTAGAAAGGTCGACTGAATCTCAACACTAGGAAGAGGCATTTCGTAATGGCTATGCTTCTATAGATAGTAGTGATAGGATGGAGGACATGATCCATGATGTTGGAGTAAGCACCTTTGAGCATGCAATTATGTATGGTGATTTGTGCAGTAATGCTTACAAGCCCTTGTACCCAGGCTCTGAAAAATACCAAGTGTTAAAGACTTTGATATTGGTAAGCTAGAAAGCACGACACGGGTTGAGCGACATCAGTATTTCAGAGCTACTTGAGGATTTAAAGGACATGTTCCCTAATAGAAATTTTCTACAGGAGTTCTACTATGATGTAAAGAAAATTTTGTGTCCCCTCAACATGGAGTATGAAAAAATTCATGCATGCCCTAATGATTACATATTGTATAGTAAAGATTATGAAGGGCTTATCAAATATCTGAAGTGTCATATAGCAAGGTATGAATATAAGAAATCTCTAGGAAAAGGTTTTTTGGTACCTACCAATTGTACCAAGGCTAAAGCCATTGTTTGCTAATGAAGAGGATGAAAAGAGTTTGTTATGGCATGCAAATGAAAGGATTTCAGATGGAAAGATCAAACTCCCTGTAGATGGCATGCAATAGAAGTAAATTGATGAACTATTTTCTTAGTTCGCCCAAGAGCCAAGGAGCATAAGCTTGTACTTAGTACGGATAACATGAATCCTTACGGGAGCTTGAGTAGCATACCTAGTTCATGGCCTGTTTTGTTGATGACTTACAACCTTTCTCCTTTGTTATGCATGTAATGCAAGTACATACTATTGTCTATATTGACTTCTAGACCAAAGCAACTGGGATACGACATATATGTCAACCTAAGGCCTTTGATTAAAGACTGTAAAGAGCTGTGGGAGGAAGGTGTGGATGTTTGTGACACTAATCAAAGGAGGTTTTTAAGCTTAAAACTATGATATTTTGCACTATTAATGACTTCCCTGCGTAGGAAAACTTGCTAGGATATAGCATTAAGAGCCATAAAGCATACTCAATTTGTGAGGAAGGACATGCTACTATCAACTTTAACATGATAGGAAGATGGTGTACTTTGGGCATAAGAGATTTCTTAGGCTGGGCCACCTATATCCAGATTAAAGAAAAAAATTTTGTGGGAGCCAAGAACTTGTGAATGCTACGAAGCCATTGATTGGAGATGAGGTGTATAAAAAGGTGAAAAATATTAACAATTTCTTCGGTTAGTATAAAAAAAGTAAAGTTACTGAGAAGAACATATAGAAAAAGAGATCTATCTTCTTTGACCTCCCATATTAGCGCAAGCTTGATGTGAGGCACTATATTGATGTCATACATGTGGAGAAAAAATGTGTGACAGTATTACTGGAGCAGTTCTGAACATACAAGGTAGTGCCAAGGGCGGGATGAAGGCAAGACTTGATTTGCAAGATATGGGAATACGGGAGAATCTCCACCTATGGTCGATAGTAAACAGACTTATTGTCCCCCAACTCCTCATACTTTATTCAAGGAAGAGAAGATAAGCCAGTGTTTGTATGACATCAAAGCACCCTATAGTTATTGTTCAAATATTAAAAAGCTTGTTTCAATGAAAGTTTTGAGACTAGTAGGACTAAAGTCTCATGATTGCCATGTCCTAATGCAACAACTACTCCAATAGCTATTTGAGGCATTCATGAGGATGAGTTAAGACATATAGTGATCAAACTTTGCTTCTTCTTCAATGTTGTATGCAGTACCGTCCTTCAGCCTAAAAAATTGGATGAAATGGAACATAAAGGACATATAATCTTGTGCAAATTTAAGAAGCTATTTCTTCCTACATTTTTTGACATTATGGTTCACTTGATTGTTCATTTGGTTAGAGAGATAAAGTTTTGTGGCCTCGTCTATTCATAATAGATGTATCCAATTGAAAGAATGATGAAAATCCTAAAAGGGTATGTGAAGAACCCAAACCGGCCAGAAGCATTCATAGTTCAGAAATATGTTTTAGAAGAAGCTATGGAATTCAGTCTGCAGTACCTGCTACAAGTACCACCAATTAGGGTTCTTAATAAACATAAAGTTGAAGAACGCGGTAGATGCGGGGATGATGTGAAGACCGTGGATCCTTATAAAATACAACAAGTACACTTGCACATTGATGAAGTTGAAGAGTATATACAAATGCATAAAGAACATGTTAAGAAGGAAAATGGTAGAGTCAGAATGACTGAGCAAAGACTAATCAGGGAGCATAACAAAACTTTTGCATAATGGTTTAAAGGTAAAGTTGAAGCGAAGGGATATGCTTCAGATACGGTGAGATGGTTGTCTCGTAGTCTTGGGTTAGATGTGATAACTTGGCAGTCATTTGACATCAACGAGTTTTCTTTTTATACAAAGACACTAGATGTTAAGAATACTATACAGAATAGTAGTGTGATGTTAGCGGCTAAGTCTATGCATTTCTCAAGTTCAAAAGACAAGAATCCTAGATTGGCTGTCATGTCATATTGTGGAGTCATTGAAGAGATATGACAGGTAGACTATGTCCAATTTAGATTGCCCATTTTCAAATGCAAGTGGGTTAACATAAATAATGGTGTTGAGGTCGATAAGTTAGGATTTGCACTTGTTGATCTTAATAGTATACGGTTTGGTAATGAGTCTTTTGTTATAGCAGACCAAGCTAAATAAGTTTTCTATATTGATGACCTTGCAAAAAGAGGATGGTCCGTGGCTCTTCAAGGGAAACAAGTAATAGTTATGATGACCCCAATTATTGGAATATTGATATTTCTAATACTCTTTTATACATCATAAGAAATGATCACTGTGAAGAGATATAGGAGAATATACCTATATGAATCTATTTCAATAGTTAGTATTATGTTGCCTAAGATCTTTTAAGTTTAATGTATGTTAATTTGTTGTTTTGTGACTTAACATTTTTTCCATAACATGAATATGGTTGATAATAGTGTCAATCAGATTGGGAAAAAAAGATCATTGAGGGTGTGTCAGTCCGGCCAGACCAATTAACCACACGATGAGGCTACTGCAGATCAGTCTGGTCATACCAATAACCCACACGATGAGGCTCCTGTACATCAATTTGATCATATCAATACATAGATCGTTGCTGATGTCTTGAATGCTATAAGCAGTTCAACCTCAAACATGTCTACATAGGTGATGCCTTGTGGTGATTAGTCTGAGCCTACCAACCGCCCTAGACAAAGAAGAGATAGAAGGGGTACTAAAATGAGAGAGGTCAACTTGTCTTGTAATGCCAAGATGAAGAGTTCGATTGAATTTGACAACAATTGGATGCCAATTGGGGAAAGTGTGACCTCCTATGAAAGTTACCTTGGTGCCCTCGTACACACCAAGGTGCCAATCACTATAGAGACTTGGGAATAGGTTTCTCATGATGTTAAGAACCTACTTTGGCAAACTGTCTTGGTATAAAACACACTTTGAATTTATCACATTTTGTCTTATGTTGTCTAATTGTGATAACTGTTATTAACCATTTCAATGGCGTGCAATGCAGCTCACATATGATGTTCCAAATATTCAAGTGTTGAAGGACAAGACCCTCTCTTACTTGTGTGAGCATTTTTGAGCATTTAAGATATGATTAGCATGAGATTTCACTCATGTTCAAGTGGAGGAAGGTAAGTCCCGTCCTACTCTATTTGATAAATATCCATCTATTACTCCATAAGCTTGGGCAAAATTCTACCGGTTGCGCACTGTGGCAGCAACTATAGTGAGTTCAATTTTGTTAGGTGTTATTTCCTAATGATTCATTTTAACTATTAACTGGTATTTGTCTATTATTATAATTGTTATCTTTAGAAAAGAAGGGAAAAAGTGATTGAACATGGCAGCAAGAATAATTGTCAATGTTTGAAGGTGGTTATGCCAAGGAAAATAAGGAGCCAATGGAGGAAGTTAGAAGAAGTAGCGATAGAAGATCCTTTAGTTTTGCTTTCACTATCTTCTCTAGTTTGACATGAGATACATGGTTGCACACTAGCAAATCGAGGAGCGGGTCATATACGAGTGAAAGTGCTCACAAAGTTGTTGTAAAAATTGTAAGACACGTTCGTATATTAATTACATTAGATAACTAAGCACAGTGTTCATACTTATGTTTGTAATATATATGTAATAGGATGAGCTTAAGAAATAAGAAGACAAGGAAGCCATCAGGCTAGAGGGGAGGGAATGACTTTTTTACCATTGCAACTGGCAAAAAAGATCATTGAGGGCGTGTCAGGGGTGTTGGATAATGGGTTAGCTTAAGAGAGTATTTTGGAAAATAAACTTTATACACTACTAACACATTTAGTAAAAAGGAGGTCAGTGCGTTGATCGCTACTGTAAAGTCAGAAGCAAATGAGAAAATATAAGCTCTCAAACAATAGGTAGATGCATTGATGACCATAAGCACTAAAGGGAGTTGCTGCGTTCCTGGCCATTAGTCAGAGGGTCCTGTTAGCGGTGATGAAGATGAGATTTGTGAGCTATATCTCAAGGATCTAAATAGAAGACTAGTAGCACATGCAGCGTCCACGACCTTGACCTAACTGTCCACAACCAAGAACTTATAGATCACAATGTGAGAGTGTCGGTTGTCTAGGTCATAGTAGCAAAAGCTCTTATCCCATTCCTTATTGTCGATGTGAACATTATGGGGATGCAAAGAATACTTTACTCATGTGGGTAAAGCATCTTGTGTCAAATGTTCCTGCTGCAGTTACCTCTCCATCCCCAGACGAACCTCGATCCCCTGATACAACTCCACCTTCCAGGTATACTATCAAGCAACGTGTGGCTCATCTATGCTTTGATGATGACTACCAATCTAAACAAGGGCACCTGGACACACCTGTTATAGGCCACTCTTATGCCCAATCAACACCTTTTGTTGATAAGGACGATTTGACAAGCCTCTTTGTCAAAGGACAGCAGTTGACCAATGCGTGCATTCAACTATGAATTGTGTAAGTATTGTCTTCTAAAATAATGTAAAT
The DNA here is from genome assembly GCA_963210345.1 of Inga oerstediana. Lineage (NCBI taxonomy): Eukaryota > Viridiplantae > Streptophyta > Magnoliopsida > Fabales > Fabaceae > Inga > Inga oerstediana. Next base: position 83,166,633 of record OY723401.1, on the reverse strand, counting down.
ATAATTTTAAAGATTTATGATATTGCAACTTACTAAGCAATTAACTAGCATGCTCGCAGATACCTGCATGACTTGTTGAACAAATCATGCAAAACAGGTAAGTTTGCATTCATTTTCCTGTTGCAAATCTTCCCAGACCCATACCTGAACACTAAAGATTCAAGGTAGGCCTACATATCACAATGGGCAGATTGCAGTGGAGCTTATTGGGTATTGGCACCATACATGCATGAGGAAGTCAAAACTTTCTTTCATTATAATGCTTTTTGTATCTACTTTGCTTAATACAAATTTATTCTTTTTTCATACTGGTAATTGTTGCTATTGTCGAGGAAACGCTATACTATCATCTTCTTATGCTCCACTCACAGCATGCCGTCCCAATCTCATAAGAGAACGAGTTTTATTTTGCACCTTATGGTCTTTGTCGGTAATATGTTTCATAATGATTAGGTCTATGAAAAGTGTATGGGTCATTGATCACCCTAACAGGAAACCAAATGAAACAGCTCCGCCACCTAGATGGATTGTGCCAAAAATAATTACATGCATGTTTGTTGCATTGTATATTGTGATTTGAATTATTTTGCTAATGTGGTGTATGTTCTTTTATAAACTCGTAGGCAATTGCCAGGAAGCAACTTACGCAGCCATTATGTCATGAGGCACATGTATAATATTATTGCCTTGGTCAATACAGATCTTAAAAAACAGGTACAGGTGTTTTCCAAAATGTGTTCACTACTTTTAATATATTTCCCCGTTATTACATTGTATTAATTTCCTTTCCTTTCACATTTTAGACATTTAATCTTGAAGAACCCTTCCCAATAGAAGATATTAAGTAGGTCCATGAGCGTTAGACAAAATATTTTTATAACAATATATTGTATCCCAATAATAAATGGTGAGTTACGTTTCATTTCATCATTAAGATTCTTGCTGAAAATTTCGTTTTGTTCACTATGTTGTGTTTAGAAAGTGAATACATTACATGCTTTGAATTGTTTCAGATGTCTTTAGCTCCATCATTGATCTCTCTTCCTTCAGCTTCAAAACAAATAAAGTTATTTCTGCATATTTTTCCTTCTTCCATTGTAATTTAACCATTTGTGTACAGCTCCATAATAATGTACTTGTATGTTTAGCTAATTGATAAATACATGATGACATAGTACATTGTTTATTTGTGTAGGATTTTACTTTTTAAGAGTTTTCATATTTGTTTCATAAATTAACATCAGAGTTGAATGTTGTTGATCTATGTATATTGCTCAACGATATATAATAATTGTAGTTCTCTAGCTTGGCTATCTACGAACAGGTCATTGAATGCAGGGCATTAATATACCTGTTGGATATATATATATATATATATATAATATAATATAATTGTAATGGAAATAACATGTCTAAAACAGCCTTATTTAGACCAGTTACAATAAAGAAAAGTTCAAAAATGTATAATTATATGAACCAGATTTGTCTCATGACCAATCTTAAAAGTAGACCATTTTTAGACTTCCTAAACCAAAAACAGGTCTTAAACATACAACTTTCTAGACCGGGCTTATATCATTTTTTAAGACCGGATGTACAACTAGTCTTGATAGCATCAAACTTTTTAAACTGATCAATACAAGATTGGGCCTAAACTCTATATAAAAACCCAATTTCAACTGGCCTTAAAAGGCTTTTTTCTAGTAGTGTGGAAGAGAAGATAACTAGGGTGTTTTAGAAAATACATGTTATATTAACTAACTTCCTTAATCTAATCAAGTTAGTTAAATATGTCTTATATTAAGAACCAAGGGGAGTACTTACTCTTGTCCTATTTGTAAGTTATTTTCAAATTTTTTAGCATAATCAATGAAAATCTCAAAACTCATTAAGCATCAGTTTTAGAATTAAAAAAAAAAAAAAAGAAAGTTCCATACTTTAATTTGTCTATATTAAATACATTCTTAAACAAGTTTCATACTTTCCTACTCCATTACTCAATTAAAGTAAAATAAAAATGTGCCAAAAATTTCATTTTCGCCCCTATTTATTGGAAAAAAAGGCTCATTTCTAAATCATAATTATTCTTTTTTACGATTGTCAAAGGAATAGGGGATAAAACTGCCCAACTGTGATTGAAAAGAAAAGTGATAAAACCTTCCCTTTTCTAAATGCCTAAGATTATATAGAATCAGAGGGTGTGATTGAAAAGAAAAGTCAGGTGGGGCCCTACGTACCAACCAATCCCAGAGAGCAGTTTGAAGAAATTGATTGGGGATGATGACATCTCCAATGGACATGGAACTATTGGCATTTCCAGCAATCCCAAAATGAACAATTCCACTAATCTCAAACACATCCAACATCTGTTGTGTTGCTGCTGCTGCATTCACCTGTGTGTGTGTATGCACCCACAGACATTAAACAACAACCTCATCTTGTTCAAACAAACATATAGTATCAAATCACAACCACCTCATCTTGTTTCAAATCACAACTTTAATTTGGCCTCCCAATCAATCAATACACACGAAATTAATCAACAGCAAGTCTGTCTTTATTTTTTTGTCTTCACCTATTTGTATGGAATCTTTTCTTTTTAAATTATCATCTCGGTTCGTAGCTGCCCCTTCCAACATAAATGTCTCTTTTAGAACTCGAACGCGAGACCCAAAAGGATATAATGAGACCTTACATCATTAGATCAACTCTATGTTAATATTTATATGGAGTCTTTAGTAATTAAAATATCAAACTATTCTAATTCACGTATTTAAATAATAGTTATATTTATTTTCAGATACGTTTCAATAAAAGGAATGTTTGAATTAAATATTGAAAAAATTGATTTTATGTGTGTGTATTACTTTTCATACACAAACAAAAAAAGTCTCGGCGAGTTGGGTCAAGGGACTTATCAGAGCAAAAGCACGCCATCGGGTTCAAAAACCACTTATAAGGATAATGGCCTATCAATAAGTTTCTCGCACTATAGGAGCAAGATTTAAACTCACAAAATTTGTTGGATATATATATATATATATATATTACTCTTTGTCATAAATTTTGGTAACTACATCTTAATAACTAGAAATAATTTTCCTCTTTCGCATTCAGATGCCATGAACTAATTACACACACGTACAATGATACAACACATTTTTTCGGGCCACAAACATATAAATACAGAGAGAGAGAGAGAGGATATGAGGTAAAGGGTTTATGCGTACCAGACCAATCCCACATCTGACATAGATAACTTTGCTATTGGACACCTTTCCCACCCTGAATCTTCGTCCTGCATTATCACATATATATAACATCCAATAAATATATATACTCATGTTTCTCATACACACACACACACAGAGCGAGAGAGAAAATCTTGTAATTCACAACTTGGAAACTATATATTATCATTTTATGTGACCTGCGAGATCCACAAAGGGGTGTTTGGGATCAGATTTGAAGGCTTTGGTTGCGAAGAAAGCATTTTCTTCAGGTGCATACACTGTGATGAGCCCAATGTACGGCCCATTCCGATTTATCGCTTTGATGGTCGCCGACCTTCTCGATCTCTTGGGTGACTCTGCCAGTGAATGATAAGCTGAAGAGAGAAAAAGTATGACGAACAAGAAAATCACAGCCAAACACTGCCTTATTACAGGTTTCCACAACAGAACAGCCATTGCTGAATTATTATTGAGCTCTCAGGGAAGTTGTTGACTTCTTTTATAATAAATGTCCCTCAGTGTCTTCGTTTTTAATCTCTCTCACTCTTTAATAATTCTTTCACTTTCTTTCTTTCTTTTTTAACATTAATTTGTTTGGAATTACACAACACTGTCGGGATTCAATTATTGACCACATGCATGTTGCACGTTTCCATATATATATTAAAACTTTTCGATCTTGAGATTTGACTGTATCTTCCCACCTTGCTCAGAAATCAATGGAGTATTTTTTTCAGCAAGTTGCTATCTATCTTGCTGGCTTGCTGACTCCAACAGTCTCTGAATTATGAAATTAAAATTTATAGTTTAATATTAGGTGTTTCAACAAGTATTAATCTTTTTTTTTTTTTTATACATAAAGTTGGAAACTCTAAAAAACTCAGCCTACATCAGTAGGAATACAATGATCCAGCTCTAAAACAGCTGTTAACTCAGGCGTGGAATACAAAATCGGGTGAAACCCCGTTACACATGAAATTGCCTTTTTCACAAGGAAGTCGGCAACCCTATTTGCGTTTCTTGGAATGAACCTCAATTCTATCCTCCATTCTCGTTGCAACATGGAACGAACTTCTACTATTGTATTAGCGTCCGGATGATTCTGGCAATTCTCACAATTGATCAGATCAATAACTTCTTTCGCATCGGATTCTAATACCACTCTACGCTTTCCTTGATCCCAAGCTGTCTTCAATCCTAGAAGAATACCCCATATTTCAGCGGTAACATGATCACCCAACTCCAATCTGTACATAAAAGCCATAATAAAATTCCCGTTAGCTTCTCGAATAACTCCTCCGCACCCAGAACCGGTTTTCCCTGAAAATGCTCCGTCTACATTTACTTTAGTCTATCCTTCCTCAGGTGGCATCCAAGTGGCTCTTCTATCCGTAACTAATGTGCCTTGTAAGTTGATTCCAACAAGTTTTTTACTTGCCTTTTGAATGCTAGATATAATAGCATGGGCATGATTCTGTAGGCTCTCATTACTCTGATTTTTCTGCTCAAAAATACGTTCATTTCTCCTTTTCCAGAATAACCAGCATAAAGTTGCAAACCAGTCACCCCAATCCGAGCGTCGAATATTAGAGTTTAACCACTCCTTAAAATTAAGCTCAAAGAAAAAACGATCTCTTGGCAAAGTTATCTTTTCCATCCACAAACGTTTAGCTTCAGTGCAGTCCCGAAGTACATGCAGCACCGTTTCTGGACCCTTCTTACACCAACCGCACACATCATTAGCACACATGCCTCTTCTATATCTCTCCACGTTGGTAAGAAGCTTGTTATGAGCAACGAGCCACATAAAAGTTTTACACCTTGGAATAGTATTCAGCTTCCAGATTTTCTGCCATAATACTTCCTGGTTCTCTTCTTCATTTGCAATAACTTTATATGCAGATTTCACCGTGAATTCTCCATTTCTTGTGTGTTTCCATCGAACAATCTGTCTCCCCTGCTCAACTTCGGAACCCTCCTGCACAAATCTCCATGCCGCCTTGATCCCTGCCCATGTATTCGATCCTATCCTCTGCATATCAATTTGAGGCATTAAATCATTTCCACATTTATATTTGCTTCTAATAACTCTTACCCATAAGTCATCCTTTTTCTTGATAAGATTCCATCCTAATTTGGCCATAAATGCATGATTCTGGGTTTTAACATGTCTCAATCCCAAGCCACCATTACCCTTTGACTTGCACACCGTTTCCCAAGAAACAAGATGAATTTTCTGCTTTTCCTGCGTTGTACCCCACAAAAGGCTTCGATTTTTACTCTCGATCATATCACATGAACCAAAAGGTATTGATGCCGTTTGCATTGTATAAGCTGGAATAGCTGATGTGACAGCCCCTACCAAAGTAGCACGTCCAGCTAGAGATAACAAATTAACTTTCCAATTAGATAACCTCTTCTTCACTTTATCAACAACCTCACTGAAGCTCTCCTTAGTCACCCTTTTATGATGCAGAGGAACTCCCAAGTATTTACCAAGATCTGCTGCCATTTGGAACCCCAGAATATTGCTCAACTCAGTGTGTCGATTGTGATTCACATTCCTGGAGAAGAAAACTCTAGTCTTCATAGCATTGACCTTTAAACCTGAGCTTGCACAGAATTCATCTAGACAAGCCTTAACTTCATTTGCCTGGAAAACAGAAGCTTGAGCAAACAAAACAATATCATCAGCAAAAAATAAATGAGAAATAGGAGGCCCATTCTTGCATAACCTTATTGGGAGCCAGTTCGTTGTTTCCATCCTATCTTGAATCATGTGAGCCAGCCGTTCCATGCAAATTGCGAATAAATATGGAGATAAAGGGTCCCCTTGTCTCACACTACGGGAAGTTTTAAATAAATCACCTTTCTCTCCATTCCATAATAATTGCATTGAAGGCGTCGTAACACATTGAGAAATAATTCTGACCAGATTAAGAGGAAATGAAAGATCGTTCAAACATTGTTCCAAAAAACTCCAGTTCAGCCTATCATAAGCCTTCTCCATATTAATCTTAATTGCCATGTATCCACGTTTACCATGCATAATCCTCATTGAGTGAACAACCTCCTGTGCTACGATAATATTGTCGGAACTGTGTCTGCCTGGGATAAAGCTGCATTGGTTAGGACTAATAATTTTTGGAAGGACGACCCTTATACGATTAACAATCACCTTGGTAAGAATCTTGAAGATAACATTACATAAACTGATAGGACGAAGATCCCATAACTCTTCCGGAGATTCCTTCTTAGGAATAAGTACCAAAAAAGTATTATTTATGCTTGCAATTTCTTCTGGATACTCCCAGAGTTTTTTAATAAACCCATAAACAGATGTACCAACGTGTTTCCATTGACTCTGATAAAAGAGAGCATTAAAACCATCCGGTCCCGGCGCTTTCAGCGCTCCCATATTAAAAACCACCTCCTTAACTTCTTCATCCCGAATATCTTTACCTAATAGATAGAGGTCTTCATCTTCAATTCTTGGATATGTATTATGACAATGGATTTTCTCCCTCTGCATTCGTTCCTCTGTAAACAAAGTAGTAAAATAAGAAGAAGCCATCTCTTTAATTAATTGCGCTTCATATACCCATTCTCCATCCTGATTACGAATAGCTCCAACAAAGTTTCTTTTTCTTCTTCCATTAGCCCTAGCATGAAAGAATTTTGTATTTCTGTCTCCACTCATTGACCATTCAGAGCGAGCCTTTTATGCCCATAATAATGATTCCTGCAATAAGACACCCTCAAGCTCGCCCCATAAAGAAGTTTGTAGGTTTTGAAGCTCCATAGAAAGCCCATAATGTTTCTCCACTCTAGTAATTCCATTAAGACGACGCATTATCTCCCTTTTCCTCTTATCCGTATGACCGAACACATTTTTATTCCAACTTCTACAATCTTCAGAAAATAGAGTGATTGTCTCCTTCCACTCGCCAGTCGTTCTCCAATTTTCCTTGACAAATTCTTTAAACTCATCATGTAATACCCAAGTCGCGATAAACCGGAATGGTTTATTAATCTGACTCATCCTGCTTAACCCTTCCAAACGCAACAGAATGGGACGATGATCAGATTTATACCAAGGTAAATGAGTAACACTTGCATTAGGAAACATTTCAACCCATTCATTTGATCCAAGAACACGATCAATTCTGCTCTGAGAATCAGTTCTATGCCACGTAAACTCAAGTCCATCAAACCCGAGATCATTCAGAATAGCAGCATCAACAAAATTAATGAACTCTCTATTTGGCCAAATATTCTCAACCACAGACCTTCTTTTATTTGTCATCAGAGTAGCATTAAAATCACCACCAAGAGCCCAAGGCCCGTGTATTCTATTGCGCAACTCAAATAGATCATGCCACAATTTTCGTCTTTGCATTAAAATCAGGCTAGCATAAATAGGAGTCAGATCCCATGTTTTACGATCATTCCCATAGATTCTGATATGCATAAATTGAGGATTCTTCACTAATACCTCAACTTTTCCCACCTTTTCAGACTACACACACCAAATCCCTCCTTTGAAACCTTCTGCATCAATAATTTGAACAAATTGAAATCCCAGCTTACCAGCTATTTGGACTGCTTTATTCCCACTGCACCTAGTTTCAAAAATTGCCATAAAATCCACATTATGGAACCGAGACATTTCCCTTATGAGATTAGGAAAAAGGCGAGCTCCTGTGCCCCGCGTATTCCATAAAATGAAATTCATTAAGACAGATTATGGATTTTTGAGGCGGAATCCCCAATCAAAGCATCTTCATCCACTCTAACAATCCCACCTTCAGATAATTTAAATGAAGAAGGGTCATCATGATGATCTGTAGTTATCATACCTTGATCCACGATATAATTAGCCTTAGACAATCCATTACTTTGCAACATGTCTCCCTGTTCCATCTCCATGTTTAGATTTTCCGCTTCATTATATCGAGATTCTTCAGTAGCCTTCATGGTTTCACTAGGCCTGACTTCCAAAATAGAAAAAGGATTTAGGGAGATCAATTCGCTAACATCATTGTTCCCAATCCCCCCTCCTTTTGTTACATCATGTGAAGGTAATTTTCCTCTAATTATGTTCATTTTTTCTCTTGCACGTCTCTTAATCCCGGTTAGTCTTTTTTCTCCCACTAGAACCCACTTCTGCTCTGTAACATTCTTATTAATATCCATCCCAACTTGACGCCTTCTCTCATTTACTCCCTCACTCTCATCCTTCTTTTCAACCGTCATTCCCTTATCCTTGGCTAAATTAAGATCATTTTTCTTTTGCGAACCCTTCTGACTTATAATCCCTTTTTTACCTCCTCCATTCGAGCTTGATCCTACTAAGTCCACTTTACTAAAATTTCCACTAACATCCCGCCTTACCAGCATATGTGGCCCAAAAATTTCACCCTTTAAATCACTTTTCTCAGTAATCTCAGCATTCTTCCTCAAATTATCCCTCACCTCATCAGAGGATTTCTCCAGAGCTTTATTTGGACTAATCTCCCCATTCTCCTTCATTTGATCTGGAACTTTATGTTGACATACCCCTATATGATGGCCATATTGCCCACAGTGAAAGCAGACAAGATGTAATCCCTCATACTCAATCTTCCTGTCCTCCCCAAAATGATTGAAAAAAGGCAATAAAGGTTTCTGCAAATCCAACTCCACACAGATTCTAGCAAAACCTCTTTTCTCTGAAAACGCCGTAGTTCTATCAATTTTTAGAGTTTTCCCCACAAGGTTTCCCAGTCTTCTTAGAGATTCAATACTGTAAAGTTCCGCCGGTAAATCCAGAAATCGAATCCACACAGCTATTTTCTTTTGATAATCCGCCTTCTAAGGATTAAAGTTTGGCCTCCAACGTTGTATCATCAAATAATGGTCAGCGATCATCCAAGGTCCTTCCAAAAAAGCGTAATCTCTATCCTCTCTTGTAGAAAATGACACAATAAAATATCCATTACTTAAAGGGGTGACTTTCATCGGACTCTTTGGATTCCACATTCTTTCCATTCTCTGCCTCATAAAACCAACTCTGAATGACTTCCCCAAAAGTTTAACAATAAGAGAATTTATGTATGGTTTACACCAAGCTTCATATTCTTCCGCTAAAAATTTTAACTTTGGATAATTCCCTCCTTTTTGCCAAGTGTCCCCAGCTTCATCACCATATATATCTTCTTCTTCAACTTCAACATTCCCGGACGTGCTTTTGCTACTCATTTTCGCACAATAATCTTTCCAACCATTAAGGGCATCACAAGCTGACATGTTTATTTCCAGAAATCCAGAGTCTCCAAGACTCAACAATTTGTCCCGGTACGTGAATTTAGTCCCAGGATTATGGTTTCCATAAACATTATCAACTCCTTCCCTCCTACTTCCTGATTTCTCTGCCTTGCTATTAAAAACTGGAGACTGACTCCCAACACCCCCACTGTCACTCCCCTTCCCTCCTCCACTCGCACCAGTCTCTCATTCTCCGTTTTCTCTCATAATTGAAAAAAAAAACAGAACAGAAATAGAACAGAAACAGAAACAGAGACGAACACCAGCGAAAAAACTAAACTCAAGCAGAACCTGATCTGAAGCTACACCTCGTCGATGCAGTTGTTCTCTACTCCGACCAGAGAATCAGAAGCACCGTCCGATAAATCCTAGAGTTGCAGATGGAATCCGTTTCCAACGCATGCACCACCGTTTAATAGGTTCGAAACACTCAAGGAAACTCGTCGCCGGAACAAACGCAGAGCACCACCACCGTTGGAAGCAAGTCGTCGACAATCAGGAACAACCGCCAAGTATCGCCACCGGTTTGCCACTGTACCAGACACCATTTTCCGACCATTACAGGCAATGGTAAGAAAAACGCAGACTCTCTCTCTCTTCGTTTAGTGTTTTTGATAGCTCTCTACAGATGTTGGGTTTTTACTTTTTAACAAGTATTAATCTTAGCAATATAGAGTGACCATCAAAATTAATAGTGTCTCAGTGGCAAGAGGTAATATATAGACATGTTTGAGATTGAAATTTGGAAAGAGGAAACCTATACACAAAGTTTAGATAATTGAGACTGAGAGATGTCATATGTAGAATACAAGTCAGTGGTTCAAATGCAGAAAAGTTATCGAAGTTATTGGTGATGAGAAAGTATCCAATAAGCTTAAAAGAGTTTTATTCAACTTCTAGGAGGTCAATAATACTATATAGCTGTAAATGTTAGACTTTAAAGGGATAACAAGAGTTTAAAGTTGGGATAAGGAGATGAAGATGTTGAGATATATTTATGAGTATATGAGAAAAGATACTTTTTTTTTTTTGAAGAACATATATACGAGGGAAAGTTAGGATGATGTCTATTAAAGAGAAAACAGTAGAAATTTGTTTGAGACGGTTCAGACATGTATAAAGAAAATCGATAGAGACAATGATAAGGAGATAGATCGGATAATAATATAGAATCATTTAAAAACTCTGGATGAAGTTATTGAATAAGATCTTTTACTTAATAATTTTTCTAAAAAACTTGATTGTTATATAACTTTATACTATCCATGTAACCGATTTCATCTTATGAGATAAGGCTTGTCACAGTTGCTGTGGCTATTGTTTTGTTTTTAAACATATGCAATATCTATTTTAATTATATTAAAGTGAACGTTATATTTTTCTAAAGATAATTAAGTAAGTTTTGAAGATAAGAATAATTTAGAGAAATGAAATATAATTTTCTATTATTCTTGATGAATATATATATATATATATATAATTTCGGGCTATCGATTCTATATCTCAACCATCTAATATATCTAGATATTATAAGAATATTTCTGATATCGTATCATATAAGATTGTTGACAGAAAATATATAAGTGTTAAATCATATATTGGCTAATAATAAATTACAGAAAATAAGTGTTAAAATAATGTCATGCTCCAACTTTTGCTGCAACAAGCATTCATCTCCACCTTCCGTTCGTCCATCTACCAAGAGCTTCCAAGTAATCTACATGACAGATAACTAGTCTTCTACTGTTTAGGCAATTAATTGGTGTGGTTTGAAATAGTTTATTTTTGGGTAATAATTATTTATAAATCGTGATTGATAATTTACGAGATAAATATATGAGAGGAGTTTTATCTCAACTTACATAATAAAAATTTATTATCTAAAATTAAGTGATATCAAATACAGTCTTAATAATACGACAGTAACATATTAGAAGGGACAAAATGAGTGGATACGAAATGGGGAGGCAGATGGCGGACAGGTCACGTGAAAGGGAAAGGGTAATGCAGGCGGTGGGTGCCACATTAATTGAAGGACAAGGCTGGCCACTCACATGGACACGGATGGTGTTACTGAAGAGCCACACTATATATAATTGTAGGGTCCGCATGCCCCGCTGAGTGGATTTATAAGCTGGACATATTTGAGGGATCCAATTTTTTATTTTTTATTTATTTGAACTAAATTGTATACTACAGCTTAAAGTATTTTTGACACCCATTATCCCAAATTAATTAAGTTTTACTATATCCAATATCTAAAAATAATTTTTCAGTAACATCCAATATTCTAAAATATTTTTTCAGTAACACCTAATATCTCAAATTAATTAAATTAATTAATTTTTTCTATATCCAGTACTATGGAGTATTTTTCCAATAGTATTCACTAACTGCCCAAAATATTGGTGCTCCATGTATTCAAAATTAATTAGTTTAAGATATTGGATGTTATTAGAAAAATACTTCAAACGGTTAAATACAACTTAACTCAAGCAAATAAAAAAGGGAGAATCACTTCTAGATCCCAAGAAAGGAAGATATTATCATAAAGATCTCTGGTTACAACCTCAAAGTGTGTATTAACAACTTATTGAGGGTGTTTTATAACCTCGAGGGACCTTTCTATAATATCTTCCTTATTTGGGACATAGGAGTGATTTTCACAATAAAAAATTAATAAAAAAATTAAAAAAAAGCACTCATTTTGGTGATGATCATTCCCCGCTCATCTTTTGATGAGCAGGGAATGTGGATTCTATAATTGGATCCATATGGAACCAATTTTGCCGATGCTTGAAGGAAGGGTGATGAGACCAGGTGGAGTGTTTTGTGTGGCTAATGCCCACTCGCAAGCTACCCTCTACCTATATTTTAATTGAATCATACAATATTATACACATATGGATATTATAACACACTAATTAAAAGGCTCCAGACAAACATATCTAGTTGGTTAATTACTTCAATTGGTCTTTACCAAGGTTCATTACTTTCAGTTGCAGCCACATCTTCTCAAACACAAACACATACAACTCTAGTAGTTATATTTTATCCTTTGGCTTCTTCTGCTTTAATTTCCTGATGACATGATGTTCTCCTACGTACCTTAAGTAACTGTATTAATACAAGGCGTTTCACAAATGCACGCAGGAGAGATCCAAGCTAGCCGACACACACACTCGCACAAACATAGGATTCGAATATGTTTAAGATGATGAAACGTGTTTGAAACAAATATGGGTGCGTGTAAATATACGCCCCGGGGGGATTAATGAAGGTAAAGAGAAAGTTATGTAATCAAATATGGTGCGCGTATTTTCAGCCTTGTCTCGATGCTCTTTTTTAAGGTGCTGTTGGAGGAGTTTGGGGCGTAGAAAATAGAGAATATATATTCATAGATATTTCAAGGAGATGGATGATTGTGCTTACTTGTGCGGTACAGAGTATACTACCAAAGAGAAGATGCCATTGGTATTTGGAATTACATGATAAAGGTAAAATTCTGGTGGCCTCAAGCTCAAAAAACGCATTGATTCCATTCGTTGCTGCTGAATTATAATGTTTTAAATTTGGGCGCCACCTTTACTTATGGTTCCGTCAACAGGATTTGCACCCTCCATTAATAACATGCATTTTCCTCAAGCATGCACAGCCCATAATTATATGGCCTAGTTGAACCAGGTGCTTTAAAGGCGTTGATGATAATGCAGTCAGAAACTAAAACTAAATATATAGCTAGTGTGAAAAGGAGGGCATTATTATTAAACGCCAATGATTTCGAATAATTAGCTCTCCATGTGACTCCACTTTCTTTAATCACCCCCGTTTTTCGATAATCTCAACACCAGCAATCCTCGGCATATCATTTACAAAAAATTAAAATAAAAAAACATGGCGTCCATGCTGACAAGTGCACCTGAGAAATGGTTTCATCGTATTAACATACAAATTAAACAGCCGTAATGTACAGCCCTTACACCTAACACTATCATTTACCATAAGATTTCCCCCCTAATCTACCTTACCCCTTTCTCCTCGCCCTTCTTCCCTTATTCTATGTACCCAAAAATTACAGTCCCTTCACATCAGCGTCCTCTCTGGACGGAATGAGCGCGGCCAGACAACCTCCGTCAGTAGGTCCCATCGGACCCCTCTGAAGAACTCGTGCTCCTTGATCTCGCTTGCACCGCGCATATAACCCAATCGCTTTGTGGGGTCTTTCTGCAGCAGGCGTTGGATGAGGTCGGTCAGCGTCGTTGGCTTCCCCACGAACACTGGCGTCTTCATCAAGACGTTGCGAAAGGTTCTTTGCGGTTCCTTCCCTTAAACGGCGTCGTGCCATGCAGCATCTCGTACGTCAATATGCCGAGGGGCCACCAGTCGACTGCAAACTCGTGTCCGTCGCCGCGGACGACCTCGGGCGAAACGTACTCTTCTGTTCCAACGAACTAGTTAGAACGCTCGCCATTTGAGAAGCTCGCTTTCCTTCTGCTCACCAGGATGACTTTGGCGGACTTGGCCTTCTTCAAAGCTTTTCTGCTGTGAATAATGTCTGGCGGGATAGGAGTCCAGCGAGTGAAATGTAGGACAAAACTCATGAATACCCAAATAAATCATAAATTAGAGTACATGAATTTTCCTATATCAATAGCGGAAGACTTATAAGAATTACAGATACCTCATGTAGGACAAAACTCATGAATACCCAAATAAATCACAAATTAGAGTACATGAATTTTCCTATATCAATAGCGGAAGACTTATAAGAATTACCTCTCGCCATTGCTAAGCTTTGATCGTATGGAGAACTCACGAATCCTGATGAAAGAGAGCTGCAAAAGAATTGAAGACAGGATATGATTGTCAGGTCTCTTTCTGACTGGCTGTGAGGCACAGCGATGGCAACTGGGTTAAGAGCCGTCGCCAGTCAGGGAACCTCAGATGAGTAGATAGGGTTTTTCCTTGTACGCTCAATTTAGACGGCTAAAACCTTATTGTGTGTCTTTTCCACCATCAGAAAAATCACATTAATAGCCAATAATCCTAATCATGAATTGGGCCTAAATCTAACTAACGGGCCACACTCTGGATATTTTAATTAATTAACTAATTAATAACTAATAATAATTATAATATATATTAAAATATCTAGCATTCTCCCACTTGGCCCGTAACTAACGTCAGTTGCCCTATTCAGATTAATTAAGGCTATGCTGCAAAAATCATGGCGATAAGTCCCCTTAAGTCGAGTATTATCTTCCATGTATTACATAGCAGCACCCTTACTTAATGAGTTAAAACTTTATGAATAAACCTTAAATGTTTATTCGGTTCCTTCTTGAATGTTTGTCAATCTCAAAAATTAGGTACCAATATGAGACAACAAACTCCAACTTGAATTTCATCATTTATCAATACCTTATTTAGATCACTCAATGTGATCCAAGTCACAAATAAGGTATTTGATCCTTTAATGTCTCTAAATGCATGCAGTTCATTTAAGGATCTATACTTTATGTGTTTATGACCTATTAACTTTATGGTCACACAACACCCTTAATGGGTTTAAATTAATTTAAAACCACATGATGAAATTCCTTAACCGGCAATCTTATAACTTACTTGCCTCCAAGAATGATTAGATTAAGCAATTCATGGTGGAACTAAGCAATCAGTGACTACTTAGCAATCTTGTACTCCTCCATAATGCAATTTGTTCAGTAAACGTAAAGATGCATCATAATGTTAACCATTTTATAGCTAACACATCATACTAAACTAAACAAATCTAATCATTCTCCTATATGTAGAGCATGAGACTTAATGTACATTTTAAAATGTACTTCATGACCCGCAGCTTTTCAATTATTATTCAAGCAATAATATGCTTGATAATCCTCCTAAAAGTCCCTTGCAATGGCATTGCTCGTTTGTGTGCACATTCAAGCAAGCCTGCACCTAAGAAACCAAATTAGAAGGAACGGAATATAATGATATTAGAAACATATAGACAATTAAATCATATTCTCATAATAGATATTAAATACAACAACCACCATCTATTTATAAATGTTCAAATATATGTGATCATAGGTTTCTTATAACATTCCCAAGTGTTTTGAGAACAGTTTCCTTATGTATTCCAAAAGAATACTACACTTACCCTAGTCCTATCACAAATTTGAACAATGATGATTTTGTTATATATAACACCTTATGTCAAAATTCACAAGCAATGAGTGAATCATCATTTTGTTCAATATAGATGATTCAACTCCCACTAATCTAGTGATATAAATAGTACTATGATGCTTTCAGCTTTATCATATATGTAATTGCATCATAACACATTATTTACCACTAATGTGAAAATGCATGTGAGGACGGTTTCTCAATTTTGCTAACTAAATTCTCCTCATAGTTTATGTGACCTTTCTTTTAGTTCACACACATCTCTCCTTGTTACTATAATAGAAAGATGCTAATGAAATTAGGATCACTCTCATTGTTTATGCTCTAGTCAGATTACTTGAAATACATGATGTATTGTTGGTAGCAATTGCCAAATTTAAATTGTCATTTGGTCTTAACCCAATCTGTTAATAGATTGAAGTTATACAATAAGAGCATCATCTATCAATTTAGAATATCCCTTGCTCGTTTCGGGATATTTTTCCTAATAATTGATAGAGTCCTTAATGTTGATACTTCTTATTTCAAACTTGACCAATTGAAAATTTCAGAACTTCATTATGTTTCACATTTACCTCAAGAAGAAGAGTGTCATGTAAAACCAATGTTCTATCATGATTAGAGGTTACAACCTGTTATGTGTAATCATCTTGAATGAGTTTGATCACTCCCACTAATCATACCATTTCTTAATAATTTGGCATTGCAAAATTACTACACAACTTCTAAAATAGAAAAAAATAGCTCAATAGAATTCCCAAGATCTTTCTGCATCTTTACCAAAATATGCAGTCTTAATCTTTAGGATGTTTTCCATCCACGCTCTTACATTTATAAGACAATTCTATATAAATTGAGCTTCCAACTTTCAGATTTTTAAAAGGGTTTAAACATGATTTTGTTGGAAACTCATCTAAGATATAAAGTTGTCTTGAGTGTATTCTTTAAGAGGAAAACATATAGGCTAAATTACTATCCTTAACCATGTACCCATCATGTCATCCATTTCTTATAATTGACTTCAATATATTAATCTGTTTACCAGATTAAATTCCCACTTCTACTTTATATTCTCTAAAAGTGTCAAATGACACTACTTAATTATAAAACAAAAGATGTTCAGGTATTTGAAGAGTCAACTAAATCAAGATGAACTATTTTATCTGTTAGAACAAAACCAATGACAAGTGTATATCCACTACTACCTCCAATCAAGCCACTAATCATAGACAGATTAAACTTGATATGTGTATTGCTTTATGGCTTTATGGTTGGTAGCTTGATGTCCCTTATTTAAAATCTCATGCTTTTCTAAAAGGGAGCAAAACTTATATAAACACATTTACAATGAATACTTGTTATCCATGCATGTATTCATGAAAATGAGTAATAAATCATGAGATAATAAACAAAAGATCTATTCCACCAAGATTAATGGAGACATTTCACAAGATTAATGGAGAATCACTTAATAGTCAACAAAACAATGCAATAACATTTATGAGAATTTCTAAATATGTCCTTCAGCCTATCAACAACCATTGACTTTGTTCCATTCTTTATGTACTTATAATGTCCAGCTTTTAACTGAGATTACTTTATTGAGATAATAATGTTATCTCATTTCTCATGCTAATATTATAAATACCAGAACTTTTCTTAATGTCAATTTTGTCCTAATGGTAGAAGTTCTCCTTATAGGCTTAATTGTCTCTAATAAATTATATCAAGCTAAATAATTGAACAGATAACAACCATGCTACAAAGTCAAAATTAAATTATACTTACAAAATTACTATAAGAGGCAAGCAACCATCGCATATAGGTGTATGTTTACCAATGTAAATCATATAATTATAAATTCGTATAACTAAAGTCTACCTATGGGCAAAGACATTAGCATAGCATGAATTTATCTCAAATTGGTGAAACTGGAATACAGTTATATCCCCTAATACCTGTGGGCTACTTAAAAAATATAATGTTGTTCCATTCCACCCTAATTAAAACTATGATTATAATTATCTACCTGTGGGCAAAGATTAATTATAACCATACATTTAATTACAATTGATGTCTTTAAATCTTTGAGTGATGTATTTTGTTAATTGGAATAAAATAGAGTGTATGTGCCTAGTGAGGATGCTGTGGCTACTCCTCGATTCTACATACTCATCACAAAGACATCACATCATTGTGTATACTGATTGTACATATGAACATAATTTGATATGGTAAAACCTTATGTGATGATTACTTATGCATACAATATGTGCATAAGGATGCTGTAGCTATTCCTTAAACAAAATATGTATACTAATCACTAATATCAAATATATACAATTTAAATATCATATATGTATACACAATGTCAAGGGGAATCCTAATTAATTAATTTAATCAACTTCTGAAGATTAATATTTTAAATCCATATATGATTATTTATGCATGTTGTAAGAGGGCGCTGTAGCTACCACTCTAGCATGCAAGTTAATCATAAATATTAATCACGTGCACTTAAATTCTATATATGCACAACTTTATGGAGGATTTAACCAATTAATTTAATCAACATAAGTGACTAAATACAATCCTCCCACTTTGATTAAATTAATATTACCCATTAATTAGAGTTGATATTTTAAAACATAAAAGTGATTATCTATACATACAACAGAGGATGCTGTGGCTAAGCCTCTAGATGCATGTTAATCATAAATACCAACCTTATGCATTTAAATTCCAAATATGCACAAAAATTTAATGATAATTTATTTAATAGATTGATTTAATCAACAAAATATGACTAAATAATCAAAAAATAAATAAATTCTCCCACTATTTTGTGCATCCAAATTAAATCTAATATATGCACTTCTTGATGGAGGGATTAATTAATTAATTTGATCAGCAAGGTCCCTAGATAATTAATTAGAAACCCTCCCACTGTTTTATGTATCCAAAAAATTGTTTAAAGAATTAATTTTGGCATGTTTCAATTTAAATTAAGTTTTGCAAAATTAGAATAGTTAGATAATTGCCCAAAATGAATTATCCAAATATTTAGGCAATTAAATAACATGTCAAAAATGTTTTTTTTTTTTGCAAATTTTCTAGAATATGAAAAATGCCAAAATTAACCCCTTTTCTCAATTTAAACAATTAAATTTTCACATAATACAACATAATGCTAAACAGATAAATCAAAACTCCAAATACAATCTATTTAGCCCACATTAATTTCTGGAATATAAACAAAATAGCCCAAAAAAATGCAAACCCAAGTAATTAATCAAATCTTTAACTTTGGAAGAACCAAACAATTGAAAACAAAGTGGAGCTAACTAAACTTTATTTAGCCAAAAACAATTTCTGGAAGTTCAACAAATTGGCCCAAACAATTAATTCCTCAAATAGAACCAAAGGTCCAAAACAGATATAGTCCTTTAACAGAGCACAAAACAAATTCCAGAAACAAAACAACTAAAATATTTAGCACAACAAAAGATCCAGCACACTTTACCCTCTTTTTTTTTTTCAAAAGGCAAAGGACATTAAGATCAAGTAGACCCCAAACCACAGTCCAAGATGCCACTTTATCAGTGAAACATCAAAACGACGTCACAGGGGTCTTCTTCTCCATATAAGTAGATTAACCTACCCGACCCAAAACCGCAGGCGCAACCAGTCACGACCCGACACAGAGTCGACGCCATCTGTAGCTCCAGTCGAAGTTTCCCGGCGCTCCAGAGTTCGAAATCCGACGATTTCGATGGCATTGTTTACGGTAAATAACTAAGGACAATTTTGAGGCATAATATGGACAACAATCTAACACACAATCACAAGAATCCAGGCGCATACTTTGAAATTAAATCTAGAACAGGAAGGTGTTTTCATGTCCCCTCAATGACCAACCACTGAGGACGGTAGTGATCCTCAGAGAAACAACACAAACATGATCTCTCGCCTACAAATCAAAGGAGATTTGAAAAACCATATCACGAAAAAGATTGAGAACAGATTAAAATCGATAAATAATGATTCATATTCAAGAATGAAATCATGAAAACCCAGATCTCAGAACAATTAATCACAGATTTAAGCATCAATCAGATGCGCCATCGACGAAACAAGATTCACAGAGACAGTAGATGAGCAAAATCTGAAAATCCATATATATTGAAAGATTGATCATAAAGCATCAAAACGGATCCTTCGAGACTGTATGAAGGCGATGATGATTCCTTTGATGAAATTAATCATCCTCACATCTCATAATCTGAAAATCAAATTTAACATGATAAACAATTTATTAATAATAAATTAAAACTCAGATGAATTAATTTTCAGCAATAATATAATTCATCCACTTAAGAAATCCGATCTCAAATCCAAAGCTACGGAATCCGTGTAAATTACTATGGAAACCTTAATTCAATTCCATACTTAGATCATCCCCGATCAAAGAGTAGAAGGCAGAGGATCAGAGAGCGTGGCTCTGATACCACATATAGGACAAAACTCATGAATACCCAAATAAATCACAAATTAGAGTACATGAATTTTCCTATATCAATAGTGGAAGACTTATAAGAATTACAGATACCTCATGTAGGACAAAACTCATGAATACCCAAATAAATCACAAATTAGAGTACATGAATTTTCCTATATCAATAGCGGAAGACTTATAAGAATTACCTCTCGCCATTGCTAAGCTTTGATCGAATGGAGAACTCACGAATCCTGATGAAAGAGAGCTGCAAAAGAATTGAAGACAGGATATGATTGTCAGGTCTCTTTCTGACTGGCTGTGAGGTACAGCGATGGCAACTGGGTTAAGAGCCGTCGCCAGTCAGGGAACCTCAGATGAGTAGATAGGGTTTTTCCTTGTACGCTTAATTTAGACGGCTAAAACCTTATTGTGTGTCTTTTCCACCATCAGAAAAATCACATTAATAGCCAATAACCCTAATCATGAATTGGGCCTAAATCTAACTAACGGGCCACACTCTGGATATTTTAATTAATTACCTAATTAATAACTAATAATAATTATAATATATATTAAAATATCTAACATGAAATTCCTGCGATGCTTGCTTCAGTTATCGGACAGATTTTGTGGGATGGTTTTGGGGGTGAGGTTGCGAGAAAGATCGAAGTCGGTGAGGGTCACGTGACCGGACTGCTGAACAATGACATTCTCCGGCTTCAAATCACAGTAGGCGATACCCAGGGCATGAATATGGTCTAAAGCGCAGATGATCTCGGCCATATAGAAACGAATGACGGTAGGGGCGAAGACCCTATTAGTCTGACGGTAACGAAGGACGTTGAGGTCGCCTCCCGGACAATAGGGGATGGCCCAGGCCAACAATTGATGGTTCTCAAATGTTCCTAAGAGGGAAGGAAGAAATGGGTGGGCCAAGCGAGAGGGGAGATGGATTTCCCACCGGGCTCGACGGTCGGCGTCGAGCTTGTTCTGGACGGAGGATTTCTAGACGACCTTGAGGGTGAAGGGGCTGCTAGCATAAGGATCCGCCTCCATGTCGTAGACAAGGAAGACCGTCCCCATGGCACCCTTGTCGACCACATTGAGGGCACTAAGGGCCTGTTTAGTTCAATCTCATTGCACCATGTAATGTAATGCAATAGTAGTACAATGTAATATTAATTACAGAATTAATGTTTGGTTTGATTTTAAATAAGGTGCAATGTTATTTTTTTCATGATTATTTAAAATTAATATATCACACAAAGTCTATTTTAGCTTTAACATAATCTTTGTAGAAAATATTGCTACGAGTCACGTGCCACCTCATCATAACCGTCACACTATATTGTTGAGGATCGTCTGATGGTGGTGATTGCGGTGGTAGAGGTGATGGTAATGGTGTCATGGCGGCAGAGGAGGAGATAGTGGCGGTGGTAGTGATGACAACATTGCCATGATAGAGGTGGCGGTGATGGTGGAGAACGCGGCGGTGACAACCAAGGTTCTGAAACCCAGACCGGTCGAGGTACTGGGTCAAGGGTCAGTAGGTCAGACCGGAGTCAAATCGGAGCTAAACCGGGACTAAATTGGTGAGAAATTGGATATTTTAGGCTTATTAATATGAAATTATAAGGAACAATATTAAAAAATAAATTTTTTAAAAAATAAAAATAAAAAAAATGGTGAACCGGTTCAGTCACCAAACTGGTTTATGGTCCGATTCATTGGTTCCCAGGCAAGACCGGCCGGTCCGGTCCGGGTTTCAAAACACTGGTGACAACAGGGGGCAGCAATGGAGGAGGTGGTGGTAGTGTTGGCTACTGTGACGATAGGGGGCAGCGGTGGAGAAAAAGGAGGTATTGAATGAGAATTGAGAATGGATAAGAGGCTTGTGGGATTAACATGAGGAGGAATAGTTGAAGGACAGAGTCTGCATGTAAAAAGGACCCCTGGAAGCTTCTCCATACCTATTGAGAAAGGAGGATACGGTGAACACAGTTGTCATAGTAGAGGCGGCGGCGGCGGACAAGGAGGAGGAGGTAGTGGCAATGGCGGCGGCAACAGTGACGACATTTCATGGTAGAGATTGTCAACACCATTTCCATTTCGATACCTGAAGAGTAATGAAGACGGAATTTCATAGGCATACAGAAAAGTACAATATACTGATAAAATATTCGTTTACAATCCCAACATAGTTCGTCAACAAAAAACAGAAAAGACAGCGGAAGTTCTAATATATATAGGATAACCTAAAATATCTAAGGCATAAACTAATAATAACCACGATCTCGTCCTCGCCTCGAGACACGAGCCAATTATTTCTTGGCGACTATGCCTCTGTCTTTCGATCCACTGGCACCCGCTGAGAGGTTTATTTAAAAATAGGGTGAGATTCCGAAGAATCCCAGTAGAGACATACTATCGTTCATAGAAAATGCGAAAAGGAAATATGATATATGTCATGTATGCACCAATTAATGAAAATATAAAAACATCATCTGCATGTATACATAAGTAGGGCCCAACCTTACTAATCTACACCGGTTGAGTTCTCACCAACTCCAGTGTAAGTGCCTCTAACATTACTAGCATTTCTCTGGGCAAAACATGTTGATTAATAAAGTAAATTTACAACAATGACATCTACACAATCATATAACTATGGTATGATATATGAAGGATAATATCCCTACCTCAAAGCTTTATAAAATCCCTTTTTAGATGTGTCTCATAAAACGTGTCATGTCCGGCCTCCGACTCGGTCCTAAAATATTAAATGTATAAAAAAATAGGTCATAACCTATCCGAGTATCATTTTAGACTCTTCCATAGTGTTTCTTGTGGTTATATTAGTCTATGATGAAAATTTACCAAAATACCCCCGGGACCTTGGCCCGGTTTCGTCGTACCCGGCCCGACTACACATTTTTCCAAAATTTTAAATAGGGCTACCTTGACATATTTTCGCTCAAGAATCCATTTTGACCTCGGTTTTCTCAAATCATACCCCCAATTACGAATTTACCCCTGATAGCCCCTATGTGAGGGTTTTGAAGCTATTTTTTATCGTTTCACTTTCTAGGGCATTTCTCACTTCGCACGCAACATGAACCCTACACAATTTTCCATTCTAAACACAATGGAATCATCAAAAACACCAAAATCTAGTCCCAACACAACCCAAAACAGATTTGGACGAAATTCTTTAAAAATTGGAGAAAATGGAGTTTTGTGTTTTAACCTCTAAGGTCTACTCCTTTTCATTTCTAATCCATTATTAAGCCTTTTAAACACATACTAATCATGATTTAAAGAAATTTGGGCAGCATAACCCCTTAGGGTTAGGACTTTCCAATTTTACAAACTTCACCAATTCATGCCAACAATCCAATCACAACAACAACACAACCTTGAATTCAACTAAGAGAGTAAGGTTTATGAGTTTACCTTTAATTTCTCTCTCTAGACTCCAAGTTTATGAGTTTACCTTTAATTTCTCTCTCTAAACTCCAATTTCATCCTCCCTCTCTCCTTCATTCCCTTGATTTCCTCTTGCTATATGTATGTTTCAAGAAGGATTCGAGGATAGAAAGAGTTGCTCATGAATTTAGAGGCAAGAACATGTGAATTTCACAACCCTTATCTTTGATTTTGTGTAACACCCCAAAATTTATATTCACCAAAATTATTGTAAATATTTGAGAAATTTAATAAAATGGTGAATATTCATGAATTTGGAATTTATGAATTTATAAATGTTCAATTTCATGGGAAATTGGGCAAAAATAATTATGGAATTAATTTGGGTAATTTAAAAATCCCAATATTAAGGTCCAAAAATGAAGGAATATTAGAGAAAATATTTGGTCCAAAAATATATGGAAATTGGCCAAAGAAAAATAAGAAAAAAAAAATTGGATTAGAAAGGTAATGGCAAAATCGTAATTTTGCCAAAATAGTACAAAATAAATTATTTTTCAATTAATTGAAGTTAATTTCAATTAATTAAGGAAAATAAAGGTTAAAAATATATTTAGAATATTTTGGTCAATTTAATATGAATTTATGGAAAATTTGAGCAAAAAGTGCAATTTTGACCAAAATTGAGACTTTACGTGTATACGTAACCGGAACAAGTTGTGTAGCCAATTGAGATCAAAGGGAGGGACCCCTAAGTGTCTCCTACATGTTGCAAGAGGAAGAAAATATTGGTTGGGATTAATGAGCTTGGTTACACATACATAGGGTTTATTTACATAAAAGTGATTTTTGAAAGTTTTGGAAATGGTTAAATAATTAAAGTATAATCTTATATATATTATAAAACACATGAGCATCTTCATCCTCAGCCCATTTGCACGCACAGCACATACCTGAACGTGAGAGAGAGAGGTTCAAGTTTTAGAGAGAGAGAGAAGAAGAAATCTCACAAGGTAAGCCGATTTCTTCGACGATTTCGCTCCTAACGCGTATAACCCCGATCCTAAGCTACTCCTCTTTGTTCTTTAAGGTTTGGAAAGCTCAAATTTGGTGATACAAAAGTTAGGGTTTTCTGCAATTTTTGGGAAAAGCTTGTGGGAGTTTGAGGTAACTTCCAAACCTTCGTATATTGACTATTCTGGTTGCTGTAGACAATTTAATCGGTGAAATTTCGCCGGATTGTCTTTGTTTGTAAATTTTGGAAATGTGACATTAGAAGGGTTATGCTGCCCAATTTTAGTTCAAATGGTTGTTATAACTCAATTAGAATGTTAATAAAGTGGTCAGGAGTAGAAAGGAACGTGTTTACGGAGCCGAAATCGTAAAACCCCGATTTTTCCCGGAGAACACAATTATTTCGGCCAGGGATGTTTGAGGGCCTTAGAGTTGGATTTTCAATGATTTTATGGTTCCATTGGATTCAGTGGGCGAAAATAGGTGGGGTTACAGTTGGGCACTTTTTCGGAAAAGGCCGAGAAAGCATAATTACGGAAACGCCCCTAAAACCCTAAAAGTAGGGCTGCCAAGGGCAATTTCGTAATTTGAGATTGAATTTGATAATTTTGAGTCCGGAAATGGATTCCTTGGACAAAAATACGTCAGGATAGCCCTAGTCAAAATTTGGAAAAACGTGCCATCGGGCCGGATACGGCAGAGCCGGGCCAGGGTCCCGGGGGCATTTTGGTAAATTTTCACCATAGGCTAATATAACCACAAGAAACACTATGGAAGTGTCTAAAATGATACTTGGATAGGTTATAACCTATTTCTTATATACATTTAATATTTTAGGACCGAATCGGGAGCCGAAAGTCAACACGATTTACAAAGCACACTGAAAGGGGTCGATAGAACTTTGAGGTAGGGACATTATCCTTCATACATCATGCCATAGTTATATGATTGTGTGAATGCCAATGTTTGTAAATGCGCTTTGTTAATCAACATGTTTTGCCCAGAGAGGGGCCAGTGGTGCTAGA
Organism: Inga oerstediana; assembly: GCA_963210345.1. Taxonomy (NCBI): domain Eukaryota; kingdom Viridiplantae; phylum Streptophyta; class Magnoliopsida; order Fabales; family Fabaceae; genus Inga; species Inga oerstediana. The sequence continues at coordinate 83,140,936 of OY723401.1, read as the reverse complement.
GGCACTTACACTGGAGTTGGCGGAAGACCAACCGGTGCAGAATAGTGGGGCTTGGCCCTACTCATGTATACATGCAGATGATATGTTTATATTGTTCATTAATTGGTGCATACATGGCATATATCATATTTACTTTTCGCATTTTCTATGAACGATAGCATGTTTCTACTGAGATTCTTCAGAATCTCACCCCTTTTTCTAAACCAAACATCTCAGCGGGCGCCAGTGGATCAAAAGGCAAGAATGTAGACGAAGGGAAGTGACTGACATGTGCCTCAAGGCAAATCCAAAGTTCGTGGTTATAGATAGTCTATGTCTAAAATACTTTTGGATATTTTGTAATAGTGGTGTATATTGTCGCATTCTGTAGGGTTGACTTTGGACTGTAAACAAATACTTTTATCAATATATATATACTCTTCTGTATGCCTGTGGAACTTGGTCTCTATTACTCTGTGTATATCGAAATGGAAACGGGTGTTGACATTTTTGGTATCAGAGCCCATAAGCGGTTCTGGCAGAGCTTAATAAGCGGTTCTGGCATTGTCAGAACAGTATACTGATATGTTTTTGTTTGCATGACGATAGGGAAATAGTGAGTTATGGAGATGATACAACCAGGAGAAGGCGGTAGAGGTCAAGGTAGAGGCCGAGGCCGAGGGCGTGGTAGACATGGTACCAACGAGGGAGAACCAAGGCCTGACCCTATCCAGCAGCGAATCCTGGATTTACTGGAACAACAACAACAAACCATGAATGAGATAAGAGTTGACCTCCAGGGGGTACAGCAGAGGCAGGATCACCTGGAGAATCGCATGGATGAGTTCATGTGGGGGAATTACGAAGAAATTCATGAAGAACCTCCGCTAGCTAATCTACCACCAGAGCCTGAGGTAGATATCCAAGCTTGGCTGAGTAGATTTAGTAAACAGCAGCCACCTATGTTCAAAGGGAAATTTGATCCTCAACAAGCAGAAGACTGGTTAGCTCGTTTGGACAAGATCTTTGATATGTTGCAATGTCCAGATGAGGTGAAAGCTCGGTTAGCCATATACAAGCTGGAAGGTGATGCTGATCGCTGGTGGAAAGGCATGGATCTCATCCTGAAGGGGAAGAATGCTCCGATCACATGGGAACTATTCCAAGAGGAATTTAACAAGAAGTACTTTCCTCCGACAATTAAGAGAGAGAAAGAGAAAGAGTTCCTCAGCATCAAGCAACATGACCGGGAGAGTTTTGATGACTATCTGGCCCGGTACATCCGACTATCACGCTACTCGTCATATGCCAAGCTGAACGACAATGATGAGTGGAATTCAGATATGATGATAGAGGGGCTGAGACCTGAGTTCAAGGAGAGGCTGATCTCCCAACACTTCACTGAATTTAGCAAAGCGGCAGAGGAGTGCCGATACATCGAGAAACGTCTGACAAGCTGGTTAACACAGACTGGGAATCGTAGTGGTTCCGAGAGCGGTAGCTCCGCGCAAAAGCGAAAGGATCAGAGTGGATATTCCGGAGGGGATCCTAAGAGGCCAAATCAATCTGGGGGCCGAGGAGGCCAGAGTTCTTCTGGAAGCAGGACTTGTTGGCGCTGCCAAAAGCCAATTCACCCTGTAGATCTTGCAGTGGAATTCCGTTTAGGCCAGACCCGAGTAGACTACCTGTCTGTTTTGTGTGCAATAAACCGGGACATATGGCCAGGGATTGTCCACAAAAGCAGCAGCAGCAGGAGACAAGACCCAGAGCTTCTGGAAGGGTCTATACACTGACACAGGAAGAAGCCAGAAAGTCTCCAGAGCTGATTCAAGGTACGATTTCTTTGAACGGTAGTTTAGTATATGTTTTGTATGATTCTGGTACAAGCCATTCATTCATTACATACAACTGCATGAGATGATTATATTTATCGATGCATAAATCCCCGTACAATTTAGTTGTATCTACGCCTAAGAGCATTTGAATTGTGATGGCCAAAGTTTGTTTAAATTGCGTGGTAAATGCTGAAGGGCACAAATCGACCGTAGTTGGGGAAGTGGAGTTCTCGATTGATTTGAAATCTGGAGCAGGTCCAATTTCTAAAACCTTATATCGTATTGTACCAAGCGAGATAGCAGAGCTAAAGAAGCAGATCAAGGAACTACCTGAGGAAGGGTTCATATGACCTAGCGTATCACCCTGGAGTGCTCCAGTGCTCCTCGTAAAGAAGAAAGACAAAAGCTTACATCTCTGTAATGATTACTAAGAGTTGAATAAGGTGATCGTAATAAACAAGTATCCGTTCCCTAGAATTGAGATTTGCTCGATCAAATGTCTGGTTCCCGTGTATTGTCAAAGATCAACTTGTGATCGGGATACCATCAGTGAGGGTAAAAGCAGAGGATGTAGCAAAGATTGCTTCTAGAACCAGATATGGGCATTACGCGTTCCTAGTGATGCCATTCGGGTTTACTAATGCGCCTGTTGTGTTCATGGACTACATGAATTGAATCTTTAGTCCATACTTGGATCAGTTCGTTGTAGTCTTCATTGATGTCGTACTGATACACTCACGGAGTAAGGCTGAACGAGAAAAGCATTTGAAAACTGTGTTAAACATATTACGGGATAGGCAATATGCCAATTTGAGCAAGTGTGAATTCTGGCTTACAGAAGTAAGATTTATGGGCCATGTAGTCGCTCAACAAGGGATCCTGGTGGACCCTGGTAAAGTGGAAGCAGTACTGAACTGAGAAGGCCAGAAACTGTAGTTGTGATACGCAGTGTTCTGAGTCCAGTTGATTATTATGAGTAGCTTAATAATAGTAGCCTTGTTCAGGACCGCGATCTTATGCCCTCAGGGTCGTGTGTTTGAGGCTACGGGAGGCAAAAGAAATGCGGTTGAGTTGGAGGGGCCGCAGATATCCTGGTGAGTCCACGCTCATAGTCTGCTCGTAGTCCCTGGATTGGGGAAGTGCGGGGGAAGTGTGGGGTGTGACAATAAAAAGGATGAGATGTTTATACCGAAATTTCCCAGAACTCAACATTATGCATGGGATAATGATTGTAAGAGGAGCTTCAAAGAGCTGAAACGAAAAATTTATTAAAGTACCAATATTGATAATCCCAAATCTATAGTGGGTCATTGTTGTCTTCACTAATGCCAGATGGCATGGATTGGGAAGGGAATTGAGTCCCAGATGCAAGCAGGAATAGATTGAGATGAGAATTGATGCAAGCCGAGTGAGAGCGTATGCATCATGTCAGTTGAAGTTTCAGGAATTGAACTATCCCATCCATAATCTTGAGTAGATGCAAGCAGGAATAGATTGAGATGAGAATTGATGCAAGCCGAGTGAGAGCGTATGCATCATGTCAGTTGAAGTTTCAGGAATTGAACTATCCCATCCATAATCTTGAGTAGATGGTAATAAAGTTTGCTTTGGAATCTGGAAATGTTGCCTTCATAGCGTAGTTGTGGAATTGTATTGTGACCATAAAGATTGAAAGTTCTGAACGGAGAGGGCTACCTACGGTGAAATCTGATCGGAGAGGGCTACCTACGGTGAAATCTAATCGGAGAGGGCTACCTACGGTGAAATCTGATCGGAGAGGGCTACCTACGGTGAAATCTGAACGGAAAGGGCTACCTAAGGAAAGTTCTGACCGGAGGGGGGCTGACCAGGTGTATGGGCACCTGTGTGAAGCACCGAGTACAGAACCCTAGAGTGCAGCCACCGTGACGATAAACCCTAGAGTGCAGCCACTGTGATGATAAACCCGCGAGTGCAGCCACCGTGACGATAAACCCGGGAGTGCAGCCACCGTGACGACTAACCCTAAAGTGCAGTCGCCGTAACATTGAATTGTAGAATAGAGCTATAAGAGCGTTGACTCTTAAAGATGGTGTGTTGTAATGAGTTCCATATTAAAGGGGGTTTTTTTTTTTATAAGAGTTTATATGGCATAGAAAATTGGGCCAAAGTCTGGCATAGAGAAACACAAATTTTAGGTGCAGTAAGGTATTATGGAGATTCCTGTGGGACTCCTATTTAATCAAAGTGAATACCACATCGCTTTGCCACCGAATCTGAGCAGGCTACATGATGTTGTTCATGTTTCCCAACTGAAAAGTATCAACCTGATCCAGAACATGTAATAGAGTATGAAGATATAGAAATGCGCGATGATTTGACTTACGAAGTCACGCCTGACCGAATCATCGATCGGCAAGAAAAGCAGCTCAAGAACAAGAGCATTCCATTCATCAAGATTGTCTGAGAAGGTTATCACCCAGAAAAGCTAGATGGGAAACAGAGGAAAGTGTAAAGAAACGTTACCTAGAATTTTTGGCGGAATAGGTGTAGCAAATTTCGGGGACGAAATTTATTTAAGTGGGGGAGAACTGTAACACCCCAAAATTTATATTCACCAAAATTATTGTAAATATTTGAGAAATTCAATAAAATGGTGAATATTCATGAATTTGGAATTTATGAATTTATAAATGTTCAATTTCATGGGAAATTGGGCAAAAATAATTATGGAATTAATTTGGGTAATTTAAAAATCCCAATATTAAGGTCCAAAAATGAAGGAATATTAGAGAAAATATTTGGTCCGAAAATATATGGAAATTGGCCAAAGAAAAATAAGAAAAAAAATTGGATTAGAAAGGTAATGGCAAAATCGTAATTTTGCCAAAATAGTACAAAATAAATTATTTTTCAATTAATTGAAGTTAATTTCAATTAATTAAGGAAAATAAAGGTTAAAAATATATTTAGAATATTTTGGTCAATTTAATATGAATTTATGGAAAATTTGAGCAAAAAGTGCAATTTTGACCAAAATTGAGACTTTACGTGTATACGTAACCGGAACAAGTTGTGTAGCCAATTGAGACCAAAGGGAGGGACCCCTAGGTGTCTCCTACATGTTGCAAGAGGAAGAAAATATTGGTTGGGATTAATGAGCTTGGTTACACATACATAGGGTTTATTTACATAAAAGTGATTTTTGAAAGTTTTGGAAATGGTTAAATAATTAAAGTATAATCTTATATATATTATAAAACACATGAGCATCTTCATCCTCAGCCCATTTGCACGCACAGCACAGACCTGAACGTGAGAGAGAGAGGTTCAAGTTTTAGAGAGAGAGAGAAGAAGAAATCTCACAAGGTAAGCCGATTTCTTCGACGATTTCGCTCCTAACGCGTATAACCCCGATCCTAAGCTACTCCTCTTTGTTCTTTAAGGTTTGGAAAGCTCAAATTTGGTGATACAAAAGTTAGGGTTTTCTGCAATTTTTGGGAAAAGCTTGTGGGAGTTTGAGGTAACTTCCAAACCTTCGTATATTGACTATTCTGGTTGCTGTAGACAATTTAATCGGTGAAATTTCGCCGGATTGTCTTTGTTTGTAAATTTTGGAAATGTGACATTAGAAGGGTTATGCTGCCCAATTTTAGTTCAAATGGTTGTTATAACTCAATTAGAATGTTAATAAAGTGGTCAGGAGTAGAAAGGAACGTGTTTACGGAGCCGAAATCGTAAAACCCCGATTTTTCCCGGAGAACACAATTATTTCGGCCAGGGATGTTTGAGGGCCTTAGAGTTGGATTTTCAATGATTTTATGGTTCCATTGGATTCAGTGGGCGAAAATAGGTGGGGTTACAGTTGGGCACTTTTTCGGAAAAGGCCGAGAAAGCATAATTACGGAAACGCCCCTAAAACCCTAAAAGTAGGGCTGCCAAGGGCAATTTCGTAATTTGAGATTGAATTTGATAATTTTGAGTCCGGAAATGGATTCCTTGGACAAAAATACGTCAGGATAGCCCTAGTCAAAATTTGGAAAAACGTGCCATCGGGCCGGGTACGGCAGAGCCGAGCCAGGGTCCCGGGGGCATTTTGGTAAATTTTCACCATAGGCTAATATAACCACAAGAAACACTATGGAAGTGTCTAAAATGATACTTGGATAGGTTATAACCTATTTCTTATATACATTTAATATTTTAGGACCGAATCGGGAGCCGAAAGTCAACACGGTTTACAAGGCACACTGAAAGGGGTCGATAGAACTTTGAGGTAGGGACATTATCCTTCATACATCATGCCATAGTTATATGATTGTGTGAATGCTAATGTTTGTAAATGCGCTTTGTTAATCAACATGTTTTGCCCAGAGAGGGGCCAGTGGTGCTAGAGGCACTTACACTGGAGTTGGCGGAAGACCAACCGGTGCAGAATAGTGGGGTTTGGCCCTACTCATGTATACATACAGATGATATGTTTATATTGTTCATTAATTGGTGCATACATGGCATATATCATATTTACTTTTCGCATTTTCTATGAACGATAGCATGTTTCTACTGAGATTCTTCATAATCTCACCCCTTTTTCTAAACCAAACATCTCAGCGGGCGCCAGTGGATCAAAAGGCAAGAATGTAGACGAAGGGAAGTGACTGACATGTGCCTCAAGGCAAATCCAAAGTTCGTGGTTATAGATAGTCTATGTCTAAAATACTTTTGGATATTTTGTAATAGTGGTGTATATTGTCGCATTCTGTAGGGTTGACTTTGGACTGTAAACAAATACTTTTATCAGTATATATATACTCTTCTGTATGCCTGTGGAACTTGGTCTCTATTACTCTGTGTATATCGAAATGGAAACGGGTGTTGACATTTTGCTTCTTCAAGCTCCCTTGGGCTCTCAAGCTTCTCAAGACTCCAAGACACTTCCTCTCTCCTCTTTCTCTTGCTCTTAGGCATCCAAAAGTGGTGGGAACAGATGAAGCCACATATTTAATAATATCTCCCTTTTTCTCTTAATCAACTTTATCCAAAAATTAGGATTTTTATGACACACTTGTACTTGATCTTATCTACCACCAAGTATGACTCTTCCTCTTTCTCCTCTCCTTATTGCCCAACATAAATGAAAAAGAGAAATGAGATGATAAGGCTTAATATTATCTCTCATTTTCCCTTATTTAATAAATGGTAGTTTAATGAGTTATGACATCACCTTTATACTTGACTTTATCACTACTACAAAAAACTAAAGCTGTGGCGCTTATAATTGTATTAATTGTGGCGCTAGAGAAGTGCCACATATCTGGACACCACTAAAAAAAGCTGTGGCGCTTGGAAGCGCCACAACATTTAAATTTTTTTTTTAAAAAAAAATACCCTCCTATGGCGCTTGTTAGAGGAAGTGCCACAGGAGGGGGGTCCTACTGTGGCGCTTACGTCAGCAAGCGCCACAGGAGACCCCCCCTCCTGTGGCACTTCCTCTAACAAGCGCCACAGGAGGGTCCCCTTTTTTTTTTGCTTTTTCTTTTTCTTTTCTTTCCTGTGGCCCTTTTTTATGCTTCTTGATTGTGAAACTTTATATAAAATGAGTTGCTTTCATGTTTATCATCTCTCAAATTGTCAATCTTTCTCTTTTATATTTCAACCTATTATATATATATATATATATATATATATAATTTTCACATTTAAAATTCAAGTTCCCCAACAATAATATTCTTACATTAATACTCTCCAAAGCTAACATAAAAAATATCACAATACAAGAACTTGATATGTAAACACAGTACATCAACAACTAATTAAGTAAATTAAAAGATTACTAAAAAACACAAGCTTGTCGGCCAAAAAATTTAAACAAAGCAAAAAGGCAAACGTTATATTACAGTTTATCTTGACTGTACTAAAAAAAAATTTAAACAAAGCAAGCTAGAATGAAACAATCTTCCTCTTACGTTGGTGACGCTAGCTTGAGTGACCAGGATGAGCAAATGTGAGCTGTGGAGTGGAGTAGGGATCAACTGGAGTGGGGTTCAAAAGAGGAAGAGAGACAGAGAGTATGAAGAAAAGGGAACAACTAGGAACAAAAGTGGGGACGGACGAAACAAAAATGGAAAAAGGGACAAGAGAATTTAATGAAGAAGACGAGTGTGTGTTTTTGTTCTGCAAGAGAAAGTGATATCTTTTACAGGGGGAGAGGTGTCAACGTGAGCTGAGGAAGAGGGAATAAAAAGGAAAAAGGGAGGGAAAAGATAAAAAGTAAAGTTAAAGGAGGGAAATCTGATTGACGGGAGAGTTGAAAATTCATATCCAGCCAATTGTGGCACTTCTTTAAAGAAGTGCCACAACTGCCTCCTTTTTTTTCTTTTTCTATTTAATTTTTTTTAATTTTTGGGACCCAATTGTGGCTCCTGCCAAGGCAGGCACCACCCTTAGGTAGGACCAGCTGTGGTGCCTAGTCTGCTAGGCGCCACAGCTGGCCAAGGGCAGGCGCCACAATTGTCCCCACCAACTGTGGCGCCTGGCGGATCAGGCCCCACAGCTGGTCCCAAAAATTAAAAAAAAATTAAATAGAAAAAGGAAAAAAAAGGGGCAGCACCTAAAGAAGTGCCACAAAATGTGCGCCACCTTTCAACCTTTTTGTAGTAGTGTATCCTCTTATAATTAGTGTCATAAACTCCACTTGAAATTGAACTAAGTACTCCTCCTCTTCCTTTAGCCCATAAAATGACGTCCAAGAGTCTCTTCCCAAATCAATTTGGGCTTCATTCCATTAGTCCAATCCTTATATACAAGAAATATTATTTTATGCTTAATTAAGCATGTGCTCAACTCCAACAATTATAAATTAATCCTTTGCCTTAAGATATTGACACTTGGCATGTTTATGAGCCAAATAATTATTTTCCCCTCTTATTTCCTTATTTTACAATTTACACAATTGCCAACACATTTTATTTTTCAATTTTTGGAATAATTGGCCTTCTTGGCAGGTTTTTTGCCGTAACTTTAAAAAATCATAACTAAATTTGTAGACATCGTTTCGAAGCGATTCAAAAGGCTATGGAACCCTTATTGAGTCTAGTTTCAAGGAAAAATATAGAATTTAGCCAGTTGCAAGCATATCATTCCCAAATTTCATTTATTTGACCACTGCTCCAGAGACATTCCAGATTTTCTGGGCTAACTTCAAAAATTCATATTTTTTTACATATAGTTTCAAATGATTTATATGACCTATCAAATTAAAGTTTAGGATGTCTACTTTCACCTTGTAAACTTTCATAATTTTTGCTTTTTATTTGGTCTTCCAAAACCACATGACAAACTCACTGCCTCGCAGGCAATTTCACTAAAAACACTGTTCACCTTTCCATTTTCAATATTTAATTCCTTTGACATCAAATATTCACCATTTCATTGAATATATAAATAATTACAATATACTCTTGGTGAATTAAATTTGGGGTGTTGACAATAAAAAGGCGCCTTTTTATTGTCACACCTCCCACTTCTGCTGGTGGCATCCGGCCACGAGGTCGAGGGTGCAACTCAAAGGAATATGTTCCCACCCTTTGGGAATTCTTTTCGCCTCCCCACACTTTGAAGCCGTGACTTGGGGGTAAGTACTAGCTCAATGGTACCACACCTCACATGAAGCTTGTACTTACCCCCAGGTCACGACTTTGAGGTGTGGGGAAGCAAAAGGAATTCCCAAGGGTTGGGAAAATATTCCTTTGAGTTGCACCCTCAACCCCGTGGCCGAATGCCACCAGCAGCAGTAAGGTCTAGCAGCAGTGGGGGGTGTGACAGAAGTGGTGGTGATAGTCCAAGTGGCGGCAGCAACAGCGAGGGGCGGCGATAGTAGCGGTGGAGGAGGAGGTAGTGGTGATGGTAGTTGTGGTGTGAAGTGGAGTGGTGGATGAAATAAGACATGTGAAATAATGACAAATGAGACTAAAGGGTAAGTCAAACTTTTTCAACCATGTTATGAGATGAGAATGAGTATTTATAGGGGCGGAGAGGTTTGAATGGGGATTATCACTTTTTTTTGTAATTAATTATTATTATTACCATAGTAAACTCTATTATCTTGCTAAAAAATATCCAAACACTCTTATCTTGATAATGTAATCATGATTACCATTATAGACATGCAATGTGGTTCAACCAAACACGCTCTAACTTTTCAAAATTTGACACAGACTTGTGAAAATATGCAACTGATGTTCCAACTTTTAACATAGAATATTGAAAAACCTTGTTGCAAATTAAAGAATTGATACTCATATTTTATAATTTACTACTGACTATATATATAATAAAAAATGCAATCGGAAATTTAACATGAAAGATTTTAGGAAAAATGTTAATTATGCAATTTTTTTATGATTGCTAAGGACTAAAGTTCTCCTATACTCAAAGTTTAAAATTGTTTAGCCAGAAATTAAAACTAAATTGATATAATCGTCCAAAAGTGTCATTATGTCACACCAAAACATATTGCAAGACCATTCCTTGATTTATTATTTTGTATTGTAATGTTTGGATTAAAGTAGGGATCCCAACAAGATTTATTAGTTATATTTATAAATAAATAAATAAATAAAAAGAAATCACATCATGATTAAAATGCCTCTGAAGGAGTCTAATATAAATCCAAATAATAATAAAAATCCAAAGGTGAAGTGATTAAAGAAGAAGAATATTAATTGTGGGAAGAAGTTAATTATAAGAATGAAATATGTGATGATGAAGTGAGGAGGAGGAGGAGGGCAAAATGGAGAGAAGGCGAAGCAAAACAGTGACAGCATTGGTAGCAGCAAGATCTTCAAAAGTGTCAATGTCTTCTTCTCCAGTCTTTCCCGCCAAATCTGATATCCCTCTGATCACTATCACTGATATTCCATTCGACAAGCTTGTCTGCAAAACAAACTCTTTCATTATATTCTCCAAACAATTCATTCCTTCATCTCAATTTGATTCATTCCACAATACTACTCCTTTCCTCCAATTTCTTCGTTAGACTGGATCGCATCTTAAAGACTAGAAGTAGTATTACTTCCTTAGGTTCTTAAGTTTTAGAAGTAGGAGGTAGTATTACTTCCTTGGGTTCTTAGTTTTAGAAGTAGCTAGGAGCCAGTTAGAGAATTTTCTTGAATCCTAAATGTAATACTCTACCACAATTCAGTTTGTCTCTTGAACTTATAATTTTTTCCAAAATATCCCTATTGATGATTACACATTAATTATGAGGGATAATTTTCGATACAAATGACTAAAAAGAGTATTTTAAAGAAATCAATACACATTTTTTTCTAATATTTAACTAAACTATTTTTATTAAAATCTGCAAATTAGTTATCGAGTTATATTCAATACTCTCTCTGGTCCTTTTTGTAAGCAGCTTTTATCTTTATTAAATAAAACGAACTAACAGTTAAAATTAGTTAAAAATAATAAATGTATCAAAAAGGTCATGTTTCTTCCAAATTTATCCCTATTTATGAAAAAGGCATAGGAAAAAGAATGAGTAAAAAATATGAGAGAGTATGAGTATAAAATAAGAGAGAGAATGTGTAATAAATTCTTATAAAAAAAAGAATGTGTAATAAATGAGTATACGAAAGAAAATTAGTTGTGAGTGGAGATAATTAATATAAAGATGTGTATTTAATAGAGGTAGAAAAAGAAAAAAGTAGTTTAAATTTTAAGACATAAGGAAACAGTTGCTTATAAAAAGGACCAACACCAAAAGAGAGAAAGTTGCTTATAAAAAAGATCGAAGAGAGTATTTAAGTTCTGAGAGAGTAGTATTATTAATTCCAGTAGACATATAAATACCCTCATACCAAGGATACATGTCTTTGAAAAATTCTAGTATTCATTACATCCCTCCAGTCTTTAATGTAGGAGCTTACTAACAAAATTGTAGAGATTATGAAATTAGTTTAGTTAATTATTTGTAAAAAAATATGCTTAATTTTCTTAAAATACTCTCTTTGATCATTTAATTTATATTGGATCTACCGAACTATTTGATGAAAACTTCCTTAATTTATGCAATCAATAACCATAGTTTATGAAAATATATTTAAGACTAAAGTTAACCTCCAAACTAGCTCCACCGTTTAGGAGTGCAGGGAGTAGTTGGAAAAAACTTTATAAACCAACACACAAATATATATATATATATAATATAAAATAAAGGTTAAGAAGACAGACCATGACTATGGGGAAACTCTCCATATCAACAGAAGAAACTTGAAATGTTTGGAACAGAAAATCTCTGTAAGCTTCATTGTCCACATACATGTCCGCTGATGTACCATTCACACCACTCACTAACTTGGGACTGTGTGTAAGACAAAAGCTCGAGTTTACACAACGTTCTAGCTCTATCCCCTGTCACACACACACACAAATAAGTAATTTACAAATACAAAGTAACAAAATTAAATTCTCATATTGGTAATAATGAAATTTAGAAGTAGCATAATAAATGTTTGGTTCTAACCTCCAAAGTAGAAGCAAGATGAAGCCATTGAGAAGTAACTTTTGCCCAGATCAAACGTTGTGCTAAATTGGGTTTTCCATTCACAGAAAAGAATTCTTCAGAACTGTACCCAACACGTCCCAACAAATTGTTCCCTTTTGGCACATCAAAGTTGCCAAAATCCAAGTGAGCAAAGTCACTACTTTCAAGTGTCCCGTTTGGTTTCTGACATTATTATCAAACACAAACATAAATTCAGGGGTTTCTTTAATGTTATTTTAAAAAAATAATTGGGGAAATTGGTGAAAAGTCCCCATTTAGGAAATTTTATTAGTCAGAAGGACCTGAATTCGAGTACTAGTACTCTCTGTGTGTGAAAATATATCAGGTTCTCATAACCAGTAAATTTTACAAACAAGGACTTTTCACCGATTTTCTCAAGAGAAATTGAAGTACCAGCCAGTCCCATAGGCCAGTATGAATGAATTGTTTGGGAATGGTGACATCTCCAAAGGAAATGGAGTCATTTGCACTTCCAGCAATTCCAAAATGCAGAATTCCAATTATGTCAAACACATCAATCATTTGTTGCGTTACTGCTACTGCATTCAGCTGTAATGGAGTCAACACCAAATTTTCAAATACTAATACAAATGAGTTCTATGAAACTTAGAGCAAAAATTAATCTACAAATCCTTACAGTTTTACCTAATTGTTAATGAGGTCTGTATAGTTTTTTTCCCCTTTTTTATATATTATTATTCGGTATCTGGTTTGAGATTCATGGTTGTCCCTCCTAACACAAGTGTCTGTTCTGAGATTCAAACTCGAAACTTAAAGAAATCTAACAAGGTCTTACACTAGATCAACAGGTTTTTTTTCCTTTTTATTAGGTCTTTATAGTTTCACATGTTTTTATTCAAGTCCTTACAATTTTTTTTCCCTTTTTATCAAGTCCTTATAGTCTCACCTATTTTCAATCAGGGCCATAGAAAAAAAAAATTATAGGGACCTGATTTAAAATAGTGAAACTATAAAGACATGATAAAAAGAAAAAAAATTGTAGGGACAAACTTATTAAAAACAGGCGAAATGATGAGAACCTGATGAAAAGAACTACCAGAATCTAATTAAAAATTAGATGAAACTATATGGAGTTAGAGATTAATTTTTCTAAACTAAATTTTGTAAAGACAATATTAACTGCACAAGAGAAAGTATACATACCAATCCTACTCCACACCTCACAAAAATAACTTTCTTATCAAAGACCTTCCCCACTCTGTATAGCCTCCCTGCAACCACCATGTTCAACACAAACTAGGTGAATCTGAGCTTCTGAACATAATTATGAAAACAATGACATCTCAGTTATATATATATATATAGAAGATGATGAACCTGAGAGTTCCACAAAAGGGTGATTTGGATCAGGTTTAAATGCCTTGGAAGCAAAAAAAGCAATCTCCTCAGGTGGGTAAGCTGCTATTATACCCAAGTATGGCCCTTTCTCCTTCACTTTCTTTATCACTTGAACTGCCCTTCTTCTTCTTAATGGCTCTGCAAATGCTAATGTCAAACTCAGCAACAGAATCACCAAAACTCTTGCAGCCATAAGTGGCTTCTCTTCTTAGGAAATGAATTGAAGAGTGAACTAAACAAGCAATAAGAAGCAAAATATATTTGTAAATGGATTCAGTTTATAGAATATATGTATGTTTATCCATTGTTATGTTTGGTCATGTTTTATAGACTGTGTGTTCTCTGTCAAACTGATATCTGATTATGGAACAGTACTTACTTACCTACAAGTCAAACGCTGATAAAAATGAGAGCTTTCGTGTCTTAAAGCTAAAATTTCAATGAAGACATGGAAATTTTCCAACGTTTATAAGGCTTTGATTTGTATGACAGTGGGAGTTTACAAGTGATTTAGTATATTTAAAGAACCTTTTAACTGAATCTATTCATCAGAAGTCAACAGTCTGTTGAAAGTTTGATTCAAGGGCACGTGGGAGTGGTAGATAAACGCATACCAATGGGGCCCATGAATAAATGCCTTATTACAAAGTGAGCCCCATATAAGTGGTACTTTGTTCTCTTCATGTTAAATTATATATGCATATATTATCGTGTTATAAACAATACTCCCTAACTCAAAATTTAAATTGTCTTGATCATTTTTATAAAAGTCTGATAAAAGCAAGGATATTGAACCCGGACCGGCCGGTCCAGCCCGGGAACTGGCGAACCGACCAGTAAACCGGTCCGGTCCGGGTTGGTATTTTTTTAAAAAAAAATTTTAATTTTTCCTTTAGAATTTCATACTATAAGTCTAAAATTTTCAATTTCTCACCGGTTTGGTCCCGGTTTACCTCCAGTTTGGTCCTGGTTTGACCCACTGACCCTTAACCTAGTACCCCGACCGGTGCAATGCCCGGTCCGAGTTTTAATACCTTGGATAAAAGTTGTCTAAATATTTAATGAGTTTTTTTTTTCATTTTTACTCTTCATTAATTATATATATTGCATTAATTAAAATGTTGGTAATTCTTATATTTACTTTATTTCTCTCACTTGCCCTTTATAAATAAAGGTATACTAAGAAAACAAAGCTTACTTTATACATACTTAACACTTTAACTCACTTTAACGTCTTTCTTAAATCGCATAACTCGGTTATTAAGCTCTTATAAAAAGACTAGAAAAAAGACTAGAGGAGTTTTACAATGGATGTTCATATCCACCCCAATAGCCTTTTAAAATTCTGGTTACTGTCCTTATACCCTATAACACTCAAATGGATGGTTTTCTTATATTTATCACTATAACATTTAATGGTTTCATGTTGTACCATAATGAAGAACAATTTTTCTATTTATGAACTTGTGACTTTTGGAAAGGTTTAAGTATAAATTTAACAAAAACGATTAGATGTACAAGAAAAGATACAATGATACATGGATGAGAATTCTCCTCAATCCCCCATCTTACATTTCTCTCATGCTTATATTATGTTGCTCATATTTTTCTTTAATATTTTATAACAAATTGACATTATTGTCCATTAAAAGTGTTTTTCATATTATGAAGTTTTGTTATTTTGTGATCATTTTTTGCAACAGAAGAAACAAAACAAGCTTGCAGCTTCCCTGTTTCTCACTGTTCTGTTACAGAAACTTCTATTGAATGCATAAAACAGCGTGGAATTGCCAGATATTTTACCTACATTATGATTTATATCTGCAATTTTCAACGGGCAAAATCTAGTTGATAATTTCAACAGTTCTGGACACCTTCAGCGTCGAACAAAGGCTTTAAGCAGCAAGAAACAGAGATATTCAAAGAATATAAAAAGCAAAACTTGTGTCCTCTTTCAACTCATGGTACAAGTTTATGACTTTTTTAAAGTTCTTTTCTCTAATACAAATAAATGATTCCCAACCTCTTAACATAGCCTAGAGTTGGTATTTTTTTTCACAATTATACATGTCAATCCCATAGAAGCATGAAAGAGGCTGGGTAAGTAAGTAATCATAAGCTCAAGTTGCGAGAGAAATTAGCTTGGACCAGTTTTGGAAAGCTAATCTGCAACTTCATTTTTCTGTAGATGAATAAAGTATC
Organism: Inga oerstediana; assembly: GCA_963210345.1. Taxonomy (NCBI): domain Eukaryota; kingdom Viridiplantae; phylum Streptophyta; class Magnoliopsida; order Fabales; family Fabaceae; genus Inga; species Inga oerstediana. The sequence continues at coordinate 83,125,012 of OY723401.1, read as the reverse complement.
AGAGGGTTCTAAATTGAGTTTTAGTCTCCTCATCCTGAACAGTAACAGGATACCCAAAAATAACTGTCGTCAGAAACAGAGCAGAGTTTCATCGGTTTTGAAGCCCTTCAATTGCCTTCTTCCACTGCCATGCTCTTTGTTTTGCATCCTCCAATGACATTACTTTCTTTGGCTGCATTGTTTATTCAAGAGAAATTCACAAATCAAAAATTTTTGCACAAAGAAATAAAACAAACTATAGTGAAAATCATGTCTTAAAAAACACTAGTGTCTTTCTACAAGACTTGGAAATAGAGTAACAGCAAAATTCTAAGTCCCAAGGAATAATTTGTCTAGACATTGGGAGTAAACATTGGTCCCATTTTATCTCAAGTATTTATCATTTTTGTGTAAACTAATTTGTCTAACTTATAAACCAATAAACTCCCTCCAGTCCTGAACATAGGATATATTTGAGATGTTGATCTTAGTCCTAAATATAAAACATAGTTTGCATATTTGTCAGTCTTTTCTTAATTTACCCCTATCGATACTCCAAATAATCAAGGAGGAGAAAGAAGGAGGAAATTAAGGAAAATAACTAAAGTGTTTTAGAAAATACATGTCATATTAACTAACTTAACTAACTTCTTTAATCTAATCAACTTATAGTTCTTGCATATACATTAAATTTCAAATTAAATATTAACTTAAATATTATCCATAGTCATGATGGATATGGGGTCTTCTTTTTACCATCAACACAAAACAGCTTGCTGTAACTGTAAACAGAAAATCGTATAACAAGATAAATATAGAGATCAGAAACTTACTGTGCAAATCTTAAAATGTGAAGGACTAGTCACTTGGACAGAAAGTTCACTTGGATTATCAGACCATAACATATTTCCCTTTGCAATTAGTTTAGATGGGTCAACGTAGATCAACTTTGGCTTGTTTGTCAGGATTAGCTGCACCTTCTTGCTAGTTAGTTTCTGTAATTTCTTTACATTTGAGATCATAAGTACAGATTCCCCAGGTTCCAAAAATTGTTGCCTGTAAGATGAGAAGCATTAATTTTGAGTTTTAGTTTGCTAATACATAACATGCACAAATTAACAAAAAATCAACCAATAAGAGAACTCTTATAGAGATTAATTAATATCAAAAGCTAAATGAGGAACCTTCATTTACAAGTGAAAAGATAAACGATAACATGGCGACATTAAGGTTTTACAATCTTCCAGGAACATATTGAGACCTCTTTCTCATGAGGTTAGCTTTTGGGTTTCATTGAGACATGAATGACACAGTACAAGGAAGATGATTTACCATTTTGAATCAAAAGAATCGATTGAAGCTAGCCTGGTCACATGAGCATTCCCATCAGAAGAAGCAGCACTGGCATTTCCATCAGGTTTAGCATAACCATCCTGAGGATTAAATGGGGAACCATGATGCTGAGGAGAATGACCCTAATTGTGAAAGTGAGATGATAGCGCTAGAAACATCTTTTGTATTCATCACTAAAGAAAGTGGATGAGAAAAAAGAAGGTTGCCTATTTATCCATTAGTAACATATAAAAAAGAGAGTGAGAATCATACCCCTGCTTCTGAAGCTAGTTTTGGTGGATTTTGATCCCTCATGTTTTTCCAGTCTACTCCCTTGAAAAAACGATGCATTTTCAGAACAGCATAACCATCAGATAACGCTAGAAACATCTTTTTTTTACATCACTAAAGAAAGTGGATGGGGGGGAAAAAGAACGCTTCCTATTCTCCATAAGTAACATTTAAAAACAGAGAGAGAATCATACCCCTGCTTCTGGAGCAAGTTTTGGCGGGTTCTGATCCCTTATGTTTTCCCAGTCTACTCCCTTGAAAAAAGGATGCATTTTCAAAACAGCATAACCATCAGGTCCAGCACCTGGCCTCCTCGTTGGATTTAAATCCTGTACCATAATTGCATTACTGTACTGAATCATTACTGATAAATGAACTACATAGAGCATAACAATTTATCAAGACATTTTGTTTTTTATCGAGCTCAATGACGTCGTGCGATCCATATAGCGGCCTCCACCTAATAGGATAAGGCTATGATGTTGCTGCTGCTGCTTAATTATAGGGTAAATAGCTTTTCTGCAGCAAATGCAGCTGGAAACTCACTTTTATACCAGTTTAACCCTTAATATTCCATAAGGTCATATAAAGATCTCAAGTGGCTTTGAAAATTTTCTAATTAGCAGTGATCAGAATCTATTACATGATGCATAGGATAGTTTTAGAAGTAGCCCTTTTTTTTTTTTTTTGACCAAGACTTAGAAGTAGCATGGATTCAACTTTTCACAAAAAAGGTATATATTAGTTTTAGAAATAGAAGGGACATCAAGTATCCAGCTCTTTAACTTCTAAAAGTCATACTTGGCGAAAGTGCACTGGTCTCCAAAGCCTCTCCTTTGTTTTAAAAAAACGCCAAAAGCTTAAGTTTATATGAAGCAACTTATCATTTGTTGCATTGCCGTCATGGCATTACATTATCCTGTCCTGCAGCAGTATATTGAGTTGTAGGCAACAAATAAACACATTAACTCTGAATTATACTGTCCTTCATGCCTTTAGTTTCTTATTATCAAGAGCGGATACATAAAATCAGAAATGTGTATATAACAAGCAGGGACTTCTGCATGCAAAATCCAAAAATACTAACCAGTAAACGGTCAATAAGGTCAATTGCTTCCTCAGAAAAGTAATCTGGAAATCGAAGATCTCTGGCTATAATTCTTTGGAAAATAAGCCATTCACTAGCATCTTTAAATGGAGAAGTTCCAGAAAGCATTTGATATAATGTGCAACCAAGAGCCCAGAGGTCATTCCTGTGGTAAAACATTGAGAAAAAAAAAGGAGAAAATAGAAGATATTATGTGGTAGCTGGGTATGGAACAAAAAACAATAAAGCTACTCAGCGCAAAAGCTCTCTTTGGCAACTTAAGTGTCAGAAATAATCCTTAATTCAGAAAAGACAATGAAATCTATACCTATAAATAATGTAAAACACAATCAAAACAACATATAATTAAGTCCCTACCCAAAAGTTGCCGGAGAAGAATTAAGAACCTCTGGAGGGACATAAGCAGCTGTCCCCACAAATGTGCAGGCTTTATCATCTAGGGGGAAAAGGCAAGATCACATACATGAAAAATGATAAATATAACAAAGCAGCTTCCACATTACTCCTGATTTTACCTGATGCTGCCGCATTTGGAAGGACTGTAATGCGGCTGTCCTGCATAGGCTTCACACTCCCAAAATCAGCAATTTTAATATGTCCTTCAGATGTAAGTAACAAGTTCTCTGGCTGCAATGTTAGAAATGAGAGCTTTTCACATACCCATATGACATGCTGAAGCAGAGAAGCAATACATTCATGGCACAGAACTACCTTTATATCACGATGTATCAATCCCAAACTATGTATATATTCAAGAGCATCCACAACTTCAGCTGCATAGAACCGCGCTTCATCCTCAGATAGATGACCTTTCTGCACACAGAACATCGGGCAGAAGCCAGTGGATAGCATGTAACAAGTTGACAGAAAGATACAAACTACACAGATAGCAAAAGCTTCCAAATACCAAAGTGAAGTTAAAAGAAAATACAATTTTTTTTAATAGAAGGACCGATAAGTTTGAACATATCTATTTGTTGGTTCAGTTGGGATCAATTGTCAAAGTTCATTTACAAATGGTCACTAATATGTACGAGTAATTTAATTAAAAAGATAATAGTAATTGATATCAATTCTAGAAAAATATCATAATAAACCTTCTTATGGACTTTCACAAGTACTTTATTCCAGGTGCAGATTACAAAAGACCACAACAAATAAGAGGACTCCAGCATGTAGATCTCATGACTTCAAGTCTTACATTAGCTTACCCGGGTTATTTGATCAAAAAGTTCTCCACCTTCACAGGACTCAAGTGCCATGTCTTCATGTTTGAAAAAAAATGGGTCACAAGAAATAGATACAACATTGGTTAATAGATCAAAATGGGTGGGAAGCAAATGCAAGATTGAAATAAAAAAACATAGAGGAGGAACAGCATTGGATGAAATTATATAGAGAAACAAAGCCTAAGAATACCTACAAATGGAAAATGTGTCTTGAAATGTGAAAAATAGGCGCACAATGCCAGGATGGTCCAATTGATCAAGCACTATGCGCTCCAGCTTCACATAAGCTGTTTTGTTCTCTTTAGTAATAAATTTTTTATCCATGATTTTCAATGCATAAACAACTCCTGTGTCCTTCTTCTTTGCCCTCACAACCTGATAAACAAAAACAAACGAAAAAAGATAAAAAATTAACAATATTTTTATGCAACGGATTAGAATTTATGGTCAACACAGATCATTGAACCATATGAACAGGAAGATTTAACAATAGTAGCAAAATGAACTACAGGATTGATATTCTGGTCTCTGGATAAGTGATATCCTAACCACTAAAAAATGGTATGAGGTGAATTTTATCCTTTAAGTCAAAACTGGTCACCAAAGTCTCAGAATACTTTGGCACACTTCCCATGAAAAGCCCTCAACATTGCTACAGTCTCTCTTTGACCACGTCATCTAATGTGCTGAATCACTCACACAACTTCAAGAATTCTTCAACATGCTTCTATGAATAACCCCTTCAATATTCTCCAAGCTAGTCTCAAAATGAAGGTTTACAAACATGATAACCAACAAGAATGCTGAAATCTTCACTGGCTCCTTTCTCAACTAAGACTCCAAGCCTGAATATATTATCATTTGATATTGATTGACTTTGGTTTGTTCAATAGAATAAAGCACTTAGTTTTAAGCCAAGAATTATAACTGATAGAAAGCTGCAACTCTATTTCCTTCACCCATCATAAAGCAAAGGTCAAGTGTCATATTTTGATCATGACAGGGGTTTATGGGTGCCGCAATCCCCCAATCTGCCAACAGTTGCCTCCATCCAAACAAAGCTACACCCATAAGGTTCAAAGTTCAAACACCCCATGGCCAATTTACGCTTGCCAAATAGATCAAGTACAATGGTTAATACACCCCAGCCCAAGCACACTGATTACTAACACTCATTTTTTCTGGGCAAAAGAACACTCTCATTCCCCCTAACCATCATACTCATAATTATAGGAAATCCAAATTGTTATTGTTAGACACTAGTGCACATAACCACATTGGATATCAATGCAATTTAAAGAAGATTGCATTTTCACAAGCCAGTTGAACTAGTATTTTTTCACACACACAAGGAGCAGTATATTAAGATACTAGAGAATAATTTCTTAATAAGCTTCATGCATTTTCCAGCTAGGAATGCCCAATCCAATCAAATGAAACACTACTTCAATTTTCTGTTCTTTCAGCTTAATCAATAATTGAGCTATGCAGCACATAAAATACAGGACATAGACAAACAAAAGCATAAACATAAAAAACTCTAAAGCACATGGCAAACACACACATATGACAGTATTAGTGTAATATTATTTGCCATCCACAGATATGTATCAGAGATATTAAGTAATAAAAAAGTTTGGCCTTCTAATGCTTTGAGATGAAATGATTCTCCACATAGTTTATAGCAATAATATGACCTTGCTGCCCTTGTAGTCCTAATCATTGCAGAACATTATATGTTGGGCTTCATGCATGTGAGTGGTCCACATTTCAAATCCTAAAGGCTCTTACAAGGCAATGAAAACAGGCATATGAAACATATTAACTAAACCATTTCAAGCTTTCAGTGAAAATTTGCGCTTTCGATCAAATGGTAATCAACACACAAGCGCAAATACACTATCAGTCATGTAAAATGAACGATAATGTTCAGATAATAAAAAGAATCTATAATAAAATTTAAAACCGTATTCAACTATTAAGTGAAGCCCGACATGATAACCGTATCAGATGGTGAGGTATATTGTCATGTTTAGAAACGTGCATCAATCAAAATGCAAAGGCAAACCAACAACAGCAATTAAACATGACAGACCTTAGAATAAGAGCCAACACCATAGATCTTTCCCAATTCAAAGTCCTGTATGGAGAAATTCTCCTGAGGGGCTCTGAAGGCAAAGCTCTTAGATCTCTGTACATTCCCAGCGGCAGACGAATTCTCCTGAATTTTCAACTTAGAATCAAAATCCTTCTCCATAGCCAACACATCGAACTTCAGCAAAGTTCCTCTACATTCTTGTACCAAAATTCTCCCATTACAACCCCATTATCCTCTCTCTCTCTCTCTCTCTCTCTCTCTAAGAAACCTCGGGAAGAGAGCTCAGAATGGTCAATTAGACTACTGAGAAAAACCCATTGCCGCTTGGGATGAAAGCAATCATTCTCTAATATTCTCTGATAAAAAGAAAAAGGTTAGGTGATTCTTTCTGATTAGGGGTATAGCACATGCCTATATGGGTATGCGTGTATAATCTGGAAGTGATCAGCTTTAGCTTTCTTCCAATTTCAAAACCCTAAAATGTGATGCCAAGGAAATGGATTGAAGGAAGACATGGGAATCGAAGAGGAAGAGAGTGAGAGCGAAAATGGGCACATGTGAATGAATGATGGAGATGATTGAAGCTCTCTCTCAAATGCCTAAAATGGAAATGGAAGTTGCGCATGATTAGAGGCCTAGTGTCTTAAATGAAGTTAGTAATTACAACGGATTTTGTCAAATTCTTTTTTTAGGAGACTGTAGTACCATACCCGGTTCCTCTTTCTTCGTTCGTATACTGCAGCTCTCGCTGTAAGGACTCTGACTCTCTGACTATATATCTCTGTCAATAATATATTGATATTAATTTATTTAATTTTTATGTTTTAAATTGATCAATTAATAATTGGATTAAGGAAACAGTATCTCATAACAAAAACATAGTTATAATATTATATAGGGTTAAAGTTCATCCAACAACATCCTGAAGTATTTTCTAACCTGAATCTAGTTCCTAAAATATTTTATAGTACAAGAGCACCTTGAAATATAGATTTTCAGGTTGGTCCAGTATCATACCTAAAGTATTTTTGAAGCATCTAACGCCGTGAAATTTTTTTTTTTTTCAGGTGCATTCCATCACCTTTAAATGTTACTAGGAAAATGATACAAAAGTCCCAATTAAAAAAAAAATAATGTTAGAAGAGTCTCAAAATTTATCAATGACAAGTGAAAGAGCAATAATTAATAAGTGGAAGAGTTATCATTAATAAGTTATAGGACTTTTCTTATATTATTTTTCTTAATTGAAACCTTAATGTGATTTTTCCAATATTTTTTGATGCATCAAGCACTAAGGCCCAAACTTTAGGATGCTAGATGTACAAGGAAAAAAACTTCAAAATACTATATGTACAACAAAATACTTCAAGAAAAATATTTTAAGGTATTGAATACATTTTAACCTTATTATATATATATATATAAGTCAAGTTTCTTATATCTATTATGTCAAAATTTTCCAATCACATGTGATCAGTTTCCCAATATTTTTTTATGCATCGAGCACTAAACCACTAAGGCACAAACTTTAGGGTGCTAGATACACAGGAAAAAAAAATACTTCAAGATACTAGATGTACTATAAAATACTTTAAGGAAAATATTTTAAGGTACTGAATGCATCTTAACCTTATTTTATATATATATATATATATATATATATATAAGTCAAGTTTCTTATATATATTATGTCAAAGTTTTCCAATCACATGTGGTCATAAGTCCTATTTTTGAAATATTACTTCCTTCGGTTCTTAATATAAAACATATTTAAAGAGTTGATATTGGTTCTAAATATAATCCATAGTTTTTATCTTTGTTGATCTTTGCCTAACTTACCCCTTTTGATGTTCCATCAACAATAATCAAGAAAGAGATGGAATGAGAGAATTAAGAAAGATGAACAAGGTGTTTTAGAAAATACATATTGTAGTAACTAATTTAACTAACTTTTTAATCTAATTAAATTAGATAAATATATCTTATATTAAGAATAAGGAAAGTATCATTTAACTATAAATCCCCACATAAAAAAAATAAGAAACATGATGATATGTGACGGGAGAATTATACATAATGGATAGAACAAATTTAATGTAAGTACGGTCCATGCCTATATCTTGTTTTTTTTTTGGCCAACGGTCCATGCATATATCTATAACCCAAATTCGGGTTTTGAAAGATTATTTGAATAATATAAACATCAGAAATTTTGGCTGTCATCTCTTGTTTTCATAAATTTACAAATTTATATATAATTATCGAAATAAAACATGTTGACTTTTTATATTTTTAAATTTAAGAAATTTATGATAATTGATTTTGGTGGCTGTTGCTTATCTATCAAAATTTTATCTCATTTCAATGATTAATCTCAACGTTTGACAAATTTTACCAAAATAACATCTTTTTCATATAATTATGTATTGTCAATTATTATTGAATCAGATTGAAACATTGTTTGGTGTAATTAATGCTAACTTCTGAAAATAGACATTTTTTTTGTATTCAAACATACTTAAATTCGATTTGAAAACGTACTTAAATTCAACATCTCGGTCTCATCATAAAATCTTTGTAATACCTCAAATTTTAGATTTGGAGGTTAGTGAATAAACATGAAATAAGTGGATTATCAAGTTCCGGTTTAATAGGAGCCCTAAATTTATTCTCTAATGTTTCTTATATATTTAGGGTATTAAAGAAAATGAAATGGTGAATTTTGGAGAATGTGATTATGTTTCTATTAAAATTTCCTGCGAGGCAGTGAGATTATCTTGGGATTTTGGATAATCAAATGATGTCCAAAATTTATAAAATTTTATAGGGTGAAAGTAGACATCCAAGGCTTTAATTTGATAGTATTATAAGTCATTTTGACCAGTGGATTGAGAGTTATGAATTTTTTAAATTAGCCTAGAAAATCTGGAAAGTCTCTGGAACAGCGGTCAAAGAAATGAAATATGGGAATGATATGCTTCCAACTGGCTAAATTCTATATTTTTTCTTGAAACTAGACTCAATAAGGGTTTCATCATAGCCTTTGGAATCACTCCAAAATGATGTCTACAAATTTAGTTATGATTTTTCAAAGTTAGTGTCACATCATTATCTTATTTTTACCTATATTCAAAGTATTTACGGAAAACAATACGCAGTTCATTAGACAACACAGGAATAGCATAAATATACGATTACGGAAATTCCCCATAGGGGTTCGTACTTGATAATTACAATTAATGTAGCATCGTAACGCTACGTGGGTGTCTACACATGTCCCAATGAAACAAAGACATCTTCCAGTTTTCGTTCCACCACTGTAATCCCCTCATACGGTTCTCTTCTTTATTCTCAGCATACATTCTGTCTTCTTCTGTCTAAATTGTTGGTAGGGGAGGGTGAGATTCTGGGAAATCTCAGTAGGAAAGCAATACCAATATGCATGCAAAATAAGTGCTTAATGCATAACGTGCTTGCATTACATAACTCATACTCACACAATGACATATCTGCGTCCTCAATGTTTCAACCAACATACGTATGGCCATAGCATAAACAGAAACAGAGCTTCAATTATTCATATATGTTTCACATAATCAAACAAAGCAATAATATGCATCAATATACCAGCACAAATATCAAATACATGCAGGAGAGGTAAGTTACCTACCTCAATCGCCCTTCCCTAATCATTAATAACGTGCCTTGATTTGTGTGCCAATCCCTTGGGCTCTCTACTTGTTCATGAAACGTCAAATGCACAGTTGAGACGCTTCCATGGTGTTTCTAGTGGTTATATGAGTCTATGGTGAAAATTTACCAAAATGCCCCCGGGACCCTGGCCTGACTTGGCAGTACCAGGCCCGATGGCACATTTTCTCAAAATTTTGACTAGGGTTATCCTAACATATTTTTACCCAAATAATGCATGTTGAAAATCACCAAATTCAGTGTCAAATTTTGAAAATACCCTTGAAAGCCTTGATTTAGGATTTTAGGGGCGTTTTTCTAATTCGGCTTTTTCAGCTTTTTCCGAAAAAGTGACCAATTGTAACCCCACCTATTTTTGCCCACTGAATCCAATGGAACCATTTATTTCATGAAAATCTAGCTCCTACCCCCTGAAACAGTGCTAGCCGAAATATTCAAAGAAAATGAAAAAATGTAGTTTTGTGTTTTAGCTTCTAAAACTTGTACTTTTCTACTTCTAATCCTTTATTAACTCATTTAAACACTTCTTAACCATAATTCAAATAAATTTGGGTAGCATAACCCCTTAGGATTATGACTTTCCAAATTTACAAACTTGACAAAAATCACTAAACCAAACACAAATATCAACAACAACATCATACTAATTTAGATCTAAGGTTTGTGAGATTACCTCTTGAGATCTTAAATCCTCTCTCTCTAGGCATCTCCTCTCTTTCTTCTTGAGCTAAGAATGGTGTCTTCAAAATCATGGATGCATGAAGAATCAAGGTTTAGAGAGGGATATCATGACAAAAATCACAAGAAAAGCTCAAGAAATCACTTCTTACCTTAGATTTCTTCTTCTTTCTCTCTAAAGCTCTTAAGGTCTCCAAGCTCTCTCTCTCTCTCTCTCTTCTCTCCCTAGTGTTGGACTAAATGTTGCATGACAAGGGAGGAGAATGTGTCTTATTAAATTCCTCTTCTTTCCTTCTAGCCATTGATTTCATCAAGGGTTGACATGGTGACACATGTCTTCCACCATACTTCCCTCCATACTTTCACCATACCTCTTCACTTTATGCCAAGCTTCCTTCATCATTTGACTTACTTGCTCCCTTACCATCATCCATCATGATCTTCATGTCCATACTTCATGTCATACCCACCTTACCATTGTCATCATTATTTTTTTTTTTTGTAGCATTTTGGACATGTGCTCATGAAATTAATTTATTCCCCTTAATTTTATGTGTTGACCAAAATTTCAAGAGGGAAGGAAAGGGAAAAAAATGATTTCAATAATTCCATAATTCATATGAATGAATTATGTATAATTCCCCCTAATTTCACAATTCTTGATTTATTCCATCAAGAATACTCCAATTGTACATTTTTCTTTATTTTCCTTGATTAATTGAAACTAACTTCAATTAATTGGAAAATAATTAATCTTGGGCTAAATTGGCAAAATTATGATTTTGCTATTACCTTTGTCATTTAACTCCTTTCTCGAATTAATTTGCCCATTTTCTCATGAATATGAATCTTTCAAAATTCATAAGATCCAATTTCATGCATATTCACCCTTTTTATTGAATTTATCAATTAATTACAATATATTTTTTGTGAATAAAAATTTGGGATGTTACAGTTAGGGAGGAAAATTTGCCAAAATTGGCATTATTCCAAAAATTGAAATTAAAATGTGTTAGCAATTGTGTAAATTGTGGAATTAAAGATGCCAAGTGTCATTATCATATGAAGAGAGGAGTAGGTTATGATTTATGAAAATGATCACATGTCCAATTGCATTAAAATAATGCTACATGGACATAGCAATCATGATTGATGATGGTAAGGATTATCTTGAGTGTAAGGTTGGAGTAACTTGAATGCATGGTTGGTTTAGTTGAAGGAAAACGCATTTGGTTAGAAGAGCAAGAGGGCGGATTTTATGCTAACCGAAAGGGGGGAGAAAATTTGTTCAAAGCCAACTAGAAGCCTAATGGAGTAAGTATGACATAATGTGAAGGAGGTATGAGTTGTGAAAAGTGTCACCATCATATGCCTTGATGAAATCAAATGGTATAGAGTGAAGGGAGATGTTTATGAAGCACTTTTTCCTTCCTCTTCCCTTCACATTTTCGGCCAAGGGACAAGAAAGAAGAGAGAGAGAGAGCTTGAAGAACATAAGAGTTTTAGAGAGAAGGAAGAAGAAATATAAGGTAAGAAGTTGGTTTCTTAAGCTTTTCTTTGAATCTTTGCATGAAAACACATTTTGAGCTCAAGGAGAAAGAGAGAGAGAGGAGATATTTGTCAAGTTTGTAAATTTGGAAAGTCCTAATCCTAAGGGGTTATGCTGCCCAAATTTCTTTGAATCATGGTTAGAATGTGTTTAAATATCTTAATAAGGGATTAGAAGTGAAAAAGTACAAGTTTTGGAAGCTAAAACACAAAAGAGCAATTTTAACTTTTTCTTGACCAATGTTTCGGCCAAGACCAGATCTGGGAGAAGGAGCTAGATTTTCATGAAATAGATGGTTCCATAGGATTCAGTAGGCAAAAATAGGTGGGATTATAGTTGGTCACTTTCTCGGAAAAGCGTAATTACGAAAATGCCCATAAAACCCTAAATCAGGGTTGTCAAGAGTATTTTCATAATTTGACACTGAATTTGACAATTTTGAGCCCAGAAATGGATTCCTTGGACAAAAATATATTAGGATAGCCCCAGTCAAAATTTCAAGAAAAGTACAGTCAGACCAGGTACGACGGAGCCATGTCGGGTTCCCAGGGGCATTTTGGTCATTTTTCAATATAAACTCATATAACCCCCAGAAGCACTATGGAAGTGTCTAAACTGTACATTTGACGTTTTAGGACCAAGTAGAGAGACCGATGGATTGGCACGCAAATCGAGGTACGAAAACTTACCTCTCTTTCATGTATTTGATATTTGTGTTGGTGTATTGATGCATGTTATTGCTTTGCTTGATTATATGAAACATATATGAATAATTTAAGCTCTATTTCTGTTTATGTTATGACCATTCGTATGTTGTTTGAAACATTGAGCATACAGATATATCATTGTGTGAGTATAAGTTATGTAATGCAAGCATGTCATGCATTAAGCACTTCTCTTACATACATATTGGTATTATTTTCCTATTAAGATTCTCTCGAATCTCACCCTCTCCTACCAGATAGGTGAAGACAGAAGCTATGCTGAGGGCCAAGAAGAAAACCGTATGAAAGGAATGTCGTGGTGGAATAAAGACTAGAAGATGTCTCTGTTTCATTGGGACGGGTTCAAACACCCACGTAGCACTGCGAGGCTATATTAATTGTAATTATCAAGTACAAACCCCTATGGCAAAAAAAATCAAGTACAAACCCATATGGGGAATGTCCGTATTTGTGCACATAATATCAGTATATTTATGCTATTTATGTGTTGCCCACCGAACTGCTTATCGTTTTCAACAATTACTCTGAAATAAGTGAAAATAATATAAGGGTGTGATATTCTTCCCCTAATAGACGAAAAACAAACTCTTCCACTAAAAATAAGTTTTAAAATAGTATTCATAATTTATACTATTTATAAATACTACTTCCTCCCGTCCTTAATACAAGATATATTTATTAAATTTGATTATATTAAAAAATTTAGTTAAGTTAGTTAATATGACATATATTTTCTAAAATACCCTAATCGTTCTTTAATTCTCACATCCTTGATTATTGTTAAGGAAACATTAATAAGGGTAAATCAGAAAAAAGATTAATAAATATGAAAATTATATTTTATATTTAAAACTAATATCAACTCTCTAAATATGTCATATATTAAGGATCGGAGAGAGTATGGTTTTTTACAATATTATACCTACATATCATGATAGTCATTGTATTAAGTCAAAAGTGATTATCTACTTGTTTATTGAGAACATCAAAAGTTAATTTTTTACAGCAAGAAGTGTTTAAATTATTTCTCTAAGGTTATAACAAAATATTTGTTCTTAATAACAAAATTTTTAAAATATTTTATGAATGCATTTGTACATAATTTAGTTTAACAATAAAATTGTTAGTTGGAAACAATCAAAAGTGACATGGGCACGAACAATCATGTTTCATTGTTCTAGAAGAGATGCCACGCAGAAATTGTCTACTTTTGCTAATTCTTGACTAACTTCTATAATTTCCACCTTTCCTGAGCTACATCATTCTACAATAGGAAAATTATTATTCTTTTTCATGTTCAATTGACATACTAATACATTGGCGAAAAAAATTGACATACTAATACAATAAATCTTTTTCCACTAAGTAAGGTTGGTTACATAAATTAAACGAAATCATTATACTTTATTAACAACCAAATATTTACATGTATTGTTAATTAAAATACCTCATTTGATAGTTTTATTAAGTTTTCTTTACGATTTTGCTCTACTACTTTTCAAATAACTCCAACTCTTTGGTATATATATTCACTACGAATTTTATCTTTGATTACCTCAACATAACTCCATGTTTTGTTCTTTTCAATTCGCGCACACATATATTTATTTGAATATGAAACATCACATAATAATTAAATATTTAAATGATGAAAAAAATTGAATGAAAAATTTTATTTTTATAACAATGAAAAATGAATTTTAGGTACCTCACATGACATATAAACCTTTTAAAAAGCCCAAAAAATTCTTTCACTGATAAAATATTTATAATTAAATACAAACTCATTTATTCTTCTATCCCTATGTTTCCACCTCTTATCCCAAAACACAGTACAAATCACAGTTGAGTTGGAGGCACAAATTGAAGACAACAAAATCACAAAGCCAATATAATTTAACAACTAGGACACAAAAATGTCATTACAATACTAATTTACAATTTGTCGAGAATCTATTTAAAATATTCCCACAAAAATTCTGTGGAAGTGGAAAAGTATGAACAAACTTATACCAGAATAAAATCTAAAAACACAAAACTTGGTAAAAGGTCCTACCTCCTGATTCCAAGAGAGAATAAAAAACTCCTTCCTGTTGCCATTTCTATACATCCCAACCATCTTTTCTACTGTCAAATCCCCACTTGAGGCCAGCCAAAGTTCCATACAACTCTGTAAATTTCACAAGGCACTGAGTTCTCAGACGATAATGAACTTTTGTGTTCCCACTTATTGCCGCACCTGAAAATTTCGACGTGTCAATTGCCCAAGCAGGTTTAACATAATCCACAGTCCTAGATGAGCTTGCATTTGCATACAGATAATTCATAAGCACATCTTCACAGTTAAATGACTTGTCTACCATTTCTCTCCCTTCCTTTGCTTGCTCACTCCAATACCTCTTGAAAGCTACTTGAGAATCCAAAAATGCTGCACCGGTGAGAATCATGTTGTACCCTTTATGCAACCGAGCGTGCTTTTCCGCCCGGTATTTCAGTGGGCTCCCGTCAATGAGCCTAGGATAGAACCCAACAATTCGATCTGGGTGCTGTCGCCAAACCTTGAAACCTCGCTCAACATCATCACATGTCATCATAATGTCATCATCAAGCTCAAGAACAGCTCGTGTCTTTATCAACGGATCAACGTTGAACCGGTTATTGAGTGAGTTTTTTTCCTCTACGCGGATTCTCACTGGGACTGCAGAGTCCAGATCAGATTCTTTTGGAGGGACTCCTTTGTTCCACACCACAACAATTTCTCGCACAGAGGAGCACCTCGAGTAATGCTTCACATACATTTTCAAGTTCCAGAGACGAGCCTCATAGGTCATTGTTAATAATGTGAACTGTGAGTAGTGTCCTTCCACAGGGTAAGGTTCTTCTGAACCATTGCCCCCATAGATATTTTTAACCCCCACACACATTAATCCAACACCTACTGTAAATATTGTAATGAGAATCAACCTCCTAGCACAAGCATTATGTTTTATCTTGCTTCGTAGAAATGCTGGTGCTCTATTCAAGCGGCTACAAAACCGTCTAACTTTAGAAGAGAATAAGTTTGATCTTTCCCAAGCCAAGGAAGCAAAATACCTCTTTCCAGAGCCATACGCAGTCCAGTTGATAGGGACAATACAGTTCACAAATCCAAGTAATACCCCCAATACCACAATGAGAATAGCAGCAACTGTGACTGAAGCACAGCCAAGCATGAATCGCCGAATTGGATCTCCAGAAGGAACACGATCCCCATCCATAACCGCAACCCAACCACCAGATGGCAACTTTTGTGCATCTAAGTGATGGTACCGAGCACCATTCCAAGCATTTCGACCCTTGCTGGTCTCAGCAAAACCCAAGGGTACTTCAATTTCTTTGTATTCTTCAGGGGTAAGAACTTCTATCTTAAAGGCACGCACACGTCTCCCATACGTCTCACCACAGTCCTGACCAATACGATAAAGATTCCCTTCATATAAAAATGGCCTGCCTCCATTGCGAGCGCCAAAGCTCTTGTCCACATTATATATGGGGTTTTTCTTGTGAGGTTTCCAAGGACCAAGAGGCGAATTGCTATACCAAATCTCCAACTGACCATTTTTCATGGAGCCAAAGCCACTATGATCTGAGCCAAACAGCCAATACCTTCCATCATATTGGATGATTAAGGAATCAACTAGGGGCTTTTTTATTAGGACCTTTTCTAATGTCCACTGCAAAGGGAAATTAATTGCCTTATAGAGACGCAGTTCTCCTTTTCTACTGCTTTCAGGCATCATGTATATCTGAAAACAAAAGGACAAAACAAATGAAGATTACAATTATTATGAACTCACGGCTGTTAGCTAATGAAGTGAATGAACCTTAATGCTTAGAAGTTAGAAGTGCATAGCAGAAAACATATGAACCTTGACAACACACTTATTTTCCCAGAACCAAGTTTTCGGGGGCATTAACAAAAAACAAATGATCCCAAAAGTTCATGCTGTAAATTTGATTTCTAGAGTATTTCATGTAGTTCAAATATTCAAGCAAGCGCAAGTCTTGCAGATTACTTTAATTAAAAGAATAATAACTTTCGTTGTTTTATTTGCCCAACCAGAAATTAATGGCCCCAGAAACACCAGAAGCTGCAGTTACCATAGATGCTCATATAGTATGTAAATTAAGGTGATGGTACCTGGTCAAGATGCTCAAAGACAAATGGAAAAGAAAGATGCCAATCCTCATTCAAAGCAATGCCCAACTGTTGCCATGTTGCTCCTTTGTCGGTACTTTTTGCTACACCAATATCACCTTTCATAGTGATTGAATTCTTAGTCTCGTAGAACAGGTAAAAGGCATCTTCCTGAAATGTAACACCAGTATAAGTGGCCAACCTCATGGAGATTATCCACTAAGGTACTAGAAAAATTGCAGCCCTAAAAACCTCACAAATGAAATAGTGACTAATGATCATTCATCTGTATATAATGAAAAAAGCTTAAATTTGAACAGAAAGCATCTACAATAAGTTTATCACACAGAGTTGGAATTCAAAGACAAATCTTGAATGACACGCATAAGGACCAAAGGTTGACGGGCGGTATCAGTTATGTCCACTCAATAGTATCTCGGTTGCAGACTTAATGACGCAAGAATTTGTTATGAAGTACAGTATAAGTGTCGATTAACAGTGGAAACTAGTAAAGAACCAAAAAGAAAAAAGAAATTAAGATGTCATCTAATCAAAGAAGATAGAGATGAACTTTGATCAAGGTTTTCTTTCTTTTTTCCCTCCTTTCCAAAATTTTTGTTCAAGGAGTAAACATAATGAGCACTTCGCAAAAAAGGGCCCTACTACTTTTGCCAAAACCAGTCCAAAGATATTTCATATCGTTGCCCAATAAATACTAATTCTCTGTTCACCAACCATAATCTTCCCAGAATAAAGAAGACACTTAAGACAAACATAGACGACTCAGACGACAGCTTTTCGCTTGTATACTTATTCATCCTCCTAAAGAAGCACTTCAACCACGTCTTACTTTCTGCTTCACCTTTTTGCAGCCCTATCATCATTAAACTTTGAACGCTTCAAATATAAAATTACCCTCTCGCCTAGCTTCCTAAGATAAAGATTACAGGCAGCTAGGAATCCCCATGATGCCACTAAAAATCCCAGGCTTCACCAAGTTTCCATCTCTAAAAACACTATGAGAACATCAAATCTATATTTAACAAGGGTCACTGCTCTCAATCTGAAAAGCCTCATTCTATGGCAGCAAGCCATAACTGATCTCACTTTTAAGTGTCTTTTTCGTTTCTGATACTCATAAATAAGAACAAAGAACAAATACAGAGTATTCTAACAAAACTGAACTTAAATGTCAAACTATGTCAAAAAAACAACTCATCTCTAACCCGGGGTAATAGATTCCCCTTACGTAGCGACCCTCTAAATCTCCAACATCTAGAAGTTTAACAGAGCAAAATATAGGCAAAACCATAGGAAAACAACAATATTGAAGGTGCCAGAAATCGTCCCCCAAAAACAGGCAAGTAAATTGGAAGAAATAGCGATAGCATAATATATGATGCCTCACTTTGCCCATAGAAATCTAACTTTTCATTTTTTAGAAATTGAAGATTATTGATTGCCCCGAAACAGTGAGTTGGCGAACACAACCGTAGGCATAGAATACTACTTCGCTGGCAGGTACAGAAGGCATAAAAAGATAGAGAGAAGCAAACTGTCTATAACTTTTTTTTCCTCAAAATCAGAAACTAAAGAAAGGATGCAACAGTTCAAAAAAAGAAGTTACCTGTATAAAAAGAAAAGGGTCGGCAACAAAATTACTGGGGAAACCAGCATCCGAAGCAGAAGCACACGTCACCACTGGGTTGGCTACAGGCCAAGCCCCACTTTCATCTTTCCACACATTCGCCTGCAAATAACACTTATTAATTCACCAATCTCGCATCAGTAAGAGAATTCCAACTGAATTCTGTGTGATCGCAAAAAAACACAGGGATCAATGAAGAGCAGACCGTAAAGTGAAAACCCAAGAAAAGAAGGTCTTAAGAAACCATGATCCATAGTTTACAGAAAAAAGAAAAGGCGAAAAACTAAACGAGCAAAACAAGACATAATCGCTTCCCAAGATTTCTTTCACTATAACAATTATTATTTTCCCAAACGGCATTTATGAGGAAATTAATTCCGGCGTGTATAGAAAAAGAAACCGAGGGAAAAAAGTGGAGCAAAACTGAAAGGAGATAGAAAAGGAGAGAGAAAAAACAGACTTACAGATTCAATGGGTTTTAGAGAGAAGGGAGAGTCACCGTAAAAAACCCCAATAGACCAAGAACCCTCATTGTCTTCTTGACAACCGTATGAGGAGAGGCCCGTACGAACAGAAGGAGAGAAAGCAAGCCAAGCATAGAAGGTAGCAATCGATCCAAACAAAAGCAAACAACCAAAGAAGAAAACGAAACCAGAGGAAAACAAGCGGTTACAGAATTGCTGGTGCTCTAATCTCCACCTACACCAGCACTTGAGGCTCATATCACAGCAACTTCCGTTACCGCCACCATTGCTAACACCGCCGCTAATCTGGCCGGAACCCATTCGCCGTCACCGGAGCAGGTGTTTTTGTTAGCCGCCACAACTCTAACTATAAATTCACACAACCGCGGCAGCATCGCCTCCGAGCCCCACCGTTTGCGGCATTTTTCCAATGAAGTCTCCTTCAAGTCTAGTGATTCTCTCTCTGAGACTGTTTTTTCTTTCTTTCTGGGTCCTCTCTGTATTCTCTCTCTAAAAATGAAGTTGGCGGGACACGGTCGTAAATTACGGAATTCTGGGGGCCAAAATATGGGAAATTGTCCTGAAAACTGAATGAAGCTCTAATCTATGATCCATATCAGCGAGGGCATATTATATACACGGTTTAGCCTGAAAAGAAAATTCAATTTGAATTTATAAAGTAATTAAATGAAAACAGACCCGTGCGAGTGGCAAGTAAAGGAGTACTCGCTTCAAATGCGAGCCAAGTAATCAGTTGCGTCCTACGTAGGCCACGTGGCAAGAGAAGTAGGGGGGAAATCGAGCGGAGGCGCGTGTTGTATTTGTATATTTTGGAAATGTAGATGGTCTGAAACTTCAACGTTTGTTTTATTTCTTTTTCCTTATTTTGAGGGGAAAATTTTATTAAAATAAAGGGTTAATATAACTTTTGGTCCATAAAATTTGATCTAATTTTGGTTTTGGTACCTCAAGTTTGAAATAGGTGATTTTGATCCCTGAAGTTTCACCCGATTTTTATTTTGGTCCCTCAAATTTAAAATCGGTGGTTTTAATCCCTGGAGTTTCACCTAATTTTGGTTTTGGTCCCTCAAGTTTGAATAGAACTTGGTTTTTTTTCCATGTCGGGTTGGGTTTCGAAAACAGGTCGCCAAGTCCTTTTCAGACTTTAGGGACCAAAACCAAAATTAGGTGAAACTTCAGGGATTAAAACCACCGATTTTAAATTTGAGGGACCAAAACCAAAATCGGGTGAAACTTCAAGGACCTAAACCACCGATTTCAAACTTGAGGGACCAAAAGTTATATTAACCCTAAAATAAAATATAAAAAATAAGGAGTAAAACTAGTGTTTGTTTAGAACAGCAATTAAAGTCTTTAAAAATAATTTTTCAATCTTAATTTACGGTATACGAGGTATATATGTTAAAGAAGTATTATTTTGACTTATGTGTATAAATACTTACAAGTCGTTCATAAGTAATGTCAAACATGCACTAACACGTATTAGTCCTAATAGAAGTGGTCAATTTACTTAATTGCAATGTCTTAAGTTAAGTTGGTATAAATAAAAAAAATATCAAAATTTGGATCATGTCTAGGAAGAGATATACATATTTAGTGGCTAACAGTATCTTAAATATGATTACTTCCTATAAAAAAGATATATGTGCTTAGAAAAAAATACGGAAAATATTTTTTTTAAAAACTACTTAACAATCTGTTAGTTGAAATGGTAATTAGCGGTTTCACCTGATAAAAAAAAAATATAAATTTAAATCCAAAAAATATAATTATTAAGGAGAGGCAATAATACTTATATTGGATCGGATAATACTCAGAATATAACACGGTTGAATGGTGATATGATATCAAACAAAACAAGGAGTTGGGAAGAAGCGAAGAAGTGGGGGAAAGGGCCGTCGGGTTTGGAGGGCAGTGTTTGGAGGGATTTAAATTTTTACTGATAGGGCTTTTTTTGAATTGTGGAGGAAAAAGCGTGGGGTCCACTGCCTTTAGTTTTTTCAAGTTGGAAAGAGGCGGGCCGCGGCCTGGCTAACCGGCTATTACTGCGAAGATGCATTATGCCCCCAAATATTCTTGACTACTTTTCTTCTGACGGATGAGATACGTTGGATACCCCAAATACATATATATATTATTATTATCAATTTTTTTAATTTGGACAATTTGAAAACCTCTTCCCACCCATAAGGATAAGGTAATAAGTAATAACTATTCTTGTCCCTATAATAAGGAGGACAAAAATTTAAATTTCAAAAAATACATTTGTTAGAAAATGTGTCTTCCCCAAAAGAAAACCCACACACCCATCACACATATTTAATACACACACTCCTATTTAATATTCTCTCCCGTCCTTTTTATATGTTTTTTTTAAATTAGGGATCAACTTTAATATAATTAACTTTCTTTTTGTATCTTAAAATTTAAACTATTTTTTATTTTTCTATCCTTATTAAATACATAATTTTATATTAATTATCCCTTACTCCTCACTAATTCTCTTTCATTTAATCATTTATTATCTATTCTATTCATTCTTTCTCATGTATAAACATGGGTATATTTAGAAAAAAACATGACATTTTTTATATATTTAGTATTTTTAACTAATTTTAATAGCCTGTTCATTTTATGCAATAAAAAAACAAATTGCTTATAAAAAGGGCATGTTATCTGAATATGGGATATAAATCTTATAATCTTATGAAGTATAAATCGGGCTATAATTTTTTTTTTTTTTTGCCTTCGGACAATAAGTATTTGCCTATTATTGTTACCAACATATCAATTTATTGTATTATTAATTATTAATATACCAGATATTATTTTATTGGTAATAAAAATACTTTTTTTTGTGTGTATCATTAATGTTAGCCAATAGTTTTGGTAGAATCCTATTTATTTATTTATATGCAATAAAGGGAATATTTGAAGATCTTAGAAATTAAATGCTTTGAAATTATCAAATATATTATTATATTTTAAAGTTTTCTTGGCAACAAGTTTGTCCTAGTCCCTTTCTTATTCATTAAGAACCCCTACACGTGATAGCTTTAAATATCATCAATAAATAGTTTTGACCTTTTAACAAATTGCGAGAATTATAATGAGGTCCCAAAGAAGGGAAAAAATGAAGAAATGGCCCCTATATATTATAAAATGAAAAAATGATCTCATTAACAATTCCATGAGCCTGTATTGACAACTCGTTAACAACTCCAGGAGCTTGTATTAATAACTCCATGGGACCATTTTTTTCATTTTACAATCTATTGGGACTATTTTTTCATTTCTCTTCTTCCATGGGACCTTAGTGTAATTCTCCCTAACAAATTTAATTTCAAACTTTTTAATTATGGGTCATTGATTGGGGGTTTTCCTAATATAAAATCTAAGCTTACTTTTACCATACAAGGACAATCAAAACTTCAATTTGGATCTTTCATTATATTGTAACAACATGTAAAAAAACAAAAAAAAAAAGTGTTTGTATTAATATTATGAGACACTCACAACTCAACCCCATTTTCTATTTTGTACATGAGAATAATTCTTTTGAAAGTACGATGATAGAATTTTGCCGTGTCTCATCAATTCAGAGAAATCTAGATGAAACTTGTTTTCACCATGTGCTCTTTTTTTCACATTCTTGAGAAATAAGTTACGGAAAAATTATTTTGTAGTCAATTTATATTTTTCATCAATTTTTAATTTAGTATCTATATTTTTTTTCTTAATTAAGTCTTTTAATTTTGTTATCTTAGCACAATTAATCCCTGTAACTTTTTCCTATTAGTACTGTTAGTCCATGAACAGGAGCTAACCATACTAATAGAACAAAATTAAGGATTTGATTCGTAGAGAAAAAAACATTTAGATATCAAATTAAAAATTAAAGAAAATTATCGGCATTTGTATTATGGTTTTCTCATGAGTTAAATCATGAATTTGAGTCCTCACACGTCACAAAATTAAGGGATATTAACCATGAGATTGTGATATCATAGAGTTGAAGGGACAGTCACAATTTTTTTTAAAAAAATAAATAAATATCTTTATATCAACATCATGAACCGATAATTAACATCCCTCACTGAGATTGTATTGAGAGAGCTTAATTGAGAGATCCAAATTCATTAGTTTGATTTTTTGATATACCAGGAAATAACAAGTGTTTAGTTATTTTGTCAAATATTAAATGACAAAAAAGCACTATTAAATTTTTTATAGGCATAATAATTTTTTTTATTAGAGGTAATGTTGTTTAAAACATTATGTGGTTGTTTCAACCTAAAGGAAAAGCATGATGAAGAATTGGAGATTTGGTCAAAGTTGTGCTTCGATTGTTTAAATTTAAGAAGGTTAAACTTTTGTGTTCGAGGTTGAAACAATCAAGGAATAATTTATAGTTAAAATATAACATATAAAATTTGAAAAATAATTGACTTTATTCATAACTTAAAATAGTGTGTGTGTATTTTGCTAGTCACATATATCATCCTATTGGAGATAATCATATTTAAGATATTATCGGATACTAAATGTGAGTACTTCTCTCAATAGGAATATGAACCTTGGTTCGTCATATTATAAAGAATTAGCTCAATATGGGATTAGATTAAACTATATTTTACAAAATTAAACTAAACTAAATTGGTGACTTTCGATTATTTGTTGCACAATTTTTTTAAATTTAAAAAAAAAAAAACTGATAACATTTCATGAATTGGAAGTCTCAAAATTCTGGTCAAAGAAAGAATTGTCATAGGCCATTTGTTCTGCTTCAACGGCTGCAGGATTGCTCATATGTTTATATAAACAAAAAAAAAAAAAAATCATAATTCAAATACGATAAGCCACATCAAATAAATATTTTCATTCACATGATATTTTACCCTATTAGAGATTGATATTTAAACACAAGATATACCATTAAACAATTTTTGTTGATAAAATTGTTTAGGTAAATTTAGACTGTGGAGGTTGCTCAATGAGATAAGCTGTATTTGGGATCATTTAATTTTAAAAAATAAATCTTTATTATGCAAGCCGAAAGAAAACTCCTCTCATATACTTACCTCGTATACCATAAATCATTATTTATAAATATTTATTATCTAAAAATAATTTATTCCAAACCAACACGTAATTGTTCAAAACCGCACAATCCAAGATTCAAACTGGGTCCATCCTTATTATATTATATTTATAATAAACTTTGTGATATAGTAATAAAATATAAGAAAAAGCCCAGGGGGCTTGGTCCGGTGGTTGAGACAAGGGAGGTAAAGATTCCCTCCCGCCACTTGGGCTCGATTCCTGGGAAGTCCCTCCTAAGGAGCGCCTTGGATTAGTCTGCACCTTTGGGTGTGGGATACCGGAGAAGAAATTCAAAAAAAAAAAAAAAATATAAGAAAAATATCAGAAGTTGACCCGTGACTAATGGATAAGAGTTTTGTAGGAGAACATGCTAATTGGAGGAATTTGGCCAATAATTCAGCGTTGGACCAAAGAGACGGCTGGCTAGCTCGCCAGCCTTGACTTTTTAATTTTGTCCTCTTCATATATCATAAATATAATGCCAAAAACATCAACAACCATTATTTCTGGGGAAAGCTGTTCAAAAATATCTGATTACAAATTTATTTATTAAATAGAATTTTCATGTATAAATAATTTTTTTTTATGTAAAAGAACTTTCCTTATTTTTAAAAAATCTTTCCTATATTCAATATATCTTCCCTATGTATATGTGAATAATCTTTTCTTGTGTGTAAAAAATATTTCTTATGTCTCATTTAACAAATAAATTTCCAATAAAATCTTTATGAGCAATTCTCCCTTCTTCCTTTAGCTTTTTATATTTTTCATAATAATATTAATAATTAAAAAGAAGGAAAATAGGTGAAAAGTCCATTGGAACATTTTTAATAATAATAAAGAAAAGTAGGTGAAAAGTCCTATTTAGAAAATTTTTTTTGCCTTCCCTATTTAGAAATTTTATTAAACAGAAATACTGATTCGAGTGCTAATAGTTTTTGTGTAAAAAGATATTTGAGAAACTTTTTTTGTCAAATAGGGAAACTTTTTTGTCAAATAAGGAGTATAAGGCATTTTCTATAATAAATGAGCTGTCCTTGTCATAGGTCACTGAGGGGGGGTGTTTTTTTTTTTTTTTTTGAAGATTTTGCCTCTATTTAAAATTGATGCAATTTTCCCTTTTTGATTTTCAATATATAATTCTTGGTTTTAAATGTGATTAAATTTGAAAAAAAATATCATTTTTTTTAAAAAAAAATGTCTTTAATTACCTTTTCATTAGCGATCGAGGTGATTGAATGTCTCTTATAATAGAGATTGATTAAATACTCGTATTGATAATGATGGTTGTCATTGATTAAATGAAATGACCAAAATTATTCTAAACAATATTGTAAATATTGGGTGAGCTATATTTAAGCCCATCACACTCCTACTTAAAGTTGATTTCTTAATATTGGATATAAGATAATTAAATGAAAAAATAAAAAAGTACTAATGATATTAATTACTACTACAATATCAAAATTAATATCACCAACAGGGGCTGGGTCTAGCAAAAGGCGTTAGTTTCTCACAACGTGGTGAACCAACATTCAAATCCTTATTAGGAGAGGTACCCACATTTAATGCCAGACAATACCTCAAATAGAACTGCCTCTAATAGGAGGATACTTATGCTTATCAAAATAATAATAATGTCTACTATTATTTTTTTTTATACATAGGAATTCAATAAACAAAACTAGAAATAAAACAAACGAGAAAAGGAAAAACACATTAAGTAATGCCTCGCGCTATGAGGAGGCTCGTGGTTGACTCTGTTGACATAATTTGTATTCCCAAGCCCGCGCTCAATGCTTCCTTAGCTAGCATATCAGCTTGCTCATTCTCTAGACGATCAATAAGTCTAACACAAGCATCCCATTCCCGACTCAGATAATTTTTCACTTCCAGGATCAGTTCCCTATCTGCATGTAGCTCTATCAAGCTGGTACCAAGGAGGGACACCACTGCATGCGAATCACACCGAAGTTCAACTCTTCTGCACCCACAATCCCAAGCACGCCGAAGACCCCATAAACACCCCCATAATTCTGTGTTAGGCCCCTTTGGTTTAATCTATTATAGTACCTTGGTAGTTTTTGCAGCAAGTGGGCCCCTTTGGTTTAATCTAAACATTTGGCATTATCAAAAAGTTAAATATGCTGCGCTGTTTTTCTTAAAATAATGTGATTTCCTTGCTTTTGCCGGTGGGATACTAGGTTTGGGAATCTCCGTCAAGAAAAAAAAAAGGTTGGTGAATTGTTCAACAATCAATTAGATTAAAAAAAATTATACAAGGAATAAAAATATCAACAACTAGCATTATTATGTTCAAGAAAACGAGAGATTAACAATGAAAGTGGCCTTTTAAAATTTAAGAGGTCAATTATTAATTTGTAAGTTTGCATAATAAAAATATTACTTATGAATGGATCCGTATCTAGTGAAGGTAACATATGATCATTAAGCTGAGCACACGTTATGGGATGAAAGGAAAAATGATATTGAGAGGACAACGATGGAGAGAGACGAGTGACACTCATATGTTAATTATATATAAATTGCTGGGATGAGACAAGAAATTTTAACTAAATTAAAAATAGGTTATTTAAGAATATTATTATTACTAGTGCATTAGATTGGGCGACTCCAGTGGTAACCAATTAATATGTTGACAATTATTGGAGTGTAGAATCTCCAAATTCAACGTCCCTGTGTTTCTTCGCCCCAAAGAAATTCATTTTGACCTGTTCAAATTCAAATTCAAATTCATTTTGTTTCACATGTTGCTCATGAAATTTCACTTTTGTAGCAATTCTTTTTAATATGACCAGTATTTTTTTTTTTTGATAATAGATAATTTTCATTAAAAATATCAAATGAGTTACATCAGACCTCTGCAATCATCCTAGGGTATGATTGCAAAGAATTAAGGATGTTAATATCTATACTAGATACAATTACTATTCTATCTAACGCAAAATAATTTAAAAGACATGCTATATCCTAGAAAATAATATCTGCAAAAGAGTGTCATTTTTCCACATTAAGGAACCATTTCTTCTTCCTGCAAAAAAATAGTCAGTTTCTTTGTCATTGTATTGCTAAAGAGAGGACATTTACTAATCCATAGGAGAGCAAATCAAGCCCCATGTGAGCAAAATTCATCATTAATCGATTTGTCTTCCATTGTAGAGTTTGCACTGATTGGTCTTGATAACAAATTGGAAAAGTAGGGTTAAAATGTTTTAATTAATTTTTCTGACTCTTTTATTTTACATCTTATCTTCATTAAAATTTTGAAACCCCGCTTTTTTAATTTTTTTTAATTTAAACATATAAAAATTTTCCTTCCCTTTCCCTCCCTTCCAAACCCCTCAATAGACCCATATAGTATGGTAATGAAGCTGCCAACAAGGTTTTTGTTATTTTTTTGAGTTTGAAACAAGTTTATTGTGAGTGAGTCACTTATCCTTTTTTTTATTTTTATAATTGTCATCAATATATACTCTCAAGGGGCAAAACACTTTAACAATTCATATATAAATTTTCCACAATCTCTATTAGCATAATTACGTAAACCAAAATTTTTCTTTAAAAAAATGCAGATTTCCACATTGAAAAGGTCATATTCTAGAAAGCGGTCAACGTGATGATGATTCCTGAGAATATGTCTTGTCTCACTACTACAAAATGGTTGAAAGGTGGCGCACATTTTATGGCACTTCTTTACAGCTACCCCTTTTCTTTTGTTTTCTTTTTTTATTTAATTTTTTTAAAATTTTGGGGACCAGCTCCAGGCGCCGCAGCTGGTGGGGCTAACTGTGGCGCCTGTCAGGGCAGGCGCCACATTGGCCCAATTGACCCAGCTGTGGCGCGTGGTCCACCAAGCGTCATAGTTGGTATGTACCCAAGGGTGGTGCTTGCCTTGGCAAGGGCCACCCTTGGTCCCCAAAATTTAAAAAAAAAAATAGAAAAAGAAAAAAAAGGGAGCTGTGGCACTTCTTTAAAGAAGTGCCACAATTGGCTAGATGTGAATTTTCAATTCTCCCGTCAATCAGATTTCCCTCATTTAACTTTACTTTTTATCTTTTCCCTCCCTTTTACCTTTTTATTCCCTCTTCCTCAGCTCGCGTTGATGCCTCTCCCCTGTAAAAGATATCACTTTCTCTTGCACAACAAACACACACACTCGTCTTCTTCATTAAATTCTCTTGTCCCTTTTTCCATTTTTTTTCGTCCGTCCCCACTCCTCTCCCTAGTTGTTTCCTTTTCTTCATACTCTCTGTCTCTCTTCCTCTTTTAAACCCCACTCCATTTGATCCCCACTACATTCCACAACTCACATTTGCTCATCCTTGTCACTCAAGATAGCGTCACCAACGTGGTCCCCCACTCCCTGCGCTGGTCAATTAATAGATTTGTAAGAAGAAGAATGTTTCATTCTAGCTTGCTTTGTTTAATTTTTTTTTAGTCAAGATAAACTGTCATATAACGTTTGCCTTTCTGTTCCTAATTTAATAGGAAAGAGTGAAAACCTAGCTTGTTTCGTTTGCCATTTTGCTTTGTTTAAATTTTTTGGCCGACAAGCTTGCGTTTTTTAGAAATCTTTTAATTTACTTAGTTAGTTGTTGATGTACTGTATTCACATATCAAGTTTTTGTATTGTGATATTTTTTATGTTAGTTTTGGAGAGTATTAATGTAAGAACATTATTGTTGGGGAAATGACAATAAATATATTATTTTGTAAGAACATTTTTGTTGGGGAACTTGAATTTTAAATGTGAAAATAATATATATATATATATATATATATATATATAATAGGTTGAAATATAAAAAAGAGCCACAAGAAAGAAAGAAAGATTAAAATAAAAAAAAAAAGACCCTACTATGGCGCTTATTAGAGGAAGTGCCACAGGAGGGGGGTATCCTGTGGCGCTTGCTGACGTAAGCGCCACAGTAGGTCCCCCCTCCTGTGGCGCTTGTTGACGCAAGCGCCACAGGAGACCCCCTCCTGTGGCACTTCCTCCACCAAGCGCCACAGGAGGGTATTTATTTTTAAAAAAAAATTTAAAATGTTGTGGCGCTTCCAAGCGCCACAACTTTTTTTAGTAGCGTCCAGATATGTGGCACTTCTCTAGCGCCACAGTTAATACAATTATAAGCGCCACAACTTTACTTTTTTGTAGTAGTGTCTTTGTTCAAAATCGCATTTCTTAATTAACGAAATCAACACTGCGTGACGTATATGAATGAGAGAGAACAATTTTTTTTTTTTTTTGCGTTAGCACCCAATACCCCGGGGTAACCATCTTCCAGACACACCAATGGCCCAGGATTAATTCGGATCGAGGCATGACAGGAACCATTAAGGTTGGCGCCCCTGGCCTCTAGGGTGTTGCATTCCTACGTCTCAAATTCAAGACCCGTGTTAAACCAGAATAGTCCTAGCCAGCTGATCTAAACCATCGGGGTTAGAGAATAATCTTATTTAGTCTCTACCAATAAATTAATTATCCAATAAAAGCGTCAAAGATAGTGTATTCATTATCATTATATGTATTGTAATAGATTAATCACTCAACAATCCATTTTTGTATATATAATATTTATCATGTTTATCCAATTAATAGTCTACTCCCTTCTGTCCTTGTTATTAGTACTGGGACAATACAGGGCCGATTTGTCAACATCAGTTTCCATTTGGATATTCAAAGAGTAATAAAGACGGAATTCAATGGGCATATAGAAAAGTACAATTATACTGATAAAAATATTCATTTACAATTCTGATATCGTTCATCGACGGAAACAGAAAATACAACGAAAGTTTTAATATTTACAAATTTCACCAAAATATCACAAAATAGACTAATTATGATCACGATATTGTCCTCGCCTTGAGACCTGTGCTGCTCACTTTCCGGCGTCTACATCTTTTCCCTTATACCCACTAGTACCCGCTGAGGTGTTTATTAAAAATAGGGTGAGATTCCGGAGAACCCCAGTAGAAATATGCTATCGTTTATAGAAAATGCGAAAAGTAAATATGATATATGCCATATATGCACCAATTAATAAACATTATAAACATATCATCTGTATATATACATGAGTAGGGCCCAGCCCCACTATTCTGCACCGGTTGGGTTTTCTCCAACTCCAGTAAGTGCCTCTGACACTTCTTGTCCCTATATGGGCAAATCGTGTTGATTAATAAAACGTATTTACAAACATTGGCATCCACACAATCATATAACTATGTCATAATGTATGAAGGATAATGTCCTTACCTCAATGCTGTATAATTTTTATTTAATGGTGTCTCGTAAAGCGCATTGTCCCGGCGTCCGACTCGATCCTAAAATATTAAATGCACCAGAAATAGGTCATAACCTATCCAAGTATCATTTTCGAATCTTCCATAGTGTTTATTGTTGTTATATTAATCTATAGTGAAAATTTACAAAAAATGCACCCAGGAACCCGGCTCGACCCCACCGTACCCGGCCCGATGACACGTTTTCTAAAATTTTTTACCAAAGCTATTTTGACTTATTTTTGCCCAAGGAATCCATTTCCGGGTTCGAAATCACCAAATTCAATGTCAAATTATGAAAATACCCTTGACAGCCCCTATTTAAGGATTTCAGTGGCGTTTTCTTAATTATACCTTTTCGGCCTCTACTAAAAAAGTGTCCAACTGTAACCCCACCTATTTTTGCCCACTGAGTCCAATGGAACCATTTATTTTATGAAAATCCAACTCTTAGTACTAGTTCTGGTCTAGCCGAAATATTGAAGGGAAAATAGAAAAATGGAGCTTTGTATTTTTACTTCCAAAACTTGTATTTTTCCACTTCTAATCATTGGTTAACTGATTTAAACACTTCTTAATCATGATTTAAAGGATTTTGGGCTGCATAACCCCTTAGGATTATGACTTTTCTAATTTTACAACTCAATCCAAAAATCACAAAACTAAACAACAATCACCAACAACAACTTCAATACACTAAGAAGTTGAGATTTTTGGAAATTACCTCTTGATCCTTGATGTTTCTCTCTCTAGGATGTCCTCTCTCTCTCCTCAACCTTGAATATTAGCTTGCTAAACCATGATTTTCATGAAGAATAAGAGATTAGATGATGACTATACAAAATAAGAAGCTTAAATCACTTTGGAACACAAGCTCTTACATTGATTTTCTCCCTCTTTCTCTCTAGCCTCAAGAGCTTCACAAACTCACCCTCTCTTCCTTTTCTCTATGGCTTGGACGAAATATGCACAAGGGGAGGGAGAAAATGTGTTTTAGTATTTTAGTCTTCTTCCTTCCTAACCATTGTTTTAATCAAGGCCCAAGTTGTGACACTTGTCACCATCCTCTCTCCCCTCGTGATCATTCCATTAGTTACTCATTAAATTTGAACCAATTGCTTCTTGTTTGGTTCTAAAAAAACGATCACCCCCTCTCTTCTTCAACTATTCCATCATTCCTCCAACTAAGTCAAAATGTGCACTCCACCATGCCATCATGTTTCTTATTTCTTCACTCAAGCTTCCATCATCATGCACTATACCATTATTCCATTTTTGTGTACACTTAATTTTGGTCATGATTTCCTTCTATTTGTGACATGTGATCATGTATCAATTAATTTTCCCCCTCTTTCTTTCATGTTGGACTAAAATTAGAGAGGAAGAGGAGAGAAAATGGTTTTGCACAATTCCATAATTCACACAATTGATTTTATGTATAATCCCCCTTAATTTCTCAATTCTTGATTTATTCCACCAAGAATTATCACAATATGCATTTTCCTTTATTTTCCTTGATTAATTGAAATTAACTCCAATTAATTGAAAAATAATTAATCTTTGGCTAAATTGGCAAAATTATGATTTTGCTATCCCCTTTGTAATTTAATCCAAATTTTGAATTAATTTGCCTATTTCCTTATGAATATGAATATTTCAAAATTCACAAGATCCAAATTCATGAATATTCACCATTTTATTAAATTACTCAAATAATTACAATATATTCTTGGTGTATAGAATTTGGGGTGTTACACGACCTATAATGGGCTCGGGCCTAAATGGAAAAAAACATTGAAAATGCCTCCCATCCCTTTTTGGTGAAGCCCGTGGGTCGGCCTATTTAAAATTTATTGCTTCTTATGTGCTTGAAGACTAAAATACTGATTCCGCCGGTATCCTTTCAATGGTTGGTCGACCTATAATGGGCTTGGTTTTGCTCTCTCTTGAAACCTGTGCCGCCGGTATCCTTTCAATGGTTGACGTCGACTCTCTGCTGATTCCGCCGGATAGGCCGCCGGAGGGATCGGACTTGACGAGTGGATCACCTGTGATCTCCTCCAAGCTTTCTGTCTCATTACAGCCTCCTAAAGAGAGGAATGCTGACGAGGATAGTTCGGTACGGTTGACGGCACCTGTATCTCAGCCACAGGAAACTTCCCCGTCGGAAATCCTCTGTTCTGAACAGGGACCTCTGCAAATCCCACATGCTACCCCAAAACGGAACTCATACAAGGAATCTTTGTTGGGTCATGGTGCATTGGTTTTAAATGAAATGGGCCAGGTTTTCTCCGCTCCTGAGGACGACTCGCTAACAGAGGAGTTGCAAAGTAAATCTTGGAAATTACCTGAGCCATCACCGGAGACTTTGGAGCTTATGAACTTATATCCTTCTATGGAA
Source organism: Inga oerstediana (assembly GCA_963210345.1). NCBI lineage: Eukaryota > Viridiplantae > Streptophyta > Magnoliopsida > Fabales > Fabaceae > Inga > Inga oerstediana. Next base: position 83,092,189 of record OY723401.1, on the reverse strand, counting down.
ATCTCCCAGGATGAGTTCAACGAAGCCTGCCAACCATGGAATCATTCGCTTATTATCACGGTTCTGGGTGCTCGCTTCTACCTTCAGAAATTAAAAGAAATGCTGTGTAAAATTTGGAAGTTCAATGAGTTTGAGCTGGTGGACTTACCTAACAACTACTATGTTGTGAGGTTCTCAAATGCAGAAAACTGGTCCTCACACTACAAGCGCATCCTCTTAGAAGGTCCTTGGGTAGTCGCTCATCACTCTGTTTTGGTCCAGAAATGGACTCCTTACTTTGATCTGTTCCTTAATCCTCTGGGTAGAATCGCATCTTGGGTCAGAATCCCAAACATCCCCCTCATCTTCTATACTCATAAATTCATCACTAGGCTTGGGAATATGATAGGAAGAACTTTAAAGGTGGATTTAAATACCTTGAAGGATGATGGTCTCGCTTCAGGTGTTGTAACCAGAGGTAGGTATGCGCGTGTCTGTGTCGAATTAGATCTCCAAAAGTGCCTTGTGCCGAGAGTCATCCTTGCCTCTATGATCTTCAATGTTGAGTATGAAGGTCTGGATCGCATTTGCTTCTGTTGCGGGAAATATGGGCATAAAAAAGATGCCTGCTCTCAGATGGTAAATCCGATTGCTTCTACTCAATCTAAAGACCAGGAAAGGGAGTCGGGTGAAAAGCTGCAAGTGGGGTCTTCGGCGAAGCCATCTCCGGCGACCGCTGGAACCTTCGGACCTTGGATGATGGTGGGAGGCCAGAGGAAGGCCCGTTTTCCAAGGCGGGAGATCAGAAATGGCGGCTCTATGAGGAGTGGGTATGGGTCAATCTCTGACAAAGGAAAAGAGAAGAAGCTTCACACATCCAAGTTTCAGATGCTACAAGACGTGGATGAAGATGGGAATTTCGAGGTTGGTCTTGGGTTTAAAGAGAAGGAGGGAAAGGTAGTACGTGATTTAGGGAATGAGGTTGGAATAAAGAATAATTTTTCAAAAATTTCTGATGCTAGTCAGAATGTGATTGGCCAGCGTACACACTCCAAGGGTCCTTCATTTGTTGCAAATGCGCAGACAGCAAGCCAAGTGTATCGCATAAAGAAAAAAAATAGTGTGGTGACTCCATCGGTGGGCCCAGCGGAAGCCCAATTCGTTGAGGAGGCCAGCGTTTTCATTCCCTCTCAAAGCATAGTCAGCGCTCCCGTGGGCCTTTCTGGATCATCTCCTTCTGGACAGGAAAGCAAAAAAAATCACCAAATTAAATCGAAAGCCCGTTCCCACCACGTTGTTCTGGGATCAATGGAGGATCCCCAATCAAGAGCTATTGAATCTGTGTCTCAGCAACAGGATTCGCACAAGGATATGGAAATAAATGATTTATCGGAAGAGCTATCGTTCATTCCCCCAAGCTTCCTAACGTTTCGGAATCATGAGGACAGCAAAGTGCATGTAACAGAGAGGTTAAATTCTGAACTTCCCTCATCGGTGGAAGCGAAGGCGCAAGTGATACGCACAGAATTAACCTCTACAAATTTGACCACCCCCTCCATTCCTAATTCCTGTGGCGCTGGCTCGACCTCTACTTCATGTCAAATGCTTGGTTCCCAGTTGGCGGATGTGAATCATGCCGCTCATGGCAGTCAAACCACTAATCTCAGAACAGTTAAAAGCAGAAGCAGATCAGGCTCTGGGCGCAAACCGCCAGATAAGTAGTTGTTCTAGCCTTGATGTGTTTTTCTTTTCTTTTATCAATGATTATTTCTAGCTGGAATTGTAGGGGGGTTTGTAGTAAATCTTTCCCTCGTATTTTTCGTGACATTGTTGCCAAACATCATATTTCTGTTATGGGTCTTTTAGAAACTAGAGCTAGTGGTGCTAAAGCGGACTCGATAGTCAGGAAACTTGGTTTCAATAATTGGATGAGGGTCGAGGCTACTGGCTATACTAGGGGTATCTGGGTCTTATGGAACGATAGTGAGGTGTTGGTCGAATATCTTTTCTCCACAAACCAACTTCTTCACTGCCGTCTTACTGACAGAAAATCTAGTGATTGCTTCTGTGTCACTTTTGTTTATGGGGATCCTAGCTGGGGCCGAAGACAAGAGCTGTGGCCTTCCCTTCGGGGTTTAGTGGACAGTTCTTCATTCGAGTGGCTAATTCTAGGCGATTTCAATTCGTTTTTGAATCCTACTGATAAGGTGGGAGGCGCCACGGTTCATGACCGAGCGCTTACTCCTTTTCGATCCTGTGTGCACGATTGTGAGTTGCTGGAAATTCCTGTGGTCGGTGATAAGTTCACTTGGTCCAGAAAGGCTACCAAAGAGAGACTAGATTGGGCTTTTTGTAACCTAAGTTGGGAATTGAGTCATCCCCAGCATAAAAATTTCCATCACCTCCGGTATAAATCGGATCATAGAGTGTTAGTGGTCTCCCCTGGTCTTTCGCATGCAAATCCCGCCACAAATCTCTTCAAATACCAAGCTGCGTGGTGCCTGGAGGATGATTTCCCCGATTTGGTTAACTCTGCATGGCTAAATAAGGATTGGGCAACGGGATGTGAGGAGTTTCGAAAGAAAGCCTCATGTTGGAATTCGAACGTTATCGGTAGCCTTCCTAAGAAGAAGCGGTCTTTGATTAAACGTCTTGAGGGCATTGATCGGCAGTTGGCTTCAAACCCACATGCAGGTCTTCATAAACTTGAAAATAAAATATGGAAAGATTACCTCAAGGTTGTAAATCAAGAAGAATTGATGTGGTATCAAAAAGCAAGATGCAAGTGGCTCCAATTCGGGGATAAGAATTCCAGTTTCTTCCATTCTATGGCTGCTATCAATAGAAAGAAAAGCATTATCGAATCTCTCCAAGGCGACCAGGGAGATTGGATTTCCGACCAGGCTGTTCTGAAGAACTTAGCTCTTAATTTCTTTAAAGATCTGTACTCCAGAGATCAAACGGTGTCTAAGGTCTCAGAGTGGCCTGTGGACTTTCCCGCTCTAAATGAAGTGCAGCTTTCTTCCATGCAGAGAGAGGTATCTGCTGTCGAAATAAAGAATGCCGCTTTTGAAATGGGGGCATTCAAAGCGCCGGGGCCTGATGGTTTACAACCCCATTTCTTTCAATCCCAGTGGGAGGTTGTGGGGACAAAGATCTGTGATCTCATAATTTCCATCTTCAGAGAACCTGATAGAGCCAGGGATATTAACCATACTCATATCGTTCTGATCCCTAAGGTGGAGAACCCTTCATCTCTCAGGGATTTCCGTCCCATCTCACTCTGTAACGTGAGCTACAGAATCTTGAGTAAGGTGCTCGCAAATAGACTACGCTCGGTTATGGATATCTTGATCCATCCTACTCAGTGTAGTTTCATCAGAGGCCGCCAAAGCTGCGATAATATCATCTTGGCGCAGGAGGCTATTCATTCCATGAGATCCACAAAAAGGAAGAAGGGTTTCGTCGCAATCAAGGTGGATATGGAAAAAGCGTTTGATCGCCTAGACTGGGATTTTCTTGAATTCAACCTCCATTCTCTGGGCCTGAGCGAACATTTTGTGAGGCTCTTGATGACATGCGTTTCCTCCAGTTCTATGAGAGTTGTTTGGAATGGCTCTCCGTCGGATGCCTTCCATCCATCCAGAGGAGTCAGACAAGGTGATCCGCTGAGCCCCTATTTCTTCATCATTTGCATGGAAAGACTTAGTCAATTGATCAATCGGGAAGTGGATGAAGGAAGATGGAAACCGCTTAAGCTGAGCCAGCAAGGACCCAGGCTATCTCATCTCTTCTTTGCTGATGACCTTCTTCTCTTCAGCGAAGCGTCCTCAAGCCAGATGGAATTGATAAGAGATTTGATGACTCACTTTTGTAGTGTGTCGGGTCATCGAATAAGCCTTCAGAAATCAAAATTCTCTGTCTCGCGTAACGTCCACTTCCACACTGCCATGGAGCTGGGTCAAACATTAAGCTTTGGTATTTCTGCAGATCTGGGTAAATACTTAGGTGTTCCTCTACTTCACAAGAGGGTTACAAAGCGTACATATGCCCCTCTCCTTTCCAAAGTTCAAAAGAAATTGTCTAGCTGGAAGGGGAAATACTTGAGTATGGCAGGGCGATCTGTCCTGATTAACGCTGTTCTATCGACTCTTTCATCCTATCAGATGCAAACAGCCATGCTGCCTAAAGGAGTGATTCAGGACCTTGATAAGACAAATAGGAATTTCTTCTGGAACCAGGGTCGTGAGGGTAGGAAAATGCACCTCGTTGCATGGGATAAAATCAAAAAAGACAAGAAAGAGGGTGGTCTGGGCATTAGAGATTTATCTAGTCATAATAAAGCTCTCATTATGAAATTATGTTGGAACCTAATTACCAGGCCCAATGCCTTATGGGTGCAAGTACTTAGATCTAAATATAGCTGTGGAAATGGTTTATTCCCCTGTGTGGAAAGGAAAAGGAACCAATCATCGGAGTGGAGTGCTATTACCTCAGTTTGGGACTCCTTCAGAGGAGCTGTTGGTAGTAGACTTCGTAGCGGAAATTCAACAAATGCTTGGTGGGATCTTTGGACCACCCTCGAGCAACCGCTTATTCATTATGTTGATCGAAACCACGAATCGCTTGATCCGGATGCTAGGGTGTGTCACTTTATAAGCCCTAATGGCACATGGGATTTCAACAAGTGGGGTATGTTCCTACCCAGGTGGGTAATTGAAAAGATTCGGGAAACAAATCCTCCGTCACTTTCGGGAAATGACACAGTTTGGTGGCGGAAATCACCGGATGGGAATTTCAGTGTAAAATCTGCATATTCTATGATCTACTCATCGCTTTCGGATCCTCCTGATCCTATCTGGCAGCGTATCTGGAGATGGCCTCTTCCGGAGAGAGTAAAATACTTCATGTGGCAGTTGCTTCAAGAGAGAATACCTTCAAATTCTGTCCGAGCGAAGAGAGATGTGAGATTAAACTCCCTGTGTCCTTTCGAGTGCTCTTGTGAGGAAACCCCACTCCATATCATGAGAGACTGTGAGTCTGCGAGCAGTGTGTGGCTTTCTTGTATTAACCCTATATACTATTCTGCTTTTTTCTCTGGCAATTTGCAGGTTTGGCTCAGATGGAACATTCATCATTCACCTGGGGGTCGTTCAGTGTCCAAGTGGCCCTGGATCCGAGTCTTCGGATCACTCTGCTGGCTAATATGGAAAAACAGGTGTAAAAAAGTTTTTGAAGGTTCTAGTGATCGCCCACAACAAATTCTTCACAGAGGCATCCATTTCCTTCATGAAGGAGTCGAGGAAGGTCAACTAAGACACAAGATTTTCAAATTATCAGAAAGAAACTCGGAAAGATGGATCGCCCCACCAGAAGGCTTCATTCGGATCGACGTGGATGCTGCAGTGGACAAGTACAGAAATTCCGCAGTAGGCGGTGTGATTCGCGACAGTTCAGGACATTGGATATGCGGTTTCCAACAGAACATTGGCAGAACATTTGGCTCAACAGCGGCGGAGATTCAAGCTATCCAAATTGGGCTAAAGCTTTGTAGCTCTCTAAACTTTGCTCGTATTCAGCTATTCTCGGACTCAATGGAGGCTCTCCAGTTATTATTCCATCCGTCTGGTCATTTCCACCCACTCCAGGATGCGGTTGAAGAAATTAGAGATTTCATTTACCAGGACTGGGACTTAGAGATACATCACTCCCACAGAGAGGCCCTTCGATGTGCTGACTATCTGGCTAAAGCGGCTCTGGACTTGAACAGTGAACTAACCCTGGTGCACTATCCTCCAGACTTCTGTTCGATCCACATGTTGGCCGATATGAACGAACATTTAGTTTCATCACCTTGTAATGTAGCCTAGTTGTGGCTGTTTCGCTTCCAGAATTCATCTGGTCATTGTAATTCAAAAAAAAAAAAAAGACTAAAATACTTAATTTAAAACATAAATATCATCAAAACTAAGTTAAAGTATCAAATATTATCCATATTTAACAAGACGTAGACACTAAGACCTAAGTATAATCCAAGCAGACTTCATGAAATAGGAAAATAAGGCATCGAAGCATGAATTCAATAAATGTTCAAGGACAAATTTAAACTTGGAGTCTGCCAACTAAAAATATAGATAGACAAAAAGAAAATCAAAGAAGAGAAGTTTGAAAAATCACAGAATTGTTGGGCCTAGTCCGTTTAGTTGAAGCCTGTGGGCCGGCCCATAAGCTTGGGCCCGTTTAACATCTTTTATATTCCTATATACTCGAATACTAAAATACTTAATTTTAAATACAAATATTATCAAAACTAAGTTAAAACATCAAACACTATTGATGTTTAACAAAACACAAACACTAAGACTTAAGTCCAAACTAAAACAAAACACAAACATTATCTATATATGAGGTCTGAGTGAGTATGAAAGCGTTTGACTGTCTGAGGGTTAGGTTATTAAGTCTACCCACTGTCTTACCCAGTTACCCTTATGGCTTTATTTAGTTATTTAAAAAAATATTAAACGGGCATAAAAGAGCCGAACCTATAGATCTACAAGAGGGCCGGCCGTTTTAGGCCCGACTCTTTCTAGATGTTCTAAATCATAAGTCTGACGAGCTCGGCCCGATTTTACGGCTCTACTTTTTATAAGCAACTTTTTCTATTTTAGGGTTGGTCATTTTTCTAAGCAACTTTCTTCTTATATCTCAAAATTTAAACTATTTTTTTCCTTTTCTACTACAATCAAATACACATCTTTATATTAATTATCTCCCACTCACTACTAATTCTCTTTCATTTACTCATTTATTGCACATTCTCTCTCATATTTTATACTCATACTCTTTCATATTTGTTATTCATTCTCTCTTAATCTCTCCTATAAATAAGAGCATATTTAAAAGAAACATGATTTTTTATATATTTATTATTTTTAATTAATCTTAACCGTTAATTTATTTTATACAATAAGAATAAAAATTATTTATAAAAAGTATTAAAGAAAGCATCTCTATCATCCATCAACCCAGTTTCGTGATTGATTTGAACGATTAGACATGATAAGATTGAATACAAAATTTAACACCAATAAATAATGAAAATTTTTTAAGAAATGCTAAAAAAGTATAGAGTAATTTGCCGAAAAATCCCCCAATTCAAAGTTAATTGTATGTTCATGCAATTTGTGCCCAAGTGGCAGTTGCAACCTATCTGTGATAGATGCATCTCTTCGTCACTTGTGCCCCACCTATCTTCTATTTTTATATTTAAAAAAAAAGTTTGAATAGGTTGAGTTTTGAGAGCTTATTAGGGTGAGGGAATGCCTCAGGATTTAGAGAGCCCTTGTAAAAATTATTTACAGATAATTCACCCTCAATGTCCTCAATTAATAGTAAAATTTGAATTCATAATCTTTTAAATTATGAGTTAACTCCTTACCAACTGAACTAACATTTTTTTTTACAATCTATCTTCTTCGATTATGTGTAAAACAAAAAAATACTTGCACAATTAAAGGTATGTCGAACACAGTTGAAGACGAGTTGCATATGAACAAAGGCCTACGTCCTGAGATACCTTTGAAAAATAAATTTTGTAATGAGAATTTTTGAGCAATATAAATCTCCCAAATATATGCGTGTAATTTAACCAAAAAAGAAGAAGTTATTGTCATGGGTTTAGAAATGGGCAACCAAACGCGACGTAATAAGCGTAGTTTTTGCGTTGAAGCTAGAAGTTTCGTCGGGGCAGCCCAAAATTGACATTGAAAACAACATGCCAGGTCAATAAGTGGTGCTTAATTATTTAGAGAGATATTTAGGTATGTTTGTTTTAGCGATTCGATTGCTTATAAGTTACTTTTTAATAGTGATTTACGGTATACGAAGTAAGTATGTGAGAGGAGTTATGTCTCGATTTACATAAAAAGTAACTTATAAGCAATCGTTAAGCTCAAACAAACATACCCAATTCAAACTTTGAAATTAATTTAGGATTTTGTTTTCCCACTCAGGCCACTTTATGGCCATTCATTTTTTTTGCTTTTAATCTTGCTTACATCATTCATCTCTTACTCATGTAATTATTACCATCCAAAAGTGATTTGACCTCAAAAGGCGTTAATGAAGTCGATTTTTAAAGGGAGAATGATAAAAAACTACCATTTGAATTTTAAAATCCCGCTGATAAGAATGGTGATGAGATTGACAAGAATAGTAATGGGATTGACAATGGACTAATTGGGATTTTTAAAGTTCAAGTGGTATTTTTTTGTCATTCTCCCATTTTTAAATTCAATTTGGCTAACTCAATTAATTAATCAGCCAAAAAACTAATTAGAAATTGTAGTCATCTGTGCCCAAAATCAATGGAATTAATTGGACAAAATTAATTTGATTTGGTTTGGTTTCCTTTGAAATAAAAAAAGTACAATTTTGAGATTTATATTTTGAACAATCATTTTATTGTGACATCTTTCATAACGTATAAGGAATCCAAGTTAAAAGTGTTGATTCAAGAAAACAAGATTAAATAAAATGATACATAGCTCTTCTAATATTTGTGACATCTTTCATTGTGCTAATTATGTAATACCTAAGTGCCTTTGACTACTTGGTTCTTTGTATTCTAATGTTGTGTTTGGTTTGAGAGGAGGGAAGGAGATGGGGGTTAAATTACCTTTTTAGGTTGAAAATATTTAAATTTTAGACGATAACTCAAAATTTAAAATGAATGATCTTTCAACAGGAATTCAAACATTGATTTCTCATATTATAAGGGACTAACTCATTTTATTAGACTCAATTACGATGGGAACTATTAATAGTATTTTGAAAATAATAAATTATAAATACATTTTATTATATTCTTATAATATCAAGTTATGACTTTAGAAAGATTATTGATGATTTTGAAATGTAGCAATGACTTCGGTTTTCTTTTTTTTTTCCCCAAAGAAATTTTATCCTATTTTTGGGCGGAGTTCTTGTGATAATATATATCAAATTGTTAATAAAATAATTATATTCTCTCTTCAAGGTTATAACTTGGGCAGTTGTTTGCTTCAAATTCAACGTAGTACATTTATAATACAAATGACAACATCTTTAATCTTATCTGTGATATTTCTTAACAATTAAGTATATTTGTCCAAAAGAATAATCAAAATTAAATTAAGATTTTGAACGAATATAACTACACAAGTACACGCTCAAAATTAATGATAAATAATCAGGACTGGATTATTTAAAAAAAATTAAGTTTGAACATATTTTTTCTTGACCCATTTGATGATAGTTTATTAGTTTATCCGAACTTGATTAAGCATTAACATCACATTAAATACATTAAATTTCAATTCGGTTTTCAACAAATCCGAATGTTTAATTAAACCTATCTTTGTTCAAAAAATATTTGATTAAACTTATCATTATGTATGTGACCTTTGAAAGATCAATTTGAATGTGTCACATCCCTCAATCTCTGACTGGACCCTACTCACTGGTACCAGATCACCTGGCTTGGAGGCACCTGCCTCGGGGTCGAGGGATGGACTCACAAGGAATATTTGCACACCCTTTATGCATTTCTTTCGCCTCCACAAGTATCGAACACTTGACCTGGGGGTAAGTACAAGTGTTTGGTGATACTTGCTACCATTGAGCTACTTGCGAAAGAAATGCATAAGGGGTGTGTAAATACTCCTTATGAGTCCATCCCTCGACCCCGAGGCAGGTGCCTCCAGGTCAGGTGATCTGATACCAGTAAATGGGGTCCAGTCAGAGATTGAGGAGTGTGACTGAATGCTCATCGAGAATTGATTCAGTTCCCATTTTATCAAGAAAAAAAAGATCACTCCGTCTCAATAATAGAAATCACTTTTAACTAATTTAGTTCCCATTTTATCAATAGAGAATTGATTCAGTTCCCATTTTATCCAGAAAAAAAAAAAAAATCACTCCGTCTCAATAATAGGAATCACTTTTAACTAATTTACATGTACTAATAGAAAAAAATTAAATTTATTATAAAATTTAAGCGATTTTCAATATTACTCTTATTAACCACATTAAACATCAACATCATATTACTTTCTACCTTTTTTTCAATACTCTTATTAAATATGGTTATATATGAAAAAAATAATTAATCCTCCTTGAAACTATCAAATGACTTGTAAACATAACCAGGGTTCTCAGACCTGGACCGAACTGGCCCGAAACCCGCCGAATCGGTCAGTAGATTGGTCTGGGTCCCAATTTTCAAAAAAAAAATTTTTTTAAATTTTTTCCTTTAGAATTTCATACTATAAGCCTAAATTCTTTAATTACTCACCGGTTTGGTCCCGGTTTAGCTTCGGTTTGGCCCTGATTTGATCCACTGACCCTTAACCCAGTACCCCGACCGGTCTAATACCCGATCCGGGTTTTAATACCTTGAAAATAACCAAGAATGCCTTAAAATAATATCTATAATAGGGACTAGAATTATGAGGTTAAAGAAATAGGAGTTTAATACATTTCACCACTTAAACGCCTCTCACATCAATATGCATTTGTTTTTCTCTTTAATTTATTAAGTATAAGTGTATGGCTACAGATTTTTAAACATTTGTCATGTAGTATTATAGTGACTACGTTTTCAGGATGTACTTAATAATTTGAAATATTCGAATTAATTATAACTTTTAGGATCATACGACAACAATGTTTCAAAATTTGAGTCCTGTAATTTTTCCAATAAAATTAAAGAAGAGTTCAGACAACACATTTCTGGTGATACAGTGACATCAATAGGCCACCTTGATACGAAAGATATATAATTAAATTATAATGATGTATTGGTGGGCAAAAAAACAAATTGATGTATTGACGGGGGTTGATTTTTAATTAATCATGATTTATTATATGATTACTTAGGTAACAAGGAAGAGACTAAGTCATATCCTTACATCTGCTTCAAATCTTCTGGAAACCTTAATGAGTTAATTATAATAATATTTTGCTTAAGAATCCTAAGTTTTGTTTTTTAGGGTTTGGTGAATGAATTAGCATCATTAACGTACCTTTTTTATTATGTACTAAACTCCAAAGTCCAGAGTAAATTTATTCATTAAAACAAAGTAAATCTAACGCGTAACTTTACGCTTGAGCAACTTGCTCGTTAACTACACACACACACACACATATATATATATATATATGCAAATTAAAAAAACTAGTGATACCAACAAACTTTGATAATCCCTGGCAAAAAAAAAAAAAAAACAAACAAACACACTTTGATAATAAAATATTAATTGGTATATATCTTAATCCAGGTAATCAGACTTGGACCGGACCGGCTGGTCTGGATCGGAAACCGGCCAACTGGTCCGATCCATTGAACTGGTTCAGTTCTGATTTTTTTTTTAAAAAAATTGATTTTTAAATATTTTTTTTTTAGAATTTCATATTAATAATTCTAAAATCTTCAATTTTTCATCGATTTAGTTTTAGATTAGCTCAGATTTGACTTCGATTTAACCCATTGACCCTTAACCCAATATCCCCATTAATTTAATAATCGATCTGGGTTTAGTTTAATTACCTTGATCTTAACACGCAAGCAAATCAAACTGAAAAATGATGCTTTGGTTGTTGGGATTTGGGATTGAATATAAAAAGCCACATAGCATACGTACGCGCCTCTTGCTTATAAATTGTAATATACCAACAAAAATAATAATATTTTTCTTTGAATTATTTGTGCATAGCCACACTAACATTCTTTTGACCATGAATGTAGGAATTAGTAGAGGGATTTTTGTTGGTTCTAAATGAAAAACTTTAATCCTTTGTGTCTTTCAAATTTATAACTTTTTCTCCCCAAATAATCTCTATTGAGTGCCCATAAAAAGGAGTCAATTTGTACTTCTTCTTGCCCTTATTATTCTTATAAGACACTAACTACCAATTCTTACATTTGGTAAAAAAACATAAAATAATTCTCACAAACTAATAAAAATAGGTGAAAGCACTATTGTCAAATTTGTAAGTTGAGTATCCGAGTTTATCGTTTTTACATTTGTTATCTTACAAAATCATATTGAATTACTCTTAAACTTATGATAGTTATAAACTCAGTCAAACTCGCGAGTTCATATATCGAGTTTACCGTTTTTAGCTTACAAAATCTTGTTAACCCACTCTTGAACTCCTGCTAACTTTTTTGACTTAATTATGCTCAATGACTTTATTTATGAATTTTATAAAAAAAATTCTTCGTTGGGTATGATACACTACTACAGATTTGGGTATTTATAACGCCTAATACAAAATAGTTATAGCTAATAAGCGTCCATGTCATTGGTGGAAAAAACACTTTTAAGACTGGGTAAAAACGACATTTTAGACCGGTTCTGGAAGAAGTCTTGATACAACCGACTTAAAAAGTCTATTACTTGTTAACCGGTCTAAAAAGTAAGTTTTTAGACCCGTTCTTTATACAACCGGTCTAAAAATAACGACATTTTAGACTTATAGTTGAAATAACAAGTCCTAATGTCATTCTTTTTAGATCGGTTGTTAATAAAATCGTCTAAAAAGTATGACTTTTAAGACTGGTTGTTCAAATAACCAGTCTTAAAAGTCATACCTTTTAAACCGGTTGTCAACACCCGTTTCCATTTTGATATGCGCTTGGCAATAATGAACAAGTTCCATAGGCAAACAGAAAAGTACAGTTATACTGATAATAAGTATTTGTTTACAGACAGTCATTAACAGAGCAGAAATCGATAATAATGACAAATATGTACAGAATGTTCCAAAACTATTTCACATACAGACTATATACAACCACTGTATTCATCTTAGGAAACGTGCCCGTCAGTCTCCCTTCTCTGCATCCTTGGCTTTCGAGCCATTGGCACCCGCTGAGACATTTGGATTAGAAAAAAGGGGTGAGATTCCAAGGAATTTCAGTAGAAACATACGATCAACACATAAAATGCGAAAATTAAATATACAATGCACCGTATCAAGTAAAATGAAAACTCATATCATCCGTGTGTGTACACAAAATTCATGGCCAACTAACCCGTTGAAACCCCTACATGTACCTCAGTTGAATCCTTGACTACAACTAGGTAAGACTAATGTACCTCAGCTAGGTCCTAGACCACAGCTAGGTAATGTGCCTCCAGCATGTGTTCATATCACAAAATACAGTAACACGCATCATACAAATAGTCACATAGTATATGAGAGATAGTAGTCCCTACCTTAACCTCTTTCTTATCTCAAAGGGTCTGCCTCATAAAACGTGCCAACTATAGGCGTTCAACTCGGTCCTAAAACATCAAATGTACAAGAAATAGGTTATAACCTATCCAAGTATCATTTTAGACACTTCCATAGTGTTTCTTGTGGTTATATTAGCCTATGGTGAAAATTTACCAAAATGCTCCCGGGACCCCGACCTAGCCTCGCCGTACCCGGCCCGATGGCACGTTTTCCCAAATTTTTTACTAGGGCTGTCTTGAGGTATTTTCATCCAAGGAATCCATTTCCGGACTCAAAATTACCAAATTCAATGTCAAATTACGAAATTGCCCTTGACAACCCTACTTTTAGGATTTTAGGGGCGTTTCCGTAATTATGCTTTCTTGGCCTTTTCTGAAAAAGTGCCCAACTGTAACCCCACCTAATTTTCCCTCCTGAACCCAATGGAACCATAAAATCATTAAAAATCTAACTCTAAGGCCCTCAAATATCAATGACCAAAATTATGGTGTTCTCCAGAAAAAATCGGGGTTTTACGATTTCGGCTCCGTACACATGTTCTTTTCTACTCCTAACAACTTTATTAACCATCTAATTGAGTTATAACAACCATTTGAACTAAAATTGGGCAGTATAACCCTTAGGCACACACTTTTCCAAAATTTAAAACCAATGGCAATCCGGCGAAATTTCACCGATTAAATTGCCCACAGCAACCAGAATAGTTAATATACGAAGGTTTGGAAGTTACTTTAAGCTCCCACAAGCTTTTCTCAAAAATGGCTGAAACCCTAATCTTTAGAGAACATATTTTTGAGCCTCCAAACCCTAAAGAACAAAGAGGAGTAGCTTAGAGTTGGAGTTATACGCGTTAGGAGCTAAATTGTCGGAGAAATCGGCTTACCTTGCGAGATTTCTTCCCTTTCTCTCTCTAAACTCTCTCAACTTTCTCTCTCTTATTTCAGGTATGTTGCAGCACGAAAATGGGCTGAAGAGGATGATGATATATTTATTTATCATATATTTTACAATATTTTATTTATTTATTTTATTTTCCAAAATTTCAAAAATGAACTTATGTACATAAATCCTTATGTACATATAACCATGCTCATTAAGCCCAATCAATATTTCCTTATTTATGACACATGTAGGAGACACCTAGGGGTCCCTCCCTATGGTCTCAATTGGCTTCACAACTTGTCTAGGTTACGTATACACATAAAGTTTCAATTTTGGTCAAAATTGCACTTTTTGCTCAAATTTTCCATAAATTCATATTAAATTGACCAAAATATTATAAATATATTTTTAACCTTTATTTTCCTTAATTAATTGAAATTAACTTCAATTAATTGGAAAATAATTTATTTTGTGCTATTTTGGAAAAATTACGATTTTGCCATTATCTTTCTAATCTAATCCAATTTCTTTTCTTATTTTTCTTTGGCCAATTTCCATATATTTTTGGACCAAATATTATCTCTAATATTCCTTCATTTTTTGACCCTAATATTGGGCTTTTTAAATTACCCAAATTAATTCCATAATTATTTTTGCTCAATTTCCCATGAAATTGAACATTTATGAAATTCATAAATTCCAAATTCATGGATATTCACCATTTTATTGAATTTCTCAAATAATTATAATATATTTGGTGAATATAAAATTTAGGGTGTTACACCGGTTGTATAAAAAACCGGTCTAAAAAGTTTGCATTTTTTTTTTAACAAAATTTTGATAAAACATTTTACCCAAGAAGCTATTTCCTTTGTTAAAACATTTTATCTAACAAGTCATTTCATCGACATCCAAATAAATTCTTTTCTTACACATTATAACAAATACCTTATACAGAAGCATTTTCATCAAGCATTTGAAAACACAATTTCAACTGGTGTAATACTTACATCATTCTTCCTACACCCCACATTCCACAGAAGCAATAACAATAAATCATTTTTCCTACACCCCAAATAAATTCTTCTCTTACACATTCCCATTTCATCAAGCATTTTAAAATACAATTTCAACTGGTGTAACTTACATTATTCTTCCTACACCTCGCATTCCACAAAAACAACAACAATAAATAATTAAAAATCAACATATTGTAAACCCCTTCCAACCATAGGCCGAGATTAGTTCGTAAAAACGAAATTAAGTTTGAAATTAGAGACCTTAGCTAATTTGGGATTTTAACAAAATCAAATTTCCCAAATTGGGGTTTTCAAAAACTTTTACAAAATCTGTTTTCAACGGTCTCATATCCACATTTCAATTCATAAATGGCTTGTACATGTTGATTTCATTCATACATATCAAAGTACAACATAACTTCCCGACACACTCGGGTTCCATTAATTAAACAAGGGTTTATACAAAGGCACAAAGCCCATAATTCATACCTTGAGCTTGGGGATTACACAAAAATAGTCACACATCTCAATATACATACACTTGTTCCCAAAATATCTAAATGATATTATATACGAACTAAACTCCTAAACTGGAGCTCACCTGCTCTTCGTCACCTGCTTTTCTTTCGATCCTTTAGCCCTATCTAAAACATGGTTTATGGGAGAGTGAGATTCTAAAGAATCCTTGTAGTGTCAAATCACTCATAATGTGCATAACAATAAGGCATGAAAGCAATCATATCACACTAATATTGCAACTATAACGACAGTTACAGCGGCAATGGCAGGTATGACTCATGTCACCCTTACGCTTGCTCACGCTGTATCGTACACATCACAGTTTATAACAATAGATATATTACACCACAGCTGGTTTCAAATAACATTTCACAACAGATTCATGTCGATTACAATGGCAGTTTAACGGCCGAACTAGAGATGACCACTGTCACTCCCTAAACGGCTCACACTGCAAAGGACCATGGCACATTTTTCCTTCACATTTCACTAAGCACAAATTCACATTTCACAAACACTACAATAAATCATGCATACCAGATATCATACACAATATGAGAGAGAAATCACTACCTGCTCGTTCCTTCCGTGCACGCTCTGGCACTGTTTTCTCTCGAGTAGGGCACACGTCGTATCCTATAATTTATAATGAGTGACGAAGTATCAATTCTCTATTCCAATTCTCAATGACTTCTCACGCTTAATTGGTTATCATTATTGCTATTTAAGTACCCACGAATCACTCTATCAATAGCTCTAAAGGGTTGGAAGACTATCCCTAAAGATCCCCTTTTTGAAGCTCCAAACTGACATTTTTCACTGCGACACTTGAGTGAAGATGGCCTCACTCGAGTAAGATGTACGGACACTCGAGTGAAGAAGGCCTCACTTGGGTGATGGTACGGTCTACACTCGAGTACTAGAGAGTGAACAACAGCGAGTGAACACCCGAAAGCACAAGGAACTTTTCAGAAACTACAACACTCGAGCACATTGGACCTCACTCGAGTGATAGCCAAATGCCTCACCTGAGCACTAGAGAGTAAAGTCCAGAAAGTGAGAACCCGAGAGCACAAGAGTTTTCCACGAAGAGGAGCACTCGAGCACAGCCCATTACACTCGAGTGAATACTCTATACCCGCAAGTGAGAAAGCACACTCTTGCACCAGAATCGCGAGTGACAACCCGAGAGACAAGTCCTTGGTGTCAAATACACCTACACTCGAGTGATAGGAAGCTCACTTGAGTGATGTCCCACCACACTCGCAAGTGAGACAACACTTTCCTTTTACTACCGAAGTGCAACAAGAACACCAAGAGCAAAAAACAAAGTTTGCACTACCGCACTCGAGTGGGACTCATCACCACTCGAGTGACGTTCATCCTGTACTCGAGTGAACCCCAAATCACTCGAGTGATTCTATCAGAAACCAGAAAACGTAGCAAAACTAACCACATTCCTAACACTTGCCCAAATGATCCCAATGGACCCAAAACTTCTACCAAAGCTACTTCCATACAAAAACACCCAAGGAATTCAATGGAATCATCAAAATTACCAAAATCCTATTCCATTATCATGCTTTGGTTTTGGGCAACATAATCATCAAATTTCTAAAATCATCCAAACAAAACATTTCAATCCCCAAATCAATCTATCTATCACAAACTCATCACAAAGTACTATTTTCATGCCAATACCATACCAAATACCCAATTATACTTATTTTTGAATTTAAGGCCATAATTACCAAAAATTCCAAACTTCATACAATGGCATGAAACATAGATAGAAAGATTGGGTTCACTTACCTGAACAACTTTCTCAAAGACACTTTTGATTCTCCAAACTTCAGATTTTCGTAATTCCTCAAATCACCACCAATGGAGAAGCTACAACCATCAAATTGAAGCTCTCACTCCAAGGAACAACATTAAGGAAGAGAACTTAAGCATTAGAGGCCATTTACTTACCTAAATCACATCTTTTCTTCTTCCCTTCTTTGGTCTCCAAGGGCGCACAAGAGAGAGAGAGAGAGAAGGAGAGATGAAAAATGATGATGATTATACTACCTCCATGCTGTCCGGCGAAAATGAGGGAGAGGAAGAGAGAGAAAATAGATAAAATACTCCCCCATTTGACTTTTCTTCCCTTCACTCATCATACCTACTTTTGCCACATGTCACATTTCTATTGACTCTCCACAAATTAAGTCACCAATTAGCCACTTTAATCCCTTTATTAGCCATTTTAATTACACTTCTCATTTTCCTCTTAGCTAGTAATTAATTTCTCCATTAATCACTAACTTATTGCCCAACAATTTCATTCTTTCAATTTCTACTAATTATGGCATATTAATTAATATTGCCACCAAAACACATAATTATTCCACTTTCACTCGATAATTATCCTCAATAATTATCATTAGCCCTTAATCAAAAATTGGGGTGTTACACATATTATCACACATAATTGGAAAATTAAGGCATGTTGCTACACATTTTATTTTCCTGTTTTAATATTACAGTTTGATTAAGAAAAATCAAAACTTTAGCTAATAATAGAATCAAAACACTTTAATTGATGATAGAGGAATCTACTGAGAAAGAACACAGCAGACAGTAATCCATCGCTGATGATCACTAGCTGGCTCCTGAGCATCCACACAAGGACACCTTAGATCCTTCATTTTCTTGTGATGACAACCAAAAAAGTAGTTTTATATATAAAATAATAATATACATAATTTAAATATAATTCATAATAATTACTTTAGCTAGTTAACCTTCAAAGTAGTTTTATAAAGGGATATCCTCCCATATCCCTTCATGATGATCGTTTCTTATGCCATGTTCATTAACTACTTCATCTTCTTCATTCAATTCTGGTAGACCTTTAGAAAAAGAAGGAGTCTCAAGAAGATCATTCATTAAACGACTTTCCTTATTAATATCAATGACCATTTTTCTTTAGAGAGTTACATACCACATTTTATTTACTTGATCAGTAATATAGAACACATGTTTCACTTGATATGCCATAATAAAAGGTTCATCTCCAAAACTTCTACCATGCAAATCATCTAATGTAAATCCTAACTGATCGATCATCACACCATTGTTGACATCAACACATTTGCACTTGAAAATGGGAAATATAATTTTAACATAATCAACCACCCAAATCTCGTCAATAACCCCATAATAAAGTATGGCTGCCAATCTAGGGTTCTTATCATTCGAATAACTACTAGGAGTAGTTGTTGCATTAAGACATAACAATCATGAGATTTTAGCCCTACTAACTTTAAGTCTTTTATCGACACAAACTTCTTAAAATTTAAAGAATACCCTGAGAGAACTTTGATGCCATGTAAACACTCACAAAAACTTCTTTTCTCATCCTTAGACAAAGTATGAGAAGTTGAAGGGCAAAAAGTTCTCTTACTATATGGCTTTGGATACAAGTCTTCTCGTATTCCAATTTCTTGCAAATCTAATCTTGCCTTCACACTATCCTTAGAACTACCTTGTATGTTGAGCATTGTCCCAACGATACTATCATATACAATTTTCTCCACATGCATGAAATCAATAGTGTCTCATATCAAGATTGGGTCCATATGGAAGATTGGAGAAGACAGACCTCTTTTTCAATTTATTTTTTTCATTACTACTCTTTGCAGTCTTGTCAAAGATAACATTGATATTTTTCACCTTTTCATAAACTTGATCCCAGGTTAATGCCTTCAGAGCATCTTCAAACTCTTTTCCACAAAAAAAAAAATCTTTCTTTAATCTACGATATGAGTGGTCCCATCTAAGAAATCTCCTATGGCCAAGATAAACCGTTTTTCTTCGATGTTGAAGTTGATGGTAGCATGTGTTTTCTTTACAAATCGGACATGCTTTCTAGCCTTTAACACTATATCCTAATAAGTTTCCATATGCAGGGAAGTCATTTATAATACAAAAGATCATATCTTATATTTTAAAAACCTCCTTCTTGTTCGCATTAAAAACATCAACACCTTCGTTCCACAACTCTTTCAAGTCTTCGATCAAGGTTTCTAGGTAAACATCTATGTCAATTCCAGGTTGTTTTGGTCCCGAAATCAATATAGAAAACATGATGTACTTTCGTTTCATGCATAACATAGGAGATAAGTTATCAATTACCAATAGAACAGGCCATGAACTATGTATACTGCTTAGGTTGTCAAAAGGATTCATGTCATCCGTGCTAAGCCCAAGCCTAAGGTTCCAAGGTTCTTCATCGAAGCTAGAAAATAATTGATCGATTTTCTTCCATTAAGAAGAATCAGCTAGATGCCGAAGCTTTCCATCGAATATCCTCTCATCTGTATGCCATCTAAAATTTTTTCCATCATTTTCATTAGCAAACAAATGCTTGAACTTTTGCCTTATTTGGTATGATGGAATTGAAGCCATAGAATTGGAATTGGAATTAAATTCCATGTGCTATGCATGTTTGGTACAAAGAAATGGTCATGGAATTTAATTCCATATGGAAGCTAAATGGGATCAATTCCATCAAGTTCAATTCTATCTAAAAAGCCAAGATTTGCAATTCCATATCCCCATTTCCAACCTTACCCTATCTACCTCAGCCACCAGGATGCTCGACCCTACTCAGCCACCATCGTAGACTCTCGTCTTCCGGATCCCTTCTACACCACCACCATAAGCCCAAACCACCACCGGCTAGCACCACCTATAAGGCGATCCCCCTACAATTTTCATATCTGAGGACCATCCACTGCCATATTGGAGAGGAAGGAAAGGAGATTTTTTTTTTCCAGATTTTAGGACTTGGATTTGCGAAGAGTCTAGCAACTTGAGATTCTTCACCCAATCGACCCTAGTTGTAGTTCTGAACAGAGCATTAAAGCCTCTGAAGCTTCTCGTGCTCCAGCGATTCTTCATTGCAAAACCAGCGTAGCTTCCATGAAAGAAATATTCTTTTATGTTTCAAATATTTTTTGTAAAAAGTGAGTGTGAACGGAATTTGCCACATCCCTTGCACGTTCATTTTTCGTTTAACATTTGTGGACCTCAATTTTTTTATTTTTTAATTATAAGGGTATTTTAGTCTTTTTATATAAAAATTATGTTTCATTTCCAAGATATACCAAACATACTTTTAAACCTCATATCCATATCTATTTCCATTTCCATATCTATACCCATTTCCATATCCATATTCATCAAAACCAATTCCATCGTACCAAACGGGCCCTTTGATATGATTGGAAGATACTACAATACTTTTGTAGAGGTGTTATTTGATTTGTACCTTGGGGTTTCACATATCGAATTCTGTTGTTTCTCTTTATGCTTTTTTCTATATAATATGCAATCATTAGGGCATGCATGGATCTTTTTATACTTTATCCCTAGTGGATACAGTATTTTCTTTGCATCATAGTATCGATAAGGTAACACATTATCATCTGGAAGTATGTCCTTAAAAGCCTCAAGCGTTTCTGAAAAACTCTTGTCGTTCCATCCATGTCATGCTTTCAAGCTTACCAATTTCAATACTGATATCTATAATTGGTATTTTTTACACCCCAAGTACAACAGCTTCTCAGCATCACTGCACATATTACCATATGCATGTGATTGCTTAAAAGCCTCTTCTCTTACATTATGAATAACATTCTCTATCCGATCATCCATATCCATGTCATTATCATTAAAGGTCACTCCCCCTATTGAGATGCACTTGGCATTTTTAATTCTTCACCATGCCATACATATATTGTATAACTCTTATAAAATCCTTCACAAATTAAATATGTATATATATTTACAGCACTTAGTTGTTTCTCATTCAAACATATTACACAAGGGCAATAAAACATCCCATTATCATTGTTGACATTTCTTTTAGCAAAGTCTAAAAAACCTCTCACCCCATTATCATATTCAACACTCGTCCGTTTAGCTTTTATACAACTATGATACATATATTTCAACACCTTGTAGCACCCTATCCAACAGCAAAAGGATAGACAAAAAACAACAGCCATAGAGTTTTAAAAATTTTAATGAAATTAAGAAACATGCATACCAGGAGATTATAACTACACTAGTAGCAATATACCAATAAATTATGGTATGATAAAAACCAAGCAATATTTCATAATAAAGGTATATAGATACAAGTTTTAAAACTTGCATTGCAAAGCTATTCAGAATTTTCATAACTTTATATTCAATTCAAACTCACATAGCAAATATCATAATGTGATTATTAATGGCAATCCAAGACAAGAAAGTATAAACAAAATTTCATAATGTGATCATTAAGCTAGTATCTGAAGTTATCATCACTAAGTTCAATAACTAGAGCAACATTGGGCATATTCAAACAAAGCCATAATTATAAAACAAAACACCTAAATTTCCTACTTCAAGCATATCAGGATTTGATGCCAGACATGGTTAAACCCACCCAAAACAATATCAAAAGGATCAAGTTCAAATTATTAATAGCAATCAAAACAAACCTGGAAAGTTGATTCACAAGTAGTTGCTCTTTGTGCTCTCGTTTGGAAGAAGAATGATCAGCGAGGCTTTTAAGGGAGGAGAAGTCGGAGCTGGAATGTTATCAATTGATGGGGAAATGAAGGTTGACTACCGGCAAGGTATAGGTAGTGACTCTTCCTAAGCTAGTACAGACCCAGCCTAATGTCATTCCTGAGATTGTGAACAAGAAAGCCGTTGGTTATATTGTGATATTTGCTTCAGAGAGAAAGAGGATGGCAAAGTTGTGAACAAGAAAACCATCGGAGAAATTTCAAGGAAAAATGAGTTCAGAGAGTTGATCTAAAATATAGATTTTGTACTAGTGTGTATGTCAACATGGATGTCGCGTAAGGATATATAACGCTTAAAAATAAAGGTTAATTATGCACACTGTCATGTATTGTGAGGCAGAATTTGCAAAAACACAAAAATAACGATTCTTTTGAAACAACCGTCACGTAATACTTACAAACGATTCGTATTCCAACGTTACATTAGTGAAAACATAAATATAATGGTTATATCAATTGACCGTAAAGTATGAACGATAAAAATAACATTTCATAATAAACAACCGTCATGTAAAGTACAGATCTAAAAAGCACCTTTTCAAAACCTTGTTCTGTCCGACACCAAGTACTAGTTTTCCTAAAGTTAAATTCTTTAGAACGAAGTATTCATTTTGTTTATAGTATCTTTCTAAAAAGCACATTTTTCATAACCTCGTCAGATGCTAGAGAGCTCTTTCCATTCACCCTCCTCCTCATCCCCATGCTTGCCTTCCTCTTGCTCTTCGTCATCCTCCTCCTCTTCCTTCACAAGCAACTCCTCTACGGCCACCGCCATCATTACCACCACTTCCACAAGTTCTTCCTCCTCCTTTTCTGCCTCCTTCTCAAATGGAGGCTCTATTGCAGATGTCGGCCAACTTTGACCACTCCATAAGGCATCATGATAGACATGCCCACAGTTTAAATAGGAAGTTGGATCTCATCCTTCATCATAATCAAGTTGTATATGATCACTTTCAATTAGACCCTTCATCTCCTTCCTCAGATGTTGATGATATGCTGAGCGAGGAGGAGGGACAGGAGGAGGCGGAGGACAGCAGTTGTCGTGATGATTGAAAACCATTACTGCTTTTATATTTTTTGAATATTAAAAAAATTAATCATTAGAGCAACATAGTCAAAAAAATATTTAAAAAAATTGTCTTTTCATGGTTATTAGTAAATAACCATTACTAATTGAGGCATTTTACAAGGCTCTATAATATAACCCTTTTCATTCCAAAGGACACGTTCTTCAGTTAACCCACAAAACCCTTTCCATTTAAACGTTCAAAAAATGAACACCATTTATCCATCCATTTTGATCTATTCCAACTTCTTATATCCAACTTCTAAGTTTTGTTCTTCATTGATTACATGGGAGAGCAAAGACACATGGACAATTGCTTGAAGGAACTAAACTCTCTCGTTCGCCCACTAATCGAGAACATAGATAAATTACTAGAGAAGGATATGAATCTAATGATGCAATAGAACCTTCATCCACATAACATTTTTATTCTTTGTCAGTTTATTCAAACTCTCATTTTATTTTTTCAATTTTTTGTTTATATTATCGGGTTGAATAATCAACTTTAAAAATTATTAAAAAAAAGTAAAATAAGTAATGGTTATTATGTAAAAACCGTCACTTTTCAAAATACCATGTCAAATACCTAATGATTATTAAGAAAGTCATCATTTACAAAACCTAACGACTGTGATGTTAAAACCGTGAACTTTCGTACATAGGTTCATTACGATTGTAAATTAAGAACAATAAGAAAATGCCACCTTTCATAACGTCCGGTTCTAAACTTATAACCGTGAGCAAGTTTTGTCAAGTATTTTAAAACACGTACTCGCTATCTTGTGCCTCTTCACTTTCTCAAGTTATTACACTTAACACGTTTATCTTTGGTTGAACGTTACCCATCTTCCTCGGAACCACTCCGGTTAAATTTCCAGACCGTCAACAGTCGCATCTAGATAAACCACATCCTCTATGGAACACCCCAAATTTTATATTCGCCAAATATATTGTAATTATTTTGGAAATTCAATAAAATGGTGAATATTCATGAATTTGGAATTTATGAATTTCATAAATGTTCAATTTCATGGGAAATTGGGCAAAAATAATTATGGAATTAATTTGGGTAATTTAAAAATCCCAATATTAAGGTCTAAAAATGAAGGAATATAAGAGAAAATATTTGGTCAAATAATAGATGGAAATTGGCCAAAGAAAAATAATAAAAGAAATTGAATTAGAAAGGTAATGGCAAAATTGTAATTTTGCCAAAATAGCACAAAATAAATTATTTTCCAATTAATTGAAGTTAATTTCAATTAATTAAGGAAAATAAAGGTTAAAAATATATTTAGAATATTTTGATCAATTTAATATGAATTTATGGAAAATTTGAGCAAAAATTGAAATTTTGACCAAAATTGAGACTTTACGTGTATACGTAACCGGAACAAGTTGTAAAGCCAATTGAGACTATAGGGAGGGACCCCTAGGTGTCTCCTACACATTTCAAGAGGAAGGAAATATTTTTTGGGCTTAATGAGCTTAGTTACATGTACATAGGGTTTATGTACATAAAATTGATTTTGGAATTTTTGGAAATTCCATAAATCATTAAAAAAAATCATATAATATAATAAAAACACTTTACCATCATCTTCCTCAGCTCATTTTCATGCCCAACCAGATCTGAACTAGTAAGAGAAAGTGTGAAATTCTAGAGAGAGAAAGAGAAGAAAAACTTGCAAAGGTGAGTGATTTCTTCAGAAAATCGGTTCCTAATACGTATAATTTCATTCCTAAGCTACTCTACTATGTTATTCAAGGTTTGGAAAGCTCAAATTTGGTGTTCCAAGGTTAGGGTTTTCAGCCAAGAGCAAGAAAAGTGAGTGGGATCTTGAGGTAACTTCCAAACCTTCATATATTAGTCATTCTGGCTGCTGTGGGCAATTTAATCGGTGAAATTTCGCCGGATTGCCATTGGTTTTAAATTTTGGAAATGTGACATTAGAAGGGTTATGCTGCCCAATTTTAGTTCAAATGGTAGTTATAACTCAATTAGATGGTTAATAAAGTGGTTAGGAGTAAAAAGGAATGCGTTTACGGTGCCGAAATCGTAAAACCCCGATTTTTCTTGAAGAACACCATAATTTCGGCCAGGGATGTTTGAGGGCCTTAGAGTTGGATTTTCAATGATTTGATTGTTCTATTGGGTTCAGGAGGGAAATTTAGGTGGGGTTACAGTTGGACACTTTTTTAGAAAAGGCCGAGAAAGCATAATTACGGAAATGCCCCTAAAACCCTAAAAGTAGGGCTGCCAAGGGCAATGTCGTAATTTGACATTGAATTTGGTAATTTTGAGTCTGAAAATAGATTTCTTGGACAAAAATATATCAGGATAGCCCTAGTCAAAAATTTGGGAAAACGTGTCATCGGGCCAGGTACGGCGGGGTCGGGCCGAGGTCCCGGGGGCATTTTGGTAAATTTTCACTATAGGCTAATATAACCACAATAAACACTATGGAAGTGTCTAAAATGATACATGGATAGGTTATAACTTATTTCTTGTACATTTGGTATTTTAGGACTGAGTTAAGAACCTGTAGTTGGCACGTTCCACGAGGCGAGCTTCTCGAGGTCAAAAAGGGTTGAGGTAGGGATTATTATCTCTCATATACTATGTGACTATTGAATGATATGTTTTACTGTATTTTGTGATATGAATGCGTGCTAGAGGCACAGTACCTGGTTGTGGTTCGTGCCCAACCAAGGTATATTGAAAATCCAACTGTGATCGGTGACTCGGCTGAGGTACATGTAGGGGTTCTAACTCGATGTTTGGCCCTGAAACTTGTGTACACATATGAATCGAATTAAACTTTCATTTTGCCTAATATGGTGCATTGCATATTTAATTTTCACATTTTATATGTCGATAGTATGTTTCTACTGGGATTCTTTGGCATCTCACCCCTTTTTCTAAATCAAAATGTATCAACGGGTGCCAGCGATTCAAAAGGCAAGGACAAAGTTAAGGAAACCTGGTAGCCACATTTCTCGAGATACAGCCGGTGGTTATATTTAGCCTGTACTTGGAATATTTTGGGATATTCTGCACATATTTGTAATTATTAGTGAATTTTGCTTTGTTAATGTATGTCTATAAACAAATACTTATTATCAGTATATATATACTTTTCTTTATGCCTATGGACCTTGGTCTCTATTACGCTGTGAATATCGAAATGGAAACGGGTGTTGACACTCCACTACTTTCTTTGAACTTCAATTTGATAGCCGCACAAGTCGCTTTAATTACCCTAACTTGCTTTTTTAGAGCCCTAACTAAGTTGCATTCCTTCGTATGCTCTGATCTTCTTATTTTAAGGTATTCTTTCTCTTCTATATTTTGCATTTCACATTCTCCTTATTATTCACTTCGTCTTGCCTAGATTGACCTTAGTCTTGCATCATGTTTTTTTGGAAAACCCATTGCTCTATTATCTATGGCTGACTAAATGAGTTTTATTTTCTAGTTAAAATGGCTAATTCTACTTAACGTGGTACTGATAATGCCCTTAGTTCTGGTAGTGCCATTACTTCCAATAATGTTCCTAGGCCACCCAGAAATAAGACCTTAGAAGAGGAGTTAGAACAAGTATGGGATATTGTAAAGATTTCATGTGACATGGAACAATGATGGTCAACCTCTTAAGCCGTCACACTTCATCAGCTACATCGGTTAAACAGCAAGGACCAACGTTCCTATCATGATGGGTAATTGACGTAGGGTACAAAGAGATTACACATGCGTTATTTGGGATAATATTAACGTAAGATATATATGCTTGCTAATTATGTACTTGTAAAAAATATTAACTAGAATTGTGTGCTTTGCAGTCTACATATCATTTAGATAGAGATTTCATTAGAGAGTTTATCATCAAGAAGGCTGGCAAATCACTGCGTACATTCCATCATGCATTAACGAAGGCGTTTTTATAGAATCCTGAAGAGGCTAATAAGATAGAAGTTCCAGTGGATCTTTGGTCCACCATCAAACTAGATGATTGGAGAAATTTTGTCATCTTACATCGCAACCTGGAATTCCAGGTAATTGTTATTTGTAATTCATAAGATCTAAATTTATCTATTTAATATTAACTCAACTGTTGTGTGTTTTTATAGGAATTAAGCCGAGTGAATAGGACGAGAGTGAAGAACAATAAGTACCATTTCAAGTGAGGGTGAAAGGGGTATGCTCGGATTGCTAAAAAGTGTTGTACTGAGAGTAGGGATAGTAATTGTAAGGACCCAAATTTTGATTAAGGGCCAATGACCTTTTAGTAGGTTGTAAAGAATGTTTTTGTGGATTAAAGTTGATTTGAGATCTGAATTAATTATTGGATATGCCCATCACCCTGTATTTTAGTATAATTATGTGATAAGATAATTTTGGGCTAAAATATGGGAAAATGGTGCATGGAGAAGGAGAAAAAAATTTAAATATGTGTTATGTGGCAATTCAAGTGAACGTGCCATAATTAGGGGGAAAAAATGAAAGTATGAAAAATTTACCGGCTAATTAGTTAGTGATTAATAAAGAAATTAATTACTAACTAAAAGAAATGAAAAATGTGACTAAATAACTAATTGAGTAGTTAGTGTAACCATATGGTTACTTATTTGGTGAGAAATAAGGAGATTGGGACATGTGGCATGGTTAGTTTATGAGGGAGTTAGTAGAAAAATCAAATGCATCATTATTTTATCATTTTTTCCCTTTCTCTTCCCTCTCTTTTTCGCTAAAGCAAGCATGGGCATGAGGAGTGTGATCATTTCATGTCCTTCTATACTCTCATCTCTCTCATTTTTCTTTCCCAAGTCGGCAGCCATTAGAGCCAAGAAAGAGAAAGAAGCTTGTGTGACAAAGGTAAGCATTTGACCCTTAAGATGAGCTCTAATGTCGAAACTCTCTTCTTTAATCTTGTTCCTTGGGTTGAAGGCTTCATTTCTATAGTTTTAGATTTTCCATTAGTGGTGGTTTGAGTACTCAAGAAAATCTAGAGATTGGTGAAGCAAGGAACAAGTTCGAGAAAGTTATAGAGGTGAGTAAGATAAACATTTTCATATATATTTTGTGGCATTTGGTTGAGTTCATAATTTCTAGGATTTTTCCCTATTTTTGATCATTAGGTCATTGAGAGTATGGTATGATGTTGTCATGGGAATGGTGTGTTATTGTGTGTATTGGGTAGATAGAATTGATTTGAAGCAAAATTGTAAAGTTTGGAGTTTTGGAGTTTTGTGTTAATTGTAGCCCCAAAAACAGAACATGTTAAAGGATTGAGAATTGGGTTATTTTGATGATTCCATTAGATTCCTTGTGGAAACTTGTGTGGGAGTAGTGTTGGATGTGAATTTTGAACCATTGGAAACTTAGATTTAAAAGTTGAAAGATTTGATTAGTGAAAACTCTATGCAAGCATTTAGTTTTCATGGACGTTTTGAACAGGTAAACGGTGTCTAAAAATTATGAAACTTTCTAATCTAATAATAGACATATCACGATTTAATTTGATAAATTATGGAGGTCATTTCTATGTGTGAGCTAGGAGTGATGAATTTCCAAAGTTTGATGGCAAAACTAGGATCAATTCTGGAACAGCAAGGAGAATTGTTGAATTCTGTATTTCTATGGTTATAGACAGCAATGATTCATATTTTTCCTGTAAATAAGACTTAAAATATTTAAGTAGGACTTGGGATCACTCCATTTTAATTTTTCTAAATTTAATTATGATTTTTTAAAGTTCAGCAAAGAAACAAAAATTTTCTTGGCCGCAGCCAAAGGTTCTTGGCTGCAACACAAAAGCTTATGTCCAGCTTTTGGCAGCAGCCATAGGATTCTTGGCTATAGCCAAGAACTTTCGGACCTCTTTTTGGCCATAGCCAAAAGACTCTTGGCTACAGCCAAAAACTCTTTGAGCTGTTTTTGGCCGCAGCCAAAGATTTCTTAGCCGTAGCCAACCCCTGTTTTCAGCACTTTGTGATGTTGAAAAGTGGTTTCTAACCTATTACTTCCTAATCCTTTTAGGCTATTGTTAGAGACTTTTATAGCTACTTGAGGGACTTTAATGATAACCAAATCTAAGTTTTTTGAAGTTATTTGAGTATTGGGATAAGTGATAACTCTTCGTCCTTAATTATAATTCTAGGATTTGATATTCGCCCTGCCCGCAAGAGACCATTTCCAGAGCAAGCGCGGAAAGACCAAGGTAGTGACATTTCTCTTATGTTGTGTATGATACATGGTATGCATAACTTATCATTGAATTGTCGTTGTGAAATATGTCGCATAAAACCTTGCCATTATGAAACATGTGGATGTGAAATGTTCCGTAGTACATTACAGAGTAAGCATTTCAGTGTGAGTAGTTGTAGGGGTGATGCAAGTCACACCTACTACTGCCGTTGTAATTGTTGCTGTTGTGTTGTGTATTGTGAATTGCCCACCGTTGATCAACATACCGGAATGGCTATAAAAAATTACTGTTGTGAAACATGTTGATGTGAAATATGTCATTATATATTGTAGCATAAGTAGTCGTGGGAGTGACGTAAGTCACACCTACCCTTGCCATTTTAAATGACTTTGTTTTGCTGCTGTGTCGTGATTTGCTTACATGCTTTGTGGTTGTGCATACTATGAGTGAATTGTTACTATTGGGATTCTTTAGAATCTCATTCTTTCCATTGACAAAATTATAGACAGGGCAAGTAGTTCGAAGGAGAAGTAGGTAGCTCCTAGTTACGGGTTTTACATTTTAGGTAGTTGGTTATCATGCTATTACTATTGGATATTTTATTGGGGATATGATATACCTGTTGTATATATTGGAATAGTTTCATGTAATCCCTTGTAAGGAAAACTGTAAATAGCCGAATGTGCCTTGTAAACCCTTAGATGAATTAATGGACCCTGAATGTGTCAGGAATTTTTATACACTCTGATATGTATTAATGAAATCAAACTGCGCAGGCCAATTATATTCTTGAATAGTGAATGTGAGACCATGTTAAATAGGTTTTGAACAAAGTTATTGAAAACCTTGTTTTGGGGATGGAATTTTTAACGAGTTTGGAATCATCCTCTGGTCTCTAATTCAATGTAATTTCGTAATTGTGAACTTAATCTCGGCCTTTATGAGAAGGGGGCTATAGTAATAGACCTCCCTATCATAAACTTTGGTCAATGCCAAGACAAAATAAAGATGGCTCTTATGATGATCTTCATGTGAAGAAGATTGTCGATAAAATGGTAAGTATTAATATTAGTCCCCGATTTATGGAAATAATGTCTTCAATTAACAATCAATATTAATATTATTGTTAAATGTACAGTAAGCCATGTCCCAGGAAGTTACAACATAGGGGGATGCCTTTCTACGGATGAGAACATATTGGCGAAGATATTGGGGCCTGACCATCTTAGTCTTCTTAGGAGTGCCAACTTTAGATTGACCAAGACAAATTATTATTATAGTCATTGACAACCTCAAAGAAATAATTAGGACAAAAGGTATGTAAAACGCCAAAAACAGTGTGATGGAATGCAGGAACAGATACGGTTTCTCACATAATAATTGATAAAGGAGCGTACTTTAAAGCATCAAGAGGGAAATGACAGCCCAAGTACTAGAGGGTTTGCCAAATGTTAAGTGTTTTGCTGATAGCTCTGAACACTATAAAGTTGTAATGGTCAGCATGTTCAACCGTCTGGAGGATAACACACTTCATAACAAGCTTATCCCTCCTGCAAATTAACACCAACATCGACCTCAGTTATCCCCTCCCGATACTTACTAGAGACATAGAAACAGCGGGAAAGGCTACGGGCAATTTCGTTGCATGATCTCGCCGTCTACTTAGAGTATGGAAACCCCCCACTTAAAAGAAGCTACCCACCAATAAGTTTAAGTTCCCTAATTAGTTTAAGCCCCCCACTCAATTTAAGAAGAGGAAGCATCCCACCCCTATTGATCAATCCGGGAAGAAGTCTTCCTCACAGAATAAGATTGTTGGTCAATCTGCCTAGAAGTCCCTCCGAGATTTCGCTGACAAGTGCTTTGATCAAGACCCATGTCCAATGATCACATTTAAGAGAGAGGTCTTCGACCTTCCAGATCAAGTGAAAGCTATAACTAAAGAGCTTATTTCTGAGATCCTGATAAGGACATGGTAAGTTCAATGCATGTCAACTTCTTTATAAGGTATTTCTTCAACTTTGATTGAATAGTTGACTACTTAGAACTTTGATTACATTTTGATATGTTGGTTTTGACATTTGGCACCAATACCATAATTACCTTATCCCTCGCTTCCTCCAAGATAAGATCAATTTCATTCGCGTTGACCAAATCAATAACCAGGATGATGGCTTGAATGAAGATGTCAAGCAATGACACGTGAGGTTTCTTAGGGATGAATTTCTTAGGAGGGCGCTAGACAGAAGTGACACTTATTTTTTGGCGCCTTACGTTCAAGGGTGGGGACATCATTAACTTTGCTTGAATTAGTTTTTGATTTATTTTGTAATTGTCCTGATGGTGTGATACAGTATTGTACTTAGAAACCATTGGATGCTCATAGTCATAAATCCAATGCGCAAAAGGATTTGGTACTATGACTTCATGAGCGGGGTTCCAGACACAAGGCCATACATGTAGGAGACTTTCAACCAGTAAGTTATTAATTCATCATCTCTTATAATTCAATTCATCTTGTATGTTGTATATACAATTTTATATTGTATCTTTTTAGGGCGGTCTACACTTATCGCACTCAAAATAGTCTCGAGTGCACCAAGAACAAGCTTACTGATGGCACCTACAAATGCGCCTTCCAATGGTTGTGTTTGATGGTATATATATTATTCACCAATGACTATAATATTCATAAATTGATGAAGCACAAAATATAGTTTATATATATCTATATATATATGACTAACTGACAACAACAACGATTATGGGTACTGTGTGATGCAATACATGAAGGACATTATCGCCACAGTCTTGAAAATATTGATACAATAAAGGTATATTATATGTTCAAATCATTCATATATATATTCGGTTAGCTATATATTACAATATCTAACTTCTATCTTGTTTCCTTTTGTGTATAGTATTTTGATGCTTCCTACACGATTTTTAGCAACTCAAAAATTGAAGAAGTTGTTGAAGAGTTGGTGACATTTGTGCAATATCAGAGGGAAAGTAAATACATATATAATGATAGGTTTGTTTTATAATTTTGGTTTTGATAGTGTATACATGTACATGAATGACTGTAAATATATTATGATTTGTTGTACTGTTCTGTATGTGAATGAATGTGAATATATATTGTGATTCATTTTGTACAGATATATATGTAGGGGGTATCGAAAGCAATGAG
The DNA here is from genome assembly GCA_963210345.1 of Inga oerstediana. Taxonomy (NCBI): domain Eukaryota; kingdom Viridiplantae; phylum Streptophyta; class Magnoliopsida; order Fabales; family Fabaceae; genus Inga; species Inga oerstediana. The sequence continues at coordinate 83,059,403 of OY723401.1, read as the reverse complement.
TGAAAAATCGGACCGGCCAGTCGGACCGAAAAACTAGTGAACCGGTCTCTAGGCCGGTCCAGTCCACTACTAGAGAAGGGGGAGGGGTTGAATCGGTGAGGAGCCGGTCGAACCGGGGAGAATCAGTTTGACTCGGCAAAACCAGCGGGAGAAGCGGTTAGGCCGGGTTGCAATTTTTTTTTAAAAAATGCCCAAAACGTCGTTGTTTTGGGTAATTCTGGAGCAAGCAAAGCTCCTCGACCAGACTCGATCTGAAAGCCCAACCCGACTCGACGTTTTTGCCCTAATCGAATTAGGGCTCGACTCCAACCAGGCACGAATGAGAATCTGAAATTCTCAGAAATCAGAATCCTCCCTCGATTCATCCTTCTCGGTCTGAAACTCTGAATCAGAACCAAATTCTTCATCCGTTCTCCGTGATTGGTAGCCGAAACCTGGAAGTGAAATCGACGGCGACCTTTTGCAACGTCTATCGGCAGATGTGAGTGCGTGAGCGGCGAATGGCGACCTGCGACTGTGAGAGGCAAGCTGCTACTGTGATAGTTAAAAATCCAAAACTGATCTGAACGCTTATCTGACCAAGACGTGAAGGCGAGCTGTGACTTGTCTAGGTAAAATTTTTTTTAGTTTTGACTTTTGATTCATTTCTTGTTGGCCTTTTGCTCTGTCCGTTTGTCGTCACTGTTCTGAATCCGATGAGCTGTGATTTTTCGTTCATTGGTAGTAACTAATCTTCTGTAGCTATTATTCTGACTTGTGAACATTAAATTTTCCTTGTTAGTGGAAGGCTCTGGCTTGTCTATTTGTGTTCATGCTTGTCTATTTGGATCAAATTCATCAAAATGCTTGCCGCTAGCTGTTGGAACTGATGTTACTAGAAGATACAGTGACAAGGTTTTTCTTAAACACGCCTTGTTATTTCGGTTGCTGCTTAATTCATACTTACGTGGTCTTGTAATTAACTAATTATTACAGGGTCTTTTTTCATATGACTTGTTTGTCAAGCTTTATAACTGGAACAAGGCAGAGTTGCAACCATTTGGTCTTATAAATTGTGGAAACAGGTAATTTGATGTGTTTTATGTTTGACAAAGTTGTTTAAAAGCTACTTACATGTGTGTAGACTTGTAACAAAATTGATGGTATGGCTGAAGTTTTATGCTTTTTGTATTTTATCTTTTTGGTTAACTGGTTAGTTGATTTGAGTGGTTAGGTTATAGAATTTTGCCATGGATTTAATATTATGTTTCTACTATTATGCTAATATTATACTCCAATGCTTAGCTTTTACACCTCCCTTTACTGCTTATTTGCTTCAAGGACTTCATTCTAAAGCATGTACGTTTGGAATCACAGTTTCCATATGTGCTAAAATTCTTGGTTACAATCTATAATTTAATGCCAATATAGTGACAATATGTACTAACAAGAGTAATTTTCCCTTAATTTAATGCCAATATAGTGATATAGAACTTGTAACTACTTTAACTTTTTTTTGAATGAACTTGTTATTGAAACTTTAAGTTTGTTTCTTTGTTGTTGCAAGGATGGATATATCTAGTTCAGGAAATGAAAATGTCACTCCTAGTGCTAATACTGAACCTGATACTCCTAATACCGAACCTCACACTTCCAATTCCAACACTAATCCTACTTCTACTCCCAATACCACAATTCGTGGTAAAACTGATCTAGCATGGGCACATGTTGCCTTAAAAAAAGAGGGGGACACAAAATGTATACACATGCCTCTTTTATGGTAATAGCTATAGAGGAGGAGGCATAAATAGAATAAAGCAACATCTTGCTGGTGTGTCTGGTCAAATTGCTTCTTATAAAAAGGTTACTTCTTATGTGCATTATAGGATTGTAGAGTCTTTGAAAGAAAGTTCAAAGAAAAAGTTTGTTGAAGATATAAGAGAGGAGGAAGTTCAAGAAGAAGAGGTTGATAGTGTATCTAAGAAGAGGAAACATCCTGGGACAATGGATAAATATTTCGCTCCTAGGACAACTCTTGGAGCTCAACCAACCATCAAGAGTGCCTTAGCATAAAAAAAAATACAACACAATGTGAAAATGCTTATTGCTGAATGGGCTATAGTCAACTGTATTCCATTTAAAGCATTAGAGTGCCCTTTATTTCAAAGAGCTGTGGATGGAATGTGCTCTATAGGGCTTGGGTTTAAAGCCCCTAGTGCTTATGATTTTAAAACCAATTTGTTAAGAGATTGGAAAAAGGAATACCAGTTACTCATTGATGGTCATAGAGCTAAATGGAAGCAAAACGGCTGCACACTTATAGCGGATGAATGGACTGATGTGAGACAACGGACTTTGATAAACTTCTTAGTTTATTCTACACACGGAATAGTGTTTGTTAAGTCTGTTGACGTATCAGATTTAGTAAAAGATGCTAAAACTTTGTTCACATTGTTTTCTAAAGTGATTGAGTGGGTTGGTTCCATGAATATAGTTCATGTGGTGATTGACAATGCTTCCAACTATGTGGCATGTGGAAGGTTAATTAAGGAGAAATATAAAAATATTTATTGGTCTCATTGTGCTGCTCATTGTTTAAATCTTGTATTGAAAGACATTGCAAGAATGCCTCATGTGTCGGACATTGCAGCAAAGGCATCAAAGATAATAGTATTTGTTTACAATCACATGATATTCTTGTCTTGGTTGAGGAAGAGGACGGGTTAGAGAGAAATTGTGCGTCCTGGTGCTACAAGGTTTGCCACTACCTTCATTACATTACACAGCATTTACATACACAAACATGACTTGCAAGCCCTTATTGTCGATAAACACTTTGTGGACCATAGGCTATCTAAGACTACTCCAGGAAAAATTTTTAGTGCGATCATATTAGATAGCCGGTTTTAGAATGAGTGCTATCAAATTGTAAAGATTGTAACTCCTCTGATAAAATTGTTGAGAATTGTTGATTCGGATGAGAAGCCTTCACTTACATATGTTTATGAAGGCATGTAAAGGGCAAAAAGTGGAATTAAGGAGATGTTCAAGAGAAATAAGGATCATTGCAAGCCCTACACAAGTATCATTCAAGCGAGATGGGATAAACATTTGAAGACCAATCTCCATGCAGCTGCCTATTTATTGAACCCGGCATTCATATATGGTCCAGCCTTTGTTCACAAGGGAGGGTTAATGCAAGCTTTGATTGACGTGGTGGAGGCTAACTCAGATGAAAATGTTGATTGCTATAAGGTAATGAAGCAAGTGACATTATATCTTGATGGCAACGAATCTTTCTGCAGAAAGACATGCAAAAAGGGGGCTGAAAAACTAGATTCTTGTAAGTAATTAAGTATTCATCTTTATTGTTTAATATTTAATTAACAACATATTAATTGATTGCAACTAATATTATGTATATGTTTTATTTTGTAGATGAATGGTGGATGTACTATGGCTATTCAGTTCCAGAATTGCAACGTGTTGCAACACGTATTCTTAGGCAAACGTCTACTTCTTCTGGTTGTGAGAGAAACTGGAGTTTATTTGAGCGCATCCATACAAAAAGGAGAAATAGATTGCAGCATCAAAGGCTAAATGATTTGGTTTACACTAACTATAACTTGTGATTTAAGCATAGGTAATTTTAGATATTATGAAAAATGCTTTTAATTAATATGGATTAAGTTTTAAATTTTAACTGAAATCATTTGTCATTGGAAAATTGAAGGAGTGTATTGAATAAAAAGAAGCCAAGTTATGATCCCATTGACTATGAGTCCATTGATGAGGTGGATTTTTGGGTGACGGAAGAAGATCCCATTCCAGAATTTAATGATGAAGATGTAGAAAATCTTGAAAGTGTTCTTAATAATGAAGGCATTGCACTTTTATCAACTCTGGATAAGATTAATGAAGGTTTATATAATTATATGTCCTATTAATATCCTGTTACTAATTTATTATCCATCCATATAATTATTTGTTATATATAATCATTGATATTAATTATTGTTGTACATTTGGATAGGTGACGAAGATAGGGACATTCCCAATCCCCCGGCTTTGAATGATGATGTCACTACTACTTACCCTTTCCCAAATCTAGCACCTATTGACTCATTTCCAATAGATCAGCTTGATGAGTTGTAGAGTTTGTTGAGTGATGATTTACTCATTTGGCTATGGTTGATGGATGATGTTATTGGCTATTTTTGTGACTATTTTGATGCTATTGGCTTGTTTGATGAATGATGATTGATATTGTTATGTTTTGACTATATTTTGATGTTAGTTATGGGTTTGCTTTGAAGAACTAACTAGGTATTTTAACTATTTTGATGTTGGTGATGACTTATGAGTTATGAATGTTGATTATTTTGTTATTGTCAATTAAATAATAATATTTTAATATGGCCGGTTCGACTACCGGTTCAACCTCGGTTGACCATTAACCCTTGAACTTGTGCCGTGACCGGTTCATTGACTGGTCCGATTTTTCATTCCTTGATCGAAAGCGGAACCCCCTCCCTTTTTTTTTAAATTTAGCTTCGATAAATCATGGTTGTTATCTAAAACCATTTTTTATGCAATTATATATAATGGTTATTAAATCGGAATGTTATGTATGATACCATAAATTACAGTTGTTATCTAACAAACGTTATTTATGTTAACTATATATAACAGTTGTTAAAGTGGAACCATTATGTATGATGCAAGCTATAACATCCCGAAATTTAGTAAAAGATTAAATTTTTTCAAAAAAAAAAAAAAGATGGTGTTAGAGATTAATTTTGGGAATTAAAGGCCTATTTTTCCAAAAATTCGAGGAGCGGTCATAATTTGGCTTGAAAATTTTAGGAAAATATTTTAAGGCTTGAAAAAACTAATTAAGGAAGAAAAACCTTATAAAGTATTTAGGATTAATTTATGGAATTTTATGGTGAACCAACACCCATTTAGAATTTGGAAAAAAATTATTAGCAACTTTATTATATGGACCCAAAAATCGGTATTGGACTAGAGAGAAGCCAAATTATGGAACCCAAGAAATTTAAGATTTTAAATTATTTTCAAAAGTGTTTGTCCCAAGATTGGCTTAGTGGTTCAAATTCATTATATACGTAGCTCATATAATAACTTTGGAAATTACGGTGTCACATAAACATTATCATATATTATGACGATAGTTGATGTATGCCCGTTAATTATTATCACATCAATTTGTATATTAGGATCCCACCAAGCTTCAATACATAACGAGTATTATATTATAATGGTTATAATAGGTCTGGAATAAATAGCGGCTCGGAACCATAATGTATTTGGGTCGAGCTTCCATAGCGCCCGCATATATGACAGTTCGGAACCATGAAGTATGACCGTTAATAACCGTCATATATCCCCATTATAATATATGGAAGTTAGTTGGTTTTAACGGTTTTGCTCCAATTTTGAAAGTCCATAGTTACTTTTTGCTCTAAATATGGTTATTTTTGCACATTTAATAAAAGTTTAAAGTTATTTTAGCACCTTAACTCTTTTGAAAATGTGTCATTAATGTTTTATTATTATTATTTTTTGCCATGCATTAATGTTTTATTACATTTTATAAAAAGGTTTTTGTATTAACTATCAAGTATCAATGGGTCTTAAAAATAGAACCGGAAGGCGTAATAATTAGTCGTGTCGAAAAAATTATTTTCAAATGTTATAATTAAATCTAATCCACGATTCATTGCCCATGTGGGTGTGCCGGACGGGGTGGGTGGGTGTGGGGGAGTAGTCATCCGGATAAGGTATTATTTCATGACATTCATGTCCAGTCAACATTATGAAAATGTGTGTGTGTGTGTGTCTGAACTGGCTGATCAAAGTCATGGATGAACAGTTCACTGGATAATATCCTTGAAGAAAATTAAAAATTTTTAACACAACATATATTTAACACAACTATTTGCACAGATAGTTGTGAGTGGGTGTGACTGTGTGTAGTGACTAGTTAGGTCAAATGAATATATATATATGAAAGAGGTATTTTAGGAATTGAAAAATGATAATTCTCTTTAGTAATTATATTATAAATCAATCATCTCTTTTTGAAAAATGTACCATATTTTAGGTTGGAAGAAGTAGACCTCTTTAATTGTATTTACATGACAGAGAGAGAAGAAAATTTAAAATCCTATTTATAAGCCATCTTATCAAATTTTATATATGAATGTATAATTTTGCTCTTCATTTATTATTGTTTTGACTTTCTTCTAATGAGTTATAACCTATAAAGTATACTCCCATTTGTCCTTTTTATAAGGAACAATTATTTAAATCATGAGATTCAAAATATTAGTTAGAAGCAATAAATGTATCAAATATGTATTACTCTTTCCAATTATACCTTTATTTATAAAGAAAATAAATGAGAGATAATGAATGAAAATTTATTGTAAAGAGATAACAAGTGAAATATATTTAATGAGGATAAAAATAAAAAAATGAATCTGAAATTTCAGATAAAAGATATTTGTTCGTTATATTAAGGATCACCTCTATAATTAAAGAGAATGTTTACTATAAAAAGGACCGAATAGAGTATTAGATAAGAGTAAAATTAAAAAGTTATTAAATTTTATAATAGAGTTAATAAAGTTTAAGATTTTCTTAATTTACATAAGACCTACAGAAAGTTCCTTATAACTAACTGGACTAGGGGAGGGTCTTTGCGCGCACACACATTGATGTAGCCGGAAAAAGAGAGGCAAAGCTTGGATGATGGGACGACTTAAAAAAAGGGAAGGGAGTAATTGGAGAGGGCAATGAAGGGTTCATTGACTTGGAACATTAATGGAAATTCATGAGCTCTTAAAGGGAGTGGTTATGGTGGCCACATTGACAGAGACACACACAAAAATATTATTCCCTCCTGTCCTAATTATAAAATAAAGTTGACTTTTTTGAAGAAATTAAGGAAGTCAATTAAATTACTTTAGAGTATTTTTATTTTTATTTTTTTCTTCAAACTAATTAATTTGACTAATAAACTAATATATAATCTAAGGATACGAAAAATATAAATATTCTAAAGTAATTTAATTGGTTTTCTTAATTTCTCTAAAAAAATCAACTTTATCTTATAATTAGGACCGGAGGGAGTAATTGCCATTATCATTCTGTTTATGACTCACTTTAAACCCTACATCGATATATATGGAATACATAAAGATAAATATTGTTAACATTATTCTTTTATTCTTTTAATAATTATCTCAACTAAAACTTTCACAAAATATATATGACTAATTAAGTTGATTTTCAATTAAAAATATTAATTAATTTCTGATCATAATCATCAATTGGATTTGATAATGCTAAATCTAGACGACCCCAAATACCCAACAGCAAATAGTCCAATAAAAAAAAGATGATTAAATCAATATTAATTTTACTTTTTAAAATTAAAACTTTGTAATAATTTAATATTTTTGTCCAAAGAACTATATATCATATTCTTACAATACATATTGAAAGTAAAAAAATAATGAAACTATTGAGCATTTATTCTTTCTTTGTTCGTTGGCAAAACCTCTCTAGTTTGAATGTTTTCAATTTAAATTTGATAATTCAAGTGTTCAAAATTTTACTCAATGGTTGAAAGATACTCTTTTCCAATTGTATATAGATGGGCACTTTCATCTTCTGAAGGGAATCATTATCCTTTTGAATGTTATATGGAGGAAAAGAAATCTTGTTTTGCATGAAAGATCGATCTCTCTCTCTTTTTTTATTTTTTTATGGTTAATGCAATTGATTATTTTTGGCCTTCGGTGTACCCACCTTCCAGATATCCGGCGTTAACCTGAAGGCCAACGCCGGATTTACCGACATGGGCCCCCGACAACCGACTAGTCCTGACGCCCCCAATCTAATAGATCCGAAAGGAAACCACCTCTTTGAGGCGCCCTAGGGGAGAGAGCTCCCAACGAAAATTCTTTACACCTTCTGTTTCCTCTCATCCTATTTTGGTTGCTAGAGAAGCTAAGGAGATTCTAAGATTTTTCATCTATTGCTTTCACTATGGACTAGGAAAGCCATCCTTTGCGTCCAAAGATCGATCAGTCCACCTCTTACTTGTATTGTGAGTAGAAATGGATGGACTAAAGTTCTTCACATGGCAAATCTGCACCAAAGGAGAATTATATATATGTCATATATGGATTTCTTTCAATGGACAACGACTTCAATATTTTTAATGGATTCGAAAAAATAGGGGTGATATTTTCTTCAACTATAAATAGGGTTGATACATATAAGAATAATGAAAGACAATTTGACCAACAAATGAAGCCATTATTTGAATTCATGCATATATAGAGCGCACCATCTCAGTGGAATCCAACGATCAATTATATTCGCTTGGACAAAATTTAAAAAGTAAAAACTAGTTCATAAATATGTTCAAAATATAATTTTTTTTAAAAAAATATCATCGTTTAATAGTTGATTAGTGACTTTTAATAATTGATATGATTAATAAATAAATACTCCCCTACAGAGTGTATAAAAAATTTAGTACAAGATTCAGGTTGGAAATATGTGATTTAGTTTGTTAGGATCACATTAGCTAGTCATTTTAGGATTTTATATTTAGAGGATTAACAACAATGTTCATGCTAATTTACCTTTGGTGGGCAATTTGAGCTAGGATTTTATATTTATAAAGGAAGTCCTAGGCTTCTGGTTATAGATTATGTGTGGGATGTGAGTCAAATGAAAGAAACATGAAATGTAATATTGAAAAATATTCTCACATTTCTCTCTTTATTTACTAGTTCTCTTTATTATTTGAAAAATATTCCGTTGTAGCAATAGCTAATCATATTTTTTGGCCAAAAAAAAAATAGCTAATCATATTTTATATTTATATGCTAACTTTTTTTTTTCTTTTTTTAGTTTGTTGCCTTTATGATGTACTAGTACTTTATGTTTCTGTTATTAATATCATTTGGCTTTTCTATATATATAAAAAAAACCTAAGATTATATTCTCTCTCATAACTCCCTAAGAGTTTAGGGTTTGGTTTAGTAATCATCTTGGGTTGATTAATTCTTTGTAAATATTGATTCTTGACTAAAAAAGATTCCTCATTTTGTTTAGGGTTTAGCTAGCTATCATTTTGTTCCCTATAAATAGGATAAAAATCTTTAAAAAATTCTCCTATAATTAAAAAGAAAAGGAAATAAATAATATGTATGGGCGTGTCTCTGTATATGGACTTAGTCATAACCATGCATCTTCTCAAATGTTGACCTTTCTTCTTCATCCTTCCTCTTTTGTTGTTTTTGCTTGTGATGTTTTCTCTACTCAAATCATTATCAACCATTACTTGGTCTTCTTTCTCCCACCATCCACACAATTTCAAAAAAATATCTCCACTTGAGAATACGTATATTTGAGATATAAAATGTTTTTTTTATTATAGAATAATTAACATGCACCTATCCATTTACTAACTCTTTTTTTTAAATAAAAAATTTTATATTAGTTGGGTCTCATATGCTTATTAGGGTTAGAACATATCTTATGACTCACAGTGCTTATAAAAATATTTAAAAATCATTAAACAATATTTAACATTGGCACAAGTATCTGAACTCTTAAACTTGTTGTAGAATATAAGGCAATTTCTTAAAAATTAGTAAACGTTTATTAGCTACTATTACCTCCGGACACTACAAACTATGTCCTATATTTAGGACCGGAGGGAGTACCATTTACTAACTCTCACACATCATGCACTGAATCTATGAACTCCCCCTCTATCTCAGAGGATTTCATGCCACTATAATAAGTTAATAACATGTCGTCAATAAATTAATATTGCACAAACTTATTGAAATCTCCAAAGATTAGTATTAATTGCGCATTTCTGAAAATCATTAAAAAAATTAAGACCAAATAAAATCATAAAATTTGTCAAGATACCAGTTCGACCTATAAAGTAAGGAGGGAGGGTTAAGCATTAAAGAATAATTAGTGAGGTGGGTCCATTTGGCACAGTGGCCTCCCTAAAACCCTACTCACTAATTTAATACGCTGACACACTCACATGTTGTAAGATTCTGCCCTTTCTTTTATATTTCATTCATTGATTTTAACTTCCTCATATATGATGAAGACGAGAAATTGCCAGCATTAAGGAATTAATCCTAGGTTTATCATATATAATATTACACACACCCACATGGAAGTTAGTATCAAGTAACAAAAGTCCAATTCACTACTTGATCTGATCATATTTGTTTAATCCTAGGAATTGATTCATTTAAATCATTTTATCATTTAACTGGATCAAATTTAAATATTATCGAGCTCAATTAAAAATAACTTTCATAAAAATATTTTCCCCACTCACATGGTTTCAAATTTAAAATATTATATTTGAATAACTAAAGCGCTTTTCACAAAAATTAATGTCGATAGGCACCTAGAAATTAATTTTGATTGAATGTTGTCAAGCATAACAGAAAGTCTACTTTTTTTTAAGGAAATTTAAAGGTACATTAATAAAAAGACTACATTAGGCAATAATATGTCAACCTCAAAAGTGTGGCAGTTCCTAAAAAAACTAAAATTAATGCCATAAAAGATACAAGACAAGCTAACTTGCTTAAAAATAAAATTATAGAGGAGATCCTCAATATCCTAATAAATTACATTGGACGACACTTTGTTAAATCCACTAAAAAGGAGGAAAGCTTGATTAAGATAGATAATTTACAAGAGTTGCCTCTAAGATTTTTGAAAGAGGAATGAACTTGTGACCTAAAGAAGGCATGTTATGAGATATAAAGGAGTAAATAGTGACCTTCTTCTATTTGAATGAGATCAGAGGTTGACCTTGGAATCCAATCCAAGCCTGGCAGATTTTCCTTGTGTGACGCTTGTATTTCTTCATAACAATAATCCACCCAATTGGTAAAATGGTATCCACATTATAATGAACAACGATGTTCGACAAAAAAAAAAACAAAAAACAACGATGGAAGAGGAAGACACAGAGGTTAAAGAGTTTGACTTAGATTCAAGACTTGCAAAGATTATTGCATGCTTAATGTCTTTAATAGATGATAAAGGATCGGCATAGGATGAATTGTAAACCAAATGGGAAAAATCCAAATTAGCTATCAAGACTTTTTTTAATATATGTCATGGAATAATTTTGTTTGTGATTAATGCTTTCCAAAAGGGTGAACAGACATTTGTCATCTAAACATAATAAGGTTAGGCAATTTTACTTCGAAAGTTTTCACATAGGGGAATTTTGCCTTGAAAATTTTTTGAAGAATAATTTTGTCAGGGCAATGTTAAAAAAGGAGAAATTTTGCCTTGACCGCTATTCCAATTAATTTTGATCGTTAGTTGACCAAATATACTAAGCTGACAATCTATATGGCATCCATATTACTTTTGTTAAGGTGTAAATTTACACCGGAAGTTCATGTGTCATTTACTTCATCTTTTTTTAAAGTTAGATTTATAACTTCCAAAGTAAATTTACACCTTAACAAAAATAACGTAAATTACATATAGACTGATAGCTCAGCATATTTGGTCAACTAACAGTTAAAATTAACTGAGATAATGGACATGACAAAATTACTCCATTTTTAAAACTTTTCGGGGCAAAGTTGCTCTCCGAAAAATTTCAGGGTAAAAATGCCCCTTAACCCTATATATTATTTTAAAACAACATTAATTAAAAATTTGCGAAAGCTACGAGTTTCTATTAAAAGTTCTTCAAACAAATTGAAAAAGCTTTCACGCGACCTTTATTTGTCTAAAATACTTTCGCATGAATCAATGGATGACAAAGAACAGATTCCCCTGCCGTGTTTTTTTTAAACATATCATAGTAGAAAAATAATATTTCATAATCTATGTTCACAAATATGATAATAATAAGATTATTGAAAAATTAAATTAGCTGGAAAGCTCCATCCCAATAAAACAAATGCATGCTTATATTATATCCTTTTTGGAAAGCATTTATGCTTCAAGTAATCAAGTCCCTACTCCTCACTAGTCGATTCGGTTTATATTTTTTAAAGATCTTAATAAATAACTCTATGGAGTATTGAATTTTGATACTTATATTTTTTTCGCCAAAAATTTTGATACTTGTCAAGGTTTTATTAGGTGACCAAGTGTATATAATGTAACTCTAATGACAATAATGAGGGAAAAATATTCGAATTTCTTTTTTCTTTTTATAATTATCTTAAATGATAGAAAAGGGTGATTTCTAGACTGTAACATGTCAACATATTTTTACTACATTCAAATCTATACACCAATAGGCATTGATTCATATAGAGCAGGTTATGTGCTCGTTTGGAATAGCTTATTTTTAAGTAATAAGTGCTTATAAATCGTGATTCACAGTATACGAGGTAAGTATATGAGAGAAGTTTTATCTCGACTTATATAATAAAGATTTATTTTTTAAAAAATCGTTATCTCATGCTTTATGATTGTTTTAATATTTGTTTAATTGAAGTACTCATTCATTAACCTAAATATTTGATGTGATAGAATATTACTATGATGATATCGCGTGGGAACACCTTCAAAAAGTACTTTTACGCTTTACAAGAAAAAATTATCGTATATATTTACTTGCACAAAATTATTTAAAATGTTAAACTAAATATCATCCGTGATGTTGGTTTCAAAATGATAATTTTGATTACTTTAATTTTTTTGTAAGAAGCAAACAATTATTGTTTTTCTTTTGTATTCTTATTTTACTTTATTTTCTACCTTTTCAGCGTTCGAGAGGAATGAGAGTGTTTTAGGCTGTGTTTGTTTCAGCGTTTTGAACAGTCAAAACGCACTTATTACGCAAGCCGAGAAAAAACTCCTCTCACATACTTACCTCGTATACCGTGAATCACGAATTATAAGCACTTATTGCCTAAAAATAAGCTCTTCCAAACGAGCACTTAAAACCAACAAATTTCATCTAGATTCAAGGAATTAGTCTGACATGACATTTTTCTCGATTTTTTAACATGAATATTATTTATCCATATTCCCCTTGGATCAACTTTTTTCTATGGAAAATTGTTTATTTAATTGTTTCTGGCTTTTTTTTTTTTTTGCCAATTTAATTGTTTCTGGCTGTGGCTGGCACTTTGAAACATCCGTATTTTAATATTTATTGTGGCCAAGGGTTTGTTATTTTATTATTCTGTGGGTTGTTTGACAGATAAGCACAAGGGTATTTTATTATTTTATAAATCTCAAAAAGATGCATTCGAATTCAAATCAGAATTGAAAACCCTAAAATTAAAAAAACAGAAAGAAAGAAGATAGAATCAAAATGTGGATTGGGATTTGGGAACAATGAAATAGGTGAGAGAAAAGTTGACAAGTCTTTATTCCAAAACTTGGAATTGATATAAAATAATAGAGAAAAGCAAATCAGCATATTGTATTATATAATTAATTGCAAATGGATTTCAAAATCCTTGCTTGACCCAATGACTTCTTTTTTGTTTTTTTGGTTAAACCATCCGGTATCTGGGGTATTTTGGGTTCATTGCCCGCCCTCCAACTAATCCAGACCCAACCGAGGAGCACTTACGCGGGCAGGTCGGTACCGATGGGACAACCTCTTTGAGGCTGCGTTAATTATCGCGTCTGTCACCCTCTAGGATTCGAAACCTCGTCCTGAGGGATGCCGGCCGTAGACCCTTCCATCTCGACCGAGCGCCCATTGGTGACCCAATGACTTCTTTTTCTTATTCTCTTAGGCTTTATTTGTAGTTTAATTTATTTTAATCCAATGCTAATCCTTCCCACCTAATTACGTTAGCTGGAAGCCTGGAATATTCAAATAAGGCCAGTGGGATTATGGGATTATTTTCTTAAAAGGTAAACTTGATCCTTAATTTATTATGGTTTTTTTACTATAATTTTATCCATTGGACCCGATTGTTTACTTAAAATGTTGACGAACAATATTTTTCTATCATTATAAATTAACTTATAAATTTACGAAAGATTTACCAAATTATCATCGATCAAGAAAATGATTTCATATTCCTTGTAATTCAATATCTTGATTTTCTTTGTTAAAAAAAATCACCTCAAAATTTCACAAAATTTGATAATAAACATAAATAATAGTAGTAGCAGGTAATAAAAATTACTGTATCTCATTTCATGTGACAAGGATTAAACAGTAAATTTATGGAGATCAAACCTACACAAAAAAGGAGAGAAAAAGGGGTTGGCCACTATTAATTGGATAATTTCAGCCCATAAATTAATGACAAGGACATGGGAGAATAATTAAGTGAAACTTGATGATGAAATAAAGTACCCTTTTGCTCTTTCATGGTAGCGAACAACATTCTCCTTGTAGCCTTTATCCCCTTCAAATGGCCAAAAAAAGTGTATTTTCTTTTCTCTAAATTATACATATATTGAACTTTTTTTTGGCCATTACATACGAATATTGAATCTTGAACAATGTGTGTAGAGATCACATTCATAATTTTTGAAATTTTACCTTGAGCCCCTAAACTCTTACAAATGCATATAACTCATGATTTTTTTTATATGCAACTCTCATAGTATAAAGTATATATTTTATCATTTACGTTTGCATCAAGTTTCATTTTACTCTCTTAAGTTTATAAATCTCATTTTTTGTCCTTCATTCTTAACACGGTTAGTCTCATCTAAAAAAATATGTTGACTCATCAAATTTAAGTGATAATTATATAATTAAATACTAATAAAACATTAGCAAAGATAGAATTGTTTTCATTTTATTTATTTTAAAATTTGCACCATTTCAAATATAAAGATATTAGATGCAAGTAAACTTTATCAGAGTTTAATTGCACAGTCATCACTTAAATTTAATGAGTCAGCATTTTTTGGTAGATGAAATAAGTGGCATTAAGATTGAAGGACTAAAAATGAACTTTTTAAATTTAAGGAACTAAAATAAAACTTTATGTAAATATAAATAACCAAATGTATACTTTAGCTACTCTTATTAGTTTAGCACATCACTAATCCGCACATAGCTTAAAGTCTTTAGAGGACTCTCCCTATTAATCAAAGTTTGAGGCCTTAACTAAATTTTAAGGGGCAATTATCAGTATAAATTTGAAAGGTTGTGGAGATTTATTACTCAATTCAAGGTTATGGGAGTTATTTGTATATGGTCTAGAATTTAGGGAAATTTTGCTTAATTTAACTTTTCTCTTAAAAAATCAGTGGACAAGACAATGATGGCAAGTACAATGACATAAGGAATAATTGAAAAGAAAACAAAAAAAGGTTGAAGCTTCTTTCATACTGAAATACTTAATCTTATAATTAATGGCTGTGTATGTATATGCTAAGTATATACGAATTTTAAACCTATCTGCTTTAAAATTTTTCTGATATAAAAGGAATAAATTAACGAATGAGTATGGAATATGTGTGTAATCATTTTCTTTATTTGTTCTAAACAACTTTTTTAATTTGGAGAATTCAAATTCAAGCATATATCCATTGGCAATTTATTTATAGTTTGGTTGTTGAGCATCTTGATTTTTAAATTGCTGGTGTTGTTGATTTCAGATCACCAAACACAACAAATACTTAGATGCTTTTCTTGTGCTTGGAAGCTAAAGCAATGGATCATAATAAAGTAATGGGAATTAAAAGTCCAGAACCCATCAAAGATTCATTAAATATATCTCTGAAATCCTTTATTCACAAGCACAAAAAGCAAAAAAAGGAAAAAAAAAAAAATCGATGTAGCATAGTACAAACTAATAAATATGTTATTCTTTGGGTCTGAACAACTTGAGCCTTTTGTATTGTTGAGTGTGGGAGAAGTCTAGACATGACCAACGGTTTAACCTCCAGGTCCAAAAAAAACATGGCCTGACCCTTGTACAATTCCACATTGAGAATTGAAAAAGGTCCAAAATTTCTATTTCTACCCTGACAGCAAACATTAATATAAATATTTAAAAAACACATTTTTCTATTATACTTTCATATAAAAAATTTGTATTACTTTAATGTTTTCTAGTTTCAGAGAAAGTATGTATCTTTTATATGATTAAAAAATACATATAATTTAAATATGTAATAAAATGAAAATTTAATTTTTTCGAAATCACACCACTAAGCATGATCATAAAATACAGCAACATAACTAGATATATCAGAGCAGCTATGTCAATTTAAACTTGACTAATATGCATCTATGTTAAATTCTGGAGTACTAAACAGTTCAGTTGTCACCAGATGGACCTAAAAATTTCTACTAAAAGGTCTAAAATCACTCACCTAGTTCTAGCACACCAAAGAATTGCACTCTTTGGCACACTTGCTTTCTTTATTCAACTGATGATACATTTAGTATTTGATGGAGATGGGGCTACTAGTAACAGGCCTTGAAAAGCTAGAGCCCAGATTCTCTGAAGTTGTAGTGAAGAGAAAAACAGGAACGAATGGGTCCCACCATACCTCTACATGTCAGAGGCTTGCAATGATGGGGCTCACCCAACCTGTGTCTTTATTTCATCCCCTGAAATGACACTTGAAGGGATCTGAAAGTTGAAAATGCTATGAATAAAAGGTGAAAGAAGCAGCAGCCATGCATGCAATAGGAACAGAGATGTTGTCATCAATAACATCTGAAAAAGGAAGAGATTCCACCATTGTTGCCACCAAAGAAACCAAAGCTACACTCTGCACTGTGCGTCCCCAATCCAATTGCATATATCCCAACACTGAATAGTAGTACAACATCCTACACACATGTAGATGCAACAATATGTCAAAATGCTCATTTAGAACAGTGATTGGAACGCTTAAAAGCAACTTTTCAATCGTGATTTATAATATACGAGGTAAGTATGTAAGAGGAGTTTTGTCTTAATTTACATGAAAAGCAGCTTATAAACAATCTCAATGCCAATTCAAATATGCCCAAAGTCTACCTTACAATTGAAATATTCCTACATGCATTTCTAGCACCTATTGATTGTGCAAAGAACCCAAGAGCTTATATAAACTTGCCAAAATGAGTGTGTTAGTAGAACAGATGCAAAATCACCAAAATAAGGACCTGTTTGGTTCGATCCCATTACACCCTACAGTGTAGTGCAATATGATGTAATGGTAATGCAATACAATATTAATTATAGGGGTAGTGTTTGGTTTGATTCTTAAGTAAGGTGCAATGAGTTAATATTTTAACAATTATTTAAAATTAATATATTGCACAAAGTCTATTTTACAATTAATATAGAAGTTAAGAGTCACCGGCAGCAAAGATGGAGGTCGAAGAGGTAGTGGTGGTGGCAGTGGGCGAGTGACGGCAACGACGGAGGAGGAGGAAGTGGTGTTGGTGGCGGCGGCGAGCGTGTGATGGTGGCACCGGCAGTAGAGGAGGAGATAGCGGCGGCGGAGGTGGTGGCGGTGGCGGCGGTGGCGGCGGTGGCAGCAAAGGAGGAGGTGGTAGTGGAGGTGGCGGAGGAGGAAGAGGAGGTAGTGGTGGCGGTGGGTGGGTGGTGGCGGTGGTGGAGGAGTTGGTGGCGGCGGCGGCGGCGGCGAGGGGAGGAGGAGGAGGTGGTGGTGGTGGTGGCGGTGGGAGTATGACGGTGGTGGTGGCAGCGGCGGAGGATGAGAAGGAGGTAGTGGTGGCGGTGGAGGTAGTGGCGGTGACAGTTATGACATGATACGACAAGTGAAATGAGATAAGTAAAATAAAGACGCTGGAAACTCAAGGGTAAATTGGACTTTTTAAATCATGCAATGGGATGGTAATGAGGATTCATAGGGGGGAGGTATGAATGAGGATTACCAATTTTTTGGTAATCATCATTACCATGGTAAACCCTACTACCATGCTAAAGAGTAACCAAACACTCTTATCTTGATAATGCAATCATGATTACCATTGCAGGCATGCAATGAGGTTGAACCAAACGGGCTCTAAGTGTATTAGTACATTCTAGTGAGTTTTCATTAGCTCTTTGCAAAGCCAGTTAGAATATCATCCCTACAAAATTTTAGGTAGATCCAATTTGACAAAAGTAGATGGGACAAAGTCCATGATCAAAAGAACATGTCAAAATTGATTATCACTAAAAGTGTATCTGATATGTAGTTATAGACAATCAGAGAGGATGTAATTTGTCAAACACTACTATTTCTTAAGGTGCTTTTTCCCCTTTCCGTATGGTTGAGAATTTTAAAGTATACTGTTTCTTCATGGTTAAAAATTTTAACTCAACAGAAATTTTTTCTTTTATATTCACATTGTAGCCTTACGAAACACGACCCATTTAGCCTGATTGAATCCTCTTGAATCGTTTGCACCACTGGAGAGGATGCAGACGTTTTGACATGCTTATATAAATATACATACATGTATGCCTACATATATCGAGTTAAGGGACATTTTTACACTGGAAGTTTTCATCGAGAGGCAATTTTACCCTGGAAGTTTTTCAAGGGCTATTTTGCCCCAAAAGTGTAAAAAATTGAATAATTTTCCCCCGGCCATTATCTCAATTAATTTTAACCATTAGTTAACCAAATATGCTGAGTTGGCAGTCCACATGTCATCCACGTCATTTTTGTTAAACTGCAAATTTGCCTCAAAAGTTTTAGATCTAATTTTAAAAAACAATGAAGTATATGACATATGAACTTCTAGCACAAATTTACATCTTAGCAACAATTATGTGGATTTTTTTTTTCCTGAAATAAAAATAATGTGGTTGACATGTAGACTGTCAACTCAACATATTTGATCAATTAACGGTCAAAATTAACTAGAATAACGGCAAGGGCAAAATTTCTCCCTTTTTGACACTTGCGGGGCAAAATTACCCCCCGTAAAATCTTCCGGGAAAAAATTGCCCCTTAACCCTATATATATATATCTCCTCCCTACATATTTGGTTGACGTTGATCCAGACCACTGACCAAGTTTGCCCATTAAGTTTAAAACGTCTCCCTACAGAATATCTTCCATGTTGTATAAGTTTGTTCATTTCAATAGTTGATACAGCTAGCTAGCCATAAGAGGTAGGAGAGAGAATTGAGTGCAGGTCTTAAGAAGTAGATTCCCTACTTTTGAAAAGATCAAAATCAGTGAACAGTGAACTTGTTAAAGATGGAAGCTTGGACGTACCCAATTGAAATTAATGATCCGAAAACAAGCATGGATATGCTACCAGCCAAACTCTTTTTCTTGTTGTAAGGAATCTTCACATTTCCAAATCTTCTGCCAATAATATCAGCTACACCTGAAAATCATGAGTTAAAACACTCATTAGAAATAGAAAGAAAAGAAAAGCAAGAGCCAATCTAGGACTCAAGGGACAATTCTATAAATAGCTTGACCTCTCAAAAGACTTGAGCATTGGATGCTTCTCAAGGACTCGCCTTAAGTCATTGATCAAATTACAGAAAGAGAAATTACATCCATGGACCGTAACTTTGTGAAGTATGTACAATGAACAGGCCTTAATGATGAAAGGGTTGCACCATATCTTAATGGTGTTAGCCCTTGATTACAGGTCCGAATCCCACCTTTG
This sequence comes from Inga oerstediana, assembly GCA_963210345.1. Classification (NCBI taxonomy): domain Eukaryota; kingdom Viridiplantae; phylum Streptophyta; class Magnoliopsida; order Fabales; family Fabaceae; genus Inga; species Inga oerstediana. The sequence continues at coordinate 83,039,787 of OY723401.1, read as the reverse complement.
CAGTTCATGTCCGATGACAAACTTAAGGGGAGGGAATAATGATGAAAGGGTTGCACCATATCTTGGCCAATAATTGTACTCATGGGTTTGATATTACTTATGACAAGAGCAGTTGTGCCCACTTAAATGATCAAAGTGGTCCTTTATACCTAATTTTCTGTTGAAGGTAAGGATAGGAATATATTGTGAGATGGTCGTGGGGTATCAAAACTATAATGTGAGATGTGCAATAATGATGAGAAAGGTAAGATTTATGAGAGGTTGAGCTCTGAAAAAATAAAGAAAGAGCAGGATTATTACCATCTCCTCCACACATCATTGCCAAGGAGACTACCCCAACTGGGGAATCTCGCCAAAAAATAAGAGAACACAACATCAGCATCAAAACATAATACAGGGGACCCCTCAGCAATTCCCTGCAGGCATATGAATAATCAATATAGTTCAGTTCCAGTTTAATACTTTAATCAACATTATATCTTGGCTGAATAATGTGCAATGACAAATAATGGTTCGGAAAATTTACTGTGGCTGTCCTTCTCTGGTCACAGACTTAATCAGTCCTTCATCAGATGTCAATGACAGACCATTCACCAGAAGCCTCAAGCAATTCACCAGAGGAACAAAGGCAGCAAAGTAGCGAGCCCCTGTAGAATTGCTATCTTTGGATTCAGCCATTCAAACAAACCAGCCTTTGCAGGGTCAAAATCTCAAAGTCACAGCACAGTGCATGTGAAAATGTATGAAGGAACATGAAGCACAACAGAAGCCATACATATATACATTATATTATTTGACAATACAACTGGTATCTACAATTGAAAGTCGAGAAAGCATTTCAAGTGAAAAGGACTCTAAAGAGGAATTTTCTAAGAGAGTTATGCAGGGTACCTGAAAATTGGCCAGGAAGCCAGAAAGAGCAATCCAGAAAGCATATGAACTAGTTTTCTGCTCAGATTCTGAGATCAAATCGAATCAATCCTAAAGGTCAATACATAGGACAGTGTAATAAAAATGCTCCATCCACATGTCAATTATAAAACCCCTAAAAAATTTACAACCGAAACTGAAAACAAAATCAAGAAGTGAATCAGCAAGATTCATTTCATGCATGCAAGTCAGATTGGGAGCCAGAATGCCAGATACCTGTTGAAGAACCTCCCGCCGGGTCAAATCATTAAAACCGAACACAAGAGCGTACCCGCCTGCGAGAATCGCCACCGCAGCTCCGGCATCATGAAGCAAAGCCTCTGCGCCGGCGCTGAGACCTGCACGCGGAATAAACCTAACAACAGCTGATTCCTTAGCAGTGGAGCCCAGAAACCCAAAACGCACCGACCGTGCCAGACCGAGGCAATGGTCCCATCGGAGGTGAGGAAGACGGCGGGAGGCAGAAGTAGATTCCCCGCGGCGCCCGGAGGAGAATGCGAGGAAGCGAGTAATTGAGGTAATAGACGATAGTGGGGACATTACAGCGTGAAGAAGGAAGAGGACAAAGAAGGTGTTTTGTTTTGTGACAACGAAGCTAAGAGGATAAGGAATATTGAAATGCACGTAAAGAAATCAAAGAATTAGAGGCTGTTAGGCTAAGAAAAATCAATCAATCAATTATCAACCAGACTTGCAAAAAATCTAAAACCTAAACTTTGTAGCTACGTGGATCTCTTATCCATTACCATAATTGTAGTTCTGGTTTTGTCTAGATTGGGAGCAGTAATGAACTGGTAGCAGAATTGGGGATAATTTTAAAGAAGACAGTGTCTGAGTGTTTTCTTTCTGGGTTTTTCCTTCTGAGAAATTATCACTGTGGAATGACATCGATTCTGGCGCCAACACTGTTTGGCGCTCTGACATTGTCACAGCCAGGATGGGTAATTGGATCAGACGGTACTAAGGTAAGTACCGACTTGCTTTTTGCTCAAAAACGGTAAGCACTGAAACAATTTAGTTATGACTGGTAAGTACTCGAAAGCCGTTTTTGGTAGAATCGACAAAAATATAAGATCGGTGGAGAAATTTTCTTTGCCATGAGGTCGTCATCGTCATCCTACGGGTAACTTTAGGTATTTAGTTATGACTGTTTGTCCCTATAATTTTAAAATTTATTGAAAAAAAAATATTTAAATATTAATAAAAGATAAATAAGTGCGTTGAATTTTAATAATTTTAAAACAATTTATTTAGAATTTTAAAATATAGGAAAATCTCTATAAAATATCTTTGAAATAGGGAAATCTTTAATCAGTACTCTAAAATCAAAAAATCCGGATCAGTCCGAGTTAGTACGGATGAACAGTGCGGGTGGCGCCAAAAGACGATTTTGCCCTTCAGCCCTCATTCTTGCCACTTCAAAAATAACAACATGCAGTTCTTAATTAACAATTCCGGATTCTTGATTAACAACTCCATATTCTTGTTTCACAACTTCCTCATTTAAGTTTCAAAGCCAATAACAACACCTCTTTTTTCATTAACAACACGTCCTCTTAATTAACAATTCCGGATTCTTGATTAACAACTCTATTTCATCTTTTTACTTTCACAATAACAACACCAATGTTGTTATTAACAATACCATATTCTACATTAACAACTCTCATTTCTTGATATCTCTATATGTCGATACGTAAATTAATGTAGAATATAAATAAAAGGATTTTAACAGATTCAATAATGAGATTGACAAGTTTAGTAATGATTTTGACAAGAATTGTAATGGTTTTGACAATCCCATTATGAGATTCCATTATGAAAACATTCATAATATAAATAAAAGGATTTTAACAAATTCAATAATGAGATTGACAAGTTTAATAATGATTTTGATAAGAATTGTAATGGTTTTAACAAAAGCGTTTTGTGCAAAAATGCTGATGAAAACATGCAAGTCAGGGTTTATCATCAAATGGCTTTGTCAATATCATTACGAATTTTATTATTTCCATTACTGAATTTGTCAAAGCCATTACTGACTTTGTCAAAGCTATTACGCCTTTAATTATATTATACATATTTAATAATGTATATATATATATATATCAAAGGAGTTTTAGTGGCCCAGTAGCCACCATACTCCTTTGCTAAAGAGGTGGAATGAATTCGATCTCACTCATTGCCATTTCTCAACAAATTTTTTTTTTTTAAAAAAAACCCATCCCCACTAAAAAATCTCCCGCTGGTCGGAGCTCCGGCCGTCGGGGGTCCCAGCTGGCCACCAGAGCGGGAGCACCACTATTATTTTTTTAAAAAAATTAAGGGGTAAAATGGAAAATGTGTTAAAACTTAAATAACTTTATTTGGTATTTTGTACATTTAAATATTTTTAAATTGTTAATAAATCTTTTAGGATTTTGCATTTTCAAATGGTATTTATTTAAGATTTTCCCATTTAGTTCAAGTACTCAACTCTTTTTTAAAATATTGGACTCTTATTTTTTTACATCCACAAGATCAGACTCTTTCTGGACATTCGGAGCGTCGTAGGGCCCAATTATGGGCTTTTTGATGTTTTAAGTTTAATAAACTAATTACTCAGGCCTTAAAAAAAACATTAGGCTACAAAATGACAAAATTAAGTTCTCCCCTGGTAACCAATGGGGATTGAGTCTGGTATAATGGACTAATCCTTCACAACATGTTAAATTAAGATTTGAATATCAGTTAGAATAGATTCCCCCATTTAATATCTGATTATGCTTAGAATAGAATTACCTTCCATAGAAAAATACACGTGCTAATAAAAAAAATTCAGTTCTCCCACTGTATCTATCGAATTGAATTTGAAAAAAAACAACAATAATTTATCTTACCAGTGAAAAATGGAATGATTGAATTAAATTACTAAGTATCTATTGCTACCCACTGAATGCTAAGTTAAATTCTCAGGTAAGCCAAAACAAAAAACAACGCGGATTAGCATTTAAGTATGAACATAATCTTAATGTTTGTTCGGGATAGTTTATTTTTAGACAATAAATACTTATAATTCATGATTTACGGTATACGAGGTAAGTATGTGAGAGGAATTTATTTCAACTTATGTAATAAGTGCTTATTTCCTAAAAATAAGCTATTCCAAATACTCACTTAAGTTGATTCCGTAATTCAAAATTTCAAATGACCTTCTCATTGTCAGTCCTGAAGTGGCATCAGATTTAGCCATTCATTTCTTTCCGAAATAGGTCAAACCGTGTATATAATAATCAATTTAGTTTGTGTTTAGGAACCACAAAATCATGATTTTAGAAGTTTTTTTTCTGTAAGTCGAGACACAACTTTTTTCACATACTTACCATATAAATCATAAAATCTATTTTTTAAAAGCTAATCCAAACATATATTCAATGTCCTTTACACATTTGGAGATGTTTGAATCACATGACATATACTATGATGCTATGGTATGGGGATTTGACCCAATATATCCTTTTTTGAATTTCAATACATTTTGCTTAGTTTATCTTTTGAATTGTGTGTTTTCAATACATTCAGGGCCCATTTGGTTCAATCTCATTACACCCTGCGGTACAGTGCAATGCGATGCAATAGTAATGCAATGCAATATTAATTACAGGGGTAGTGTTTGGTTTGATTATTAAGCAACGCGCAATGAGTTAGTATTTTAACAATTATTTAAAATTAATATATTACACAAAGTCTAGTTTACCCCTTAAATCTTTATAGAAAAAATAGTTACAAGCCAGCGACGACGGGGATGAAGGAGGAGGAGGTAGTGGCGGTGGCAATGATGGGGGTGGTGGGGGAGGAGGAGGTGGCGGCGGGTGTGGGTGGTGGGCTGGGGGTGGCAGTGGCGGAAGAGGTGGTGGTGGCAACGGCAGGGGGTGGAGGTGGCGGTGGGCGGAGGTGGTAGAGGAGGAGGAGGTGGTAGTGGAGGAGGTGGTGGTGGGCGGTGGGCTGAAGGCGGTGGTAGAGAAGGAGGTGGTGGTGGGCGGTGGGCGGTGGGGGGTGGAAGAGGTGGTGGTGAGCAGTAGGCCGATGGCGGCGGAGGAGGTGGTGGTGGTGGTGGCGAGCGGCGGGGGTGAGGGTGGTGGTGGCGGAGGAGGTGGCGGCGAGTGGAGGTGACGGTGGTGGAGGAGGTAGTGGTGGCGACAGAGGGTGGAGGTGACGGTGGTGGAAGAGGAAGAGATTGTGGCGGTGGCAGTTGTGACATGATATTGCAAGTGAAATGAGATAAGTGAAACAAAAATAAGGGAAACTAAATGGTAAATTAGACTTTTTAGACCATGCAATGGGATGATAATGAGGATTCATAGGGGAGGTATGAATGAGGACTACCAATTTTTTTGTAATCATCATTACCATGGTAAACCTTATTACCATGCTAAAGAGCAGCTAAACACTCTTCTCTTAGTAATGCAATCATGATTATCATTGCAGGCATGCAATGAGGTTAAACCAAACGGGCTCTCTTTTGCTTAGTTGATTTTTTATAAAGTAACCGCTTTACATTTTAATAAAGTTTGATATATTATAAAAAGAAGTCAGTTCTCTGGGACCAACCATTCAATTCAAATTTTTTGATAAATACATATAAATAAGTGAATAGACATCATTAACCAACAAGAGTCAGAATAGAGCAACTCAATGTTCGAATTCTCCTAAAAAAACGCATGCATTCAGTATCTAGCCAAACCTCGTATTAATTCACTTGTAGAAGAAAGAATTGGCCCTACTTGCATAAAAAAACTTCATTGAACTACTTACATGAAAATTTTCATTTAAATATTAAAACTATATTATTGATGATGTACCACCCTAGTCTTTAATACAAGTTGATTCGTAGAAGAAATCATTGGCACTAAATATAAATCAACTTAAAGTTTATTTAATTCTTATTTTAAAGAAAGAAAAATGAGTGAGAGGAGAGAATGATTTTCAAATGTAAAGTGAGAATAAGGGTAAACTTGAAAATTTTTTATCCATTTAAGGTATTTTTAAAAGTAAAATACATTAACTACCCATCTGTTTTACCTAAATTACATAAACATTTCCTCTATTTTGAAAACTTATAAATCTCCATTAAAATAAAAATGTATGTTACACAAAATTACATTGTATTTTTGAAATTTTATTTTCATCCATTCAACCATTAGTTGACTGTTAAGTTTGACTCTTAAATTTGGATTTTGACCGAAATATCCCATTTAACAAAAGAATTATTCAAATATTTATATTTGTAAAAAAATTATACAACCAAAAAATTTATAATAGATAGTGTCATAAAATTTATTAGTTTTGAGTATATTATAAAATGTAAAAAAAAAAAATTCACCAAATTTATTAAAACTTATTTATTTAGATTTCTTTTAAAAGGGATAAAAATATATTTCAAATATATTTTATTTTTTCCTAGAGAATAAAAGGATTAAGTTTGAGATATTATGTAAATTATTTAAATTTATAATATATATAAATTTTGAATTTTTAGCTAAAACATTTATAAGCTTATTGAGTTTGTATATAGTAATTAAAAGAATTGATCAAGTTTTTTATATCTACATTAAATAAATTAATTAAACTTATGTCGGAATAAGATAAAAAATATTAAATAAATATATTTGAAAAGGGAAAAAATAAATTCAAGGAAAAAGAAAAAAAAAGAGAACTCTTAATCACTCATAACAATTTTAGTCAAGAATAGCGATTCATATTATAAAGGGTAAATTAGTAAATAAAATTTATTTTAATAAAAAAATTTATTTAAAAAGTATTTTCTTAAAATATTCTTAATGGTGTTAAGAGTATAGACGTAATTATGTGTTTTTAACAGTGTTGTGTAACCTAGACCGGATCGGCCGGTCCGGTCTGGAAATCGGCGAACCGACCGGTAAACCGGTCCGGTTCGGGTTACAATTTTTTTAAAAAATTTTTCCTTTATAATTTTATACTATAAGCCTAAAATCTTCAATTTCTCACCGGTTTGGTCCTGGTTTGGTCCGGTCTGACCCACTGACCCTTAACCCAGTACCCCGACCGGTTCAATACCCGGTCCGGATTTTAATACCTTGGCTTTTTAAAATAGAGGGGAAGAGTCAATGTAATTAAGCCAATATGTAAGGGAGATAAGAGTATTTTACTCTATATTTAATGACTTAACTATTATTTTTAATATGTGAAAATTAGTTAAAATAGACTTATAATAATGACTATAAATAATTACTCCCTCTCATCCTTATTATATAAGGCATCAACTACTAATTCTCACATATTAATAAAAACATCAAAGTATTATATTTGTCTCAAAATTCAAGTGATTTTTAATATTACTCTTGTTAATTACTCTAAACTCTAATATCATACTCTTCTGGTCCTATTTATAAGTTACTTTCAACATGTTTTAAACAAACAAAAAATATCCTAACAATATGTTTGAATAGAGAGAAAATTAGGGGAGGAGTAAGAGAGAAAATGGATTTTTCCTTGTTTGGATTGGAGGGAAAAATAGAGGGGAAGAAAAAACGCAATAAATGTTTAGATAAACATAAAGTGAAGATTATATTTTGGACAACATTCATTCATAAATTTGAAGCTTATAATAAATGATGAAGAGACTATTGAATACTCTTTGGAAACTAATAAGTGCCTTATAAAAAGAATCAATAATGCTTTTTAGTTGATGCCTTATAATAAGAACTAGAGGAAGTACTTGTTATATACTCCCTTCCATCTTTTTTATTAAAGCCTAAAATTTGAACTGCCTTAATTTTTTTCTAAGATCTTATTTTTGGCTATCTAAACATTTAATGTATTTTGATCATTTTGTCCCTAATTAGTTATATTCTCTCTCATAATCTTTTCTCATACTACATTCTCTTGCATATTTTCTCTCTCTGTTTTTTTTTTCCAACAACTTATTTTCTCTTGTTACTACTATATATTTCTCTCTTACTTACCTTTTTATACATAAAAGCATACTTGAGAAAAAAAAATTCTTACATATTTATTATTTTTAATTTTTTTAAACCTTTTAATTTAGTTATAGCTAGGCTCTTATAAAAGGATGAGAGACATAATAAATTACTCCATGTGGGTAATAAATTTTAATGTCTAATAAATTAAATTTATAGTTTGTGAGCTCTTTGAATATTTCTTAAGAACTTTGAATTATTGGTAAGTGGTAACTAATATTGTTAAACTCATGAGTTTAACCAACATAAACTTATATCGTGAACTTGGATCGTAAAAATTTATAAGATTTTATTTTTATCATTAAATATATATTAATAGTGTATAATTAAATAATTAAAATATGAAAAATGACAAAAAATTGATTTAAATATATTTTAAATCCAAATAATTGAAATTAAATGTATCAATATCCATAATTTATCATATTTAACAAAGAAATTTTTACACAAGTTTAAGATCAAATTAATACGATTTTATAAGGTAGAAGCATAAAAACGGTAAATTCTGAGTTTAACCAAGTTTACATATGGCTTGACACGGGTTTATAAACTAGAAACGTAATAACAGTAAATTTAAAAAGTCAACCAGTGAGTTTAACAATAAAAGTGGTAATAATCTATAACACAATGATTTCATATTTCAAAACAAATTTGATAGCTATATTGAATAGATACAGATTTGTCATAGTCATTAAATTCTTATTTTCTTCTCAATTTGCCATTTTTATTAAAAAATTAAAATTAATTTTCTTATCTTGTCTAATTAGAATTTCAAATGGAAATGAATAGTGTGATATCCTCTCTAACCTGCACTCAGAATAAATTTCTTAATTTTAGTCCCCAATTTTATTCAAATTTTTATAAGAGGTCAATTAAAATTCCAAATTTTGTAACACAGTGTGAAAAAGGTATGACAAATTTAAATGGATTTCATTTTTGAACTAAAAAATGTATATTTTTTTAATTACAATTGGAGGATTTAAATACTTAATAACTTCTATATGCATATTTCACCCCATCTTTATCACGTGACTGTACCCTATGTAAAAACTGGATATTTCATTATGGCAAATTAATTTTTTTTTCATTTGTAGATTATCTGTATCATCTTTTATTTTATGGTAAGTAAAAATTTGAATATCTTTTTATTTGTTAAGACATCAAGGATTGAAAAATAGATTTTCCAACACGCATGCACACATTTTTTATTTTAAAAAATAATCCATAAATGAAACACTTCTTCCAAGATGTCCAAAGATGGCATTTCGATATGGATCCGGCTATGGTCCTCTTCACTGCTTGGAGTTATCTGATAAATTGTGTCAATTGTCAAACCCTCGAAAATTTCTCATAATTGCCTAACCTGCATTCAATATTTTCTTAAAAATGTTCCAAATAAACTGAAAATTTAAAAGAAAGAATTAATGCTACGTATTATGGTTGTCCAAAAATAAACATGCTACACACAATGCATAATATATATCAACTGTGGAATTCGGGCAATATATATATATATATATATATATCAACTGTGTAATTACTGATATCTCCATATGTCGATACGTAAATTAATTAGCTTTTTTAAACTTGCGTAAATTAATAAGTTTCTTCTTCATTTTTATATATTGTTAATTTGTTATGATTGTATGAATTCGAGTTATAACAAGGTCAAAAAACTTGACTTACTTATAACACAACTTAGGTAATGTTTGTCATAAGGTCTTTAATATATAATATAGTGTATAATTTTTTAAAATAAAAATGAGTACTGAATAATTTTATTTTAAACAGTTAAAAAACATAAATAAAATTTTTTCAATGCCTAAAATTTTTATTTTTTTAGATTTTTCACATAAGTAAATGTTGGTCTTTTTGGTGCATAAAATTTTGAATTACCTAATTGAAAGGAAACATCTATGTTAGAAGGGGTAACTACGAATCTCAAATCAGATACTAGATAATAATATAAAAAAAACCTAATTAAAAAAACGCAATGTGTGTGTCTATGTGTATTGTTTACATATGACATCCACAGTCAATCATCTTAAAAAAAATATGAAATTAGATCAATTTTAAAATGAAAAGGACAACTAATTAATTAATTAATAGCGTTGTCTAAAATTGAATTGAAATATTATAATAAATTAAAAAAAAAGGAATATTATTATAAAAATATGAGTAACTATGAAAATAAATTAAAATAACCCTTTTTTGTCAAAAGTGATCTTAACTGATTTAACTTCATGCAAAATTTTATTTTGGCCCCTTAATTTCTAAAAAATCTTTTTTGTAATCTTTTAACCCTAACACCAATAAAAAATATGTTGATAATATAAATGTTTTTTCAAATGATGACACACACACATATAAAGTTTAATTTTCAAAATAATAATTAGTGTCACAAAAAAAATAATCACCATTTGAGCCTAATGATGTTGGGACTAGAAGGCTTAAAAGATATTACCCCCTTCGATTCTTAATGTAAGATATAATAATTGAGATTATATATTAGTCTTAAATGTAAGATGTTGAGATATTATATATTGGATACTATATCTTATATTGATATTTGATATATTCTGTATATCTTAGAAGTATAAGTATGAGATATTATTATATTTAATATATGATTTGATTTAATTAGTTTCTAGGGTTAGTCTATTAGGTATGATTTGCTTATATAAAGATTTATTTGTATTCTCTTGTATTCAAGGATTCATAGAATTTAGAGGCTCTTGTTTCCTACTCTACTTCAATCCTGAAATTCTAAAATAAAACCTATTTGCTCTATTTATCAATAACATCATTTCCTAAGATGAATGGAATTAAGGAAGATAATTAGAGTGTTTTAGGGGGAAAAAATGTCATATTGTTTCCTTTAGCATACAGTAAGAGTATTATTGTCAAACTCGCAAATTAACTCTCCAAACTTACCTTTTTTATGTTTCTATCTTACAAAATCAAGTCGAATAACTAATAAACTCGCATTAACCTTTTGATTTAATCATATTCAATATCATTATATATAAATTTCTTTGCTAAGTATGATAAATTATGAATGTTAGTATATTTAATTTTAATTATTTGGATATAAAATATATTTAAATCAAATTGTTGTTATTTTTTATTTTTTAATTATATCATTATACACTATAAATATATATTTAATGATAAAAGCAAACTCTTAGTCTCTTACGAGTTTACAATTCGAATTCATGATATGAGTTTATATCATTATTATGAGTTTGCTTAAACTCACGAGTTTGACAACCTTACATGAATTATAAAAATATAAAATTAAGGGATGAAATTGAAACCTCCGGAAAGATATAACGATTGGTTCAAAGATTGCAAACAGTCATATATAGACACCTTTTCATCATCATTATGATCCTGCATTCTATAAAAAAACCCTCAATATCTCATTCCCTCACAAACATTCTCCATAGTCTTGTGTTGTGTTGTGTTGTGTTGCAATGGACATGTTGAGTTTACTGCCAGAGTCAATTCTCTTCACCATCGTCTCTTTACTTCCCTTTAAGGAAGCAGCCAGAACCTCCATTCTCTCCAAACGTTGGCTTCATCTCTGGCGTTCTACCACCAACATTGACTTCAATGAATCTTTCTTCGCAAATCCTGAGGATGATGAAACCAAACGTTCTCAGAAACTCGCCTTCGTTAAATTCATCAATAACTTCCTTAACAACTACCAAGAACCCTTCATAGATAAGTTCTCTCTCAAGTTATCAAAGCCCTCAGAATTTTCAGACACCGTACAACGTTGTATTGCTTTTGCTTTTCAACGTGGGGTTCGAGAATTAGAACTTGATTTCTCAGAACCGGCATGGGACGAGGATGACGACGAAGAAGAGGGTGGTGATGATAATCAAGTTGCCTCCTTTCGCTTGCCGAGTGATATTTATTTGTATTACAATAACAATGGTGGGAATAGGAGTTTGAAGAGTTTAAAGTTGTTCTCTTGTGAATTTTCATTGTCGGATTTGATGAACAATTTTGTGGGGCTTAAGGATGTTTCGTTTGGATACGTGGCGTTGAATTTAGACGAAGTGAAGGAATTGTTGTTTAATTATGTTGGGAACATAGAGAGTTTGAGTTTGAAAAAGTGTTGGAATTTGGCACATTTCGATGTGGGGAGAGATAGAAACCTTAATTTGAGGAGGTTGGCGATTGATAGATGCAATTTTCAGAATGATTACATAGTTTTTAAGGCACCAAATTTAAGGTATTTGAAGTATAGTGGGGCAGTTGGGGCTTATGATATGAATGTAGATGAGGCATTGGAAGAGGCAGATCTTGACTTTTCATCAGAGAATTATGTAGAACTTGGTGATGTTCTTTACAATGTCTTAATAAATCTTTACGCTGTTAAGGTTCTCACTGTTTGCAGTTACTTCCTTCAGGTACCTATATATTCTTTTTCTATCCCTATGAACTTTAATTTTATAAAGTATCCTTTTAATCCTCTAACCCAACATCGTTAGTATCAAGTGATACTTTTTTTCCCAATTAAAAGTGCAATTTTGTAATTATAATTTATTTTAGGTATATATATTTTATTTGTCAGTTTTTAAAGTTTGTTTGATTTAGATCAATGCATATTAGGAAACAATAGTAATAATGGGTTTTTTCATATATATATATATATATATAGGTATAACAGATTCATCTATCAATTCTAATCATGTACTTATAAATTCTCTAAACTATTCCAACTATTTACATAAATTACCCTGCAAATTGGTACTTGTGTCCTCTTTCTTAATCAATTTATAGTTTGTGATATCCATATTTTCCCTAATAGTGAGTGTGAACTTCATATATAATCATGTTATTATCTCCGAAGTCTCTCTCTCTCTCTCTCTCTGTTTTTTTTTTTTTTTGAGCAAACATCCAAAGTCTCTTATTTGGACTTGGCTTCCGTCCTTTTTCCACAAAGAAAAGGACGGTTTTTTTCTCTCTGTGGGCCATCCGATTGATATCTCAACGATTCAGATTTAATATATTTTTATAATAATATTTTTAATATATTAATATAATAATAATAATATATTAAATCTAAATCGTTGATATCTCAATCGGACGGTCTACAGAGAGAAAATGACCGTCCTTTTCTTTGAGGGAAAAGGAGGGAAGCCATTTCCCTCTTTATTTACTTATACAATATAACATTGCGTTCCTCATATGTATTCGATTTTAATTTGTCCATTTATCAAGGGTTTTTCTTTTTATTCTAATACTCATCCATTGAGGGTTTATATATATACCAATAGGCCTCTGACATTCAATAGATCTCAAAAAAATATAGGGTTCTTTTTCCACATACTACATTTGCAATCTATTATTTAATATATCTATCTTGCTTTAATTCCAAAATCTAGGCTATATATTGCTTTCACATACGTGGTTGTACGTAGTTTGAACTTAAATAAATATCTCAAACATTCATAAGAAACCATTATATATATGAACTCCTAACAATCATATATAATGATATATACTTAGAATTGAATCTTTGTCTCACACTTGGTTAATGTTTTTGTTAAGGCGATTCCTCTGGGAGAAGAGCCATTTCGTGTGCATATGGACTTGAACTTAAAGCATTTGATAATGAAGGCCTCGTTGCAGACCAATGAGTTTTGGGGAATCTCTTTCCTTCTTGAGAGTTCCCCTTCCCTCCATACTCTCACTTTTAACTTGGCCTCTCCTGCTTTCATCTTCCAAGTTAGTCTCTCTCTCTCTCTAAGCACAACACACACACAGAGGAGATTAATTGATGTGTTCGGCTTAGCTTTTCGAGAATATATATTTAAAAGAAAAATGATTAAAAAGAATAAGTTTTATGAAAAAAGTAATATTAATAATTAATGAAAATATGTTTGGATGGTTGTAATCAAAATCATTTTTTTCATGTGTAAATTACTAAAAGGGGTACAAGTTAATGTGATAATTACATAAGGTAAAGGGGGTATGCTATTGAGCAAAGGGTATTTTCGGTGCCCTGCTCTGACAATCTGTTTTCAAAATCTGATTCAGGCCACTTTTATCAAACCATGGTTTAGGCTTTATAATCAATTTTTGGCTTTTGATAAGGTGCAGTTTGGAAGGTTAGGGATAAAGCGACCTTGGTTTTTGAGAAAAAAGAGATTTTTTGATGGCTTTCCGAACATCCACTAATTAATGCATATGTATATTTATCAAGGTTTTGTAACCTAGATTAGACTAACCGGTTCGGCTTGGAAACTAGCGAACCGATTTGTAAACCGGTCCGGCCGTGCATCAACCTGATACACCAGTTTAAAAAAATCAATTTTTTTTATTTTTTTTTAGAATTTCATATTAATAATCCTGAAATCTTCAATTTTTCACCAGTTTGGCCCCGGTTTAGCTCAGGTTTGACTCCGGCCTGATCTACTAACCCTTGAATCAATACACCGGCCGGTCCGGGTCTTAGAACCTTGATATTTTAATGATCAGTTAATCATTAATAATATTCTTTTTTGCCAACATTAATAATCTATTTAAAGATTTGATTTTTGATAGAGCACAATGATATCATATTATCTAAGTAGCCAACTCCACCTAGTGGGACAAGACTTTGTTGTTGTTATTGTTGTATATGTATATGATTGTGTACATATGGATATATAGGATTATGGAGGTCCATTGACGAGTATTGATGCAAGAAGATTCTGGGTAGATCATGCAAGGTATTTCAAGTGTTTGAAGACAAGTGTGGAGGTTGTGAATATGAAGGGGTTTAGAGGAAGCCACAACGAATATTTCATGCTCCATTCTCTGGTAAAGTTTGGCAAAATTTTAAAGAAGATGAACATATATCTGTTCACACAAGACACTGCCACCAAAATCCAACAACATAATGCCATAGTCCAGTTCTTGCACACCATTCCAAAGGCTTCTGCTCATTTGAACTTCTCTATTTATTAATTATTATATTTATGTTCATGTTAATTTGTTGAGACACATATGTTGTTAATTACGTTGTTATAATTCACACATGCACTACTACTACGTACGTCATGCATGTGTGTGGCTGCTGTACGTGTGTGACTCGTGTGTGTGTGTGTGTGTGTGTGTTTTGTTGTTGTTGTTGTAAATAAGAGTGATTTTCTTTCTGTCAACGTACAGTGACTTGATTCTTATATATGTTCACACACACATGCTTGTACCTTCATTTTTGCTTGTTAAGAAGCTTTTACGTCCCATATCTCCACAAGAAAAAGTATTTTTTTTAATAAAATGTTCAAATATATGTATATATATAACATTAGTACAAGATATATAGCAAGACTATAGAAAAGTAGTTACACATAAGAAAGTCATACCAACTTATGAAAACACCTTCGTCATCTCGAGGGATAAAAGGATACAGCAGTTAACATTAGCCAGTAAGATTAAGACCATGCATGGCTGCCAACCAAGGTGAAGAAAAAATATTTTGGGATATTGGATACTTATTAGTTTACCTCAAAACTACGTCTGTTTGAGAAAGCGGTGGAAAAATACGTTTATATAAGTCAAGACAAAACTCCTCTCATAAACTTATCTCATATACCATAAATCACGTTGGAAAAACAGCTTCTACCATTAATTCAAATAGACACATAATTTTAAAGTAAAGGATGGAAGCAAATGAGAGAAGCCAGATCTGACTATTATCGGCAACTTCGCGGCGGCCGGCGGTAAACATTGGACAACCCTGTATGTTGCAAGTTGCAACTTTGATTTTTGTTTTTTGTTTTTGTTTTAGATAGATACTCGTGGCGATGCCCCGCATGTGTTGGCCGCGTAATATGGAGCGAATATTCCAGAGTTGTACTGTTTCTCCTATTTAAGCCAATGATTAATTAATGGACTGATATTTATCAATGATCCAAGTTATGAGACTATTGACCAAAATAAATATTCCCACCGATCCATAATACAGGATACTTACAAAAGAAAAATATGGTTCACAATATAGGCCTACCTATTGTTTAATTAATGCATTTGTTCCTGTTTTATCTCTGTGATTAATACTCACTTCTCAATTTTACCAACTAATTATATATATATATCTCTCTCTCTAAAATAAAAATTCTAGTGCAATTATAATGATAAATGGTAACTTTTTTCTCTTCTCACAACCATCATTTCCCATACAAATGCATTTATGAAATGATTTTCTCTCTCATTTGATGAGCAAAAAAAGTAATGCTCTCTCTTATAGAGATTGAAAAGGCACATGGATATGAGAAAATACAAATTGGAAAAAGAAAATTTTATCTTTTTTTAAGCATATTTCTTAAAAACGGTAAAAATGGAAAAAGCTTATATTTTAAGATATATTAAATGGTTTAATTATGATTTTTTGTTTCTCATAAATTAGTTTAATTGTCTTGTATTGTGGACTGGTAGGAGAAATTACGGAATTAATGTATACAATTAGGTTGGTATGTAAGAATTGATCTATGTTATAAATATGACTTCTTTTTTCTTTTTTCCTCGAATGTTATTAATATGATTCCAAAACTCTTTATTCATGTGCGGCTTTTGTTAGTAGGTACGGCCTAGATTCAGTTTGGGAAGTAATAAAATTTAATTTAATGCATACATAATTTAAAATAATAATAATTCTTTGATCATCAGTTTTTTTTTAAAAAAACTTATTTTTGTTAAAAAATATTAATAAAATTTTTAAATTTAATCCTTTAAAACTATATTTAAACAATGCAGATGACAATAAAGTGATAGGCACGATAAAGTGATGAGCATTATGGTGGTCATCATATCATGATAGCACCCAAACCGAATCCGCCATTGCTTGAGTTTTGAGAGAATTCTTATATATAGTCCTATTTATATTGTCATGACATTTAATATCAATTTTTTAATCTTTTTCAGTATTTATCAATGCCCTTATTATTAGTCAAAATTAGTTATTTAACAATATCAGGGATATTTTAAAAAATATTAGATTATTTTTTTGATAAATATTAGATTAATTTTAATAATGGTTATGCTGCAAAGATACTTTAAAGTATAACCTTATGCACACCAAAATATTTGGTCAGATGCAAAAGTATACTTGAAGTTGAAGTTGAAAAGTAGAATAAAAAAGACACACAATCGTTCACAATACACTAGTGGGGATTTCACACTTTCGTCCTTCACCCTTGGGTCAGTCATCCAAATAATGTTTGATTTAAAACGTGGGATCCACCACAAAAGGGTATCAAATGAGAGTTGCTCCTATTAATTAATGTGAATGTTTGGATGGGCGAAAATATGGTTTATAAGCTGTTTTTTATGTAAATCAAGGTAAAACTTCTCTCACATACTTACCTCGTATACCGTAAATCACGATTGAAAAACTGCTTTTAAGCATTCCTATCGCTGTTCCAAACACACATGTCGATGTCTTTCTTTTTTTTTTTTAAGATATGGTCAGGGTTTTTCTTTGTTAGATTTAAAGCATAAAAGAATTTTACCTCTCCCATAAGTACACTTCATGGAATTCTAACTTGTGTTCTCTTCTTTTCGGGGTTGAGAGTATTTACAACCTCAACCAATAGTTTACTGGTGATGTCTATGCCATTTTTACTTCAATTTTAAACACTAAAGAGTATTTTTTTACCAAACAAATTTTATGGGATTTGGTGTATACGAGATAAATAGGTAGATTTATACCTTAATCCTTTTTTTAAAAAAAATAGATTATTTAACAATCTATATGGTTGTAGTTTTGAAACACAGTCAGTATCTTTCTAATCCATGAGCAGCTTTGATGGATTTATTGATGGCAAAAAAACAAGATTATCGAACATGGATCAGACTGAACGAGTCAGTCCAGAACTCGGTGACACGCCCATGTCCCTAACTCGGAACTTTGGCAACCCAATGAGTTATCGAGTTGCCCTAGTTGTCTTTTTTTTAAAAAAAATTAACATGTTTTTTGTGGGGTATTAATTGTTGACGACAATATTAGTTGAATTTAAATGATAATTTTAGTATTAATGACTATTAGTTTAGTGATTAAAAGATTATAGTTAAAAATATTTTATTATCATTTATCTATTTTGATGGTATTTTGTTAGGAAGAATATTTAGTGATTATTTATTATAGTGTATGATACTATGATGTCAACAAATCAAAGAAATGGTAAAGAATGTTAAATATGTATATGATTATTTTATTAGTGATTCGAGCTATGGAATTGATATTAGGTATTTTATTTGAATGGTATTATGAAAATTTAAATTATCTTTTAATTTGTTTATTTTCATCTGATTTTGCTCTCAGGTTGACTTTGAGCGATTCCACTACCCTTTGACCCACAACCTCGATATGATAAAAGGCCGATCAAGTTTAATAACCTTAAACATTTTTTGTTAATAAAAAACAGTTATTACTCTATTCACCTCTCCCAATAGTTATATTCCCCAAAATTCGAATTTATTACATTAACCAATAACTTATTGGTAGTTAACAGTAGTTTTGATGGGTTTCTCACTTAAACATTAGTTTATAAAATGATTATTGTTACTAACTTATTATTATTAATTTATTATCTTAATTAATTAACCGAACTTTCTTTAAAATTTAAGAGATCGCACCTGTTCCTCACTTTGGCACGTCCTGTGTTGTTATTGAGATACTGAAAATCGGAGTAGACACTAAGCTGATCGGGTACTGGGTTAAGAGTCAGTGGGTTAGATAAGAGTTAAACCGGGAGCTAGACCGGTGAGGAAGTAAATATTTTAGGTTTATCTATATGAAATCATGTGTAAAAATGAATTAAAAATGATTTTAAAAAATCAGATAAACCGATCCATACGGTTCATCCCACCGGATTGGATCAGTTGGACCACCAGTTCACTGGTTAAACCGGTCGGTTCAATCCAATTTTTAATACCTGAATTGTCACAACCAGTTGGAGCCTTTCTTTTTTTGCCGGAAAAAAAACGTCTGACTCTGACCATACAAAATACAAATTGCTGGGATTTTCCGCCTCCGATATCTCTTTGTGCCTCGTGCCTGCAAAGTGCAAACCGTCATTTTCAATTCTCTCGGACTCTCTATTTCCCATTTCCCATTTCCAATAACCCATTCTACAAGAGCTTCGATCTCCAGTTGCTTTCGAATCCCGATACGTCGTCCATGGAGAACGGTGGTGGCGAGTCGCTGCAGGGTCCGGTTACTTGCGGGGCGTGGATTCGGCGGCCCGAAAAGCGTAATCTGGTTGTCTTGGGAAGGTCGAGGCGCGGAAATTCTTGCCCTTCTCTGCTCGAGATTTTCTCCTTCGATCCCAATACCACTTCGTTATCTTCCTCCCCTCTGGTAATTCCCACTCTATGGTTGGGATTTTAATTTGCTTTTGTTCACCTCTGTTATTGGAACTCTGCTCTGGGGGAGTTCATGATTGAAAATTAATAATTCATGACCAAACTAATAATTCTTGTTTATTAGTGTGCAATAAATTTCGGATGCAACTTGTACTCTGGCTAAATTCAGGGAACAAATCAGTAATTTATTCAAATAGAAAGACGTGAAAAAAGTTAGTGGCTCTTTTTGAAGCCTGACCTTTTGTTTTTAGTGCATGCCCTTGCCATGAAGGAAATATATTATGCAATTGTTTTCAACGTTACGTGTCTTGGTGTCTGGATGGTTATTTGATTTTCAGGAGCTTTGTTTTAAAGACTTGTCTGATTAAGTTTATTTTTCCAGACCACTTTTGTGCTAGAAGAAGTGGAGGGCGATCCTGTTGCTATCGCAGTGCACCCTAGTGGAGATGATATCGTGTGCTCATTGAGCAAGGGTAGCTGCAAGTGAGACTCTATCTATAAGAGCTTTGTATTTGATACTTTGATCAGCTTATTAAATTTCCCTCTGAAGATTGCGCCTTTTGGTTTTATCTTTTTTTGTCTTATTATCTCATTCTTTTGTTTGAATTTCGTCTGGTGCTGAGTTTTAAGAAAGTATTTCATTATGTCCAAAGGTTTTTCTTTCTGCGAGATTTGCAAATTAAGAGTCACTTTCACTCGTACTTCCTTTCATTTGAAGAGTTAAAGCAATTCTTTTTCTTTCTTTATGGATTGAAAAATTTCAAAGGCAGTTTAAGAAGCTTCATGTGAGGGTGCCTTAGCATAATTCCTCTATTTTAATAAGGACAGTATCTAAAATCTTCATCAGAAACTACCATAACGAGGCATTGGCTAAATTATTACAACTGTAAGTTTGGCTTTAAAAATTACTTTTTGGCGGCTTCTTGTTAGTCTTTCCTGGGAGCTACGGGATGACAGGATAGTTATTGAGTCTTAAATTTGTCTTGCTAATTTTTTGCCCCAAATTGTTGGTGCATCTTCCCTTTTGATATGAAACCAATATAGATTGAAGTTTAATTTCATGGCTTGCAGAAATTTTGAGTTGTCTGGTCGTGAAACAAGCGTTAAGCTATTGGCCAAAGAACTTCCGTCCCTTCATGATGTTGGTCCTCAAAGATGCATTGCTTTTAGTGTTGATGGATCTAGATTTGCTTCTGGTGGAGAGGTAAGCATTAAGCCAGCATACAATTGCTTTTATCAGCTATGAATGTGTGGGCACCTCTTTTCTTTCTTTCTTTGTTTTTTGTTATAAACAGCATGGCACTGGGTGTTTGACTTGTCTACTTAAAAATACAGAATGGGCACCTCAGAATTTGGGAGTGGCCCACCATGCGGGTGATTTTGGACGAACCAAGGGCACACAAATCTGTTCGAGATATGGATTTCAGGTCGGAATAGGAAGAAAGTCTTTTTGGATCCTGTTGCTTGGTTGAACTGGAATTGCAAAAAAGACTTGGAACTTTGCAGACATGGATACTAAATCTTTATACTTTGTTTGCTGTCATACTCCAGTCTAGATTCAGAGTTTCTGGTATCAACATCTACTGATGGTTCAGCTAGGATCTGGAAGGTCGAAGATGGTGTTCCTTTGACAACTTTGTCTCGCAATGGGGTACAGTGAATTTGATTTCATTATTTAAGAAATTGGAGCAATTTTGGCTTATTTTTTTGATAAATTATCTGCGCATGGGTTTTCCTCCTTTTGTAGGATGAAAAGATTGAGTTGTGTCGATTTTCCAAGGATGGAACCAAACCTTTTCTGTTTTGCACTCTTCAAAAAGGTATATCAATGAGTTTTCTGCAGTATACTATTTCGCAATATGTTTAGAACATTTTTGGAGAAATCAATTATTACCTTTATAGAGACACATGTATCTTTGAACAGGTGATAAAGCTGTGGTTGGAGTTTGGGATATTAGTACGTGGAACAGAATTGGGCATAAGAGGCTGCTCCGAAAAGTTGCTTCAATAATGTCAATGAGCCTTGATGGGAAATACCTAGCTTTGTAAGAACCTATTCTTGGCCTTGTTACCATAACTGTCATGGATGATGAGATAAAAGACAGAAGTACTATGACCTTTCACATGCTTTGCCTTCTAAGTTAGTTAACATAGAAATTCCTTTAGGTTTATTATAAAATAATTCATTTTTTTTAGTCTCTCTAGAATTCATTGCACGCATAAGTGATCTCAATCATGGCTAGAATTATGGAATCACTTTCTTTTTACTAATTGCTAAGTTCTTTAGTTCATATTTTCTTTTCCTCTGCACAAAACTTCTCTTTGATATTGATATGAAATTGTAATTAGAATCCCTAATTTCCCAATTGTAATCCCTAATTCCCAATTGTTAGGTTAGTTAGTTGAGGAGAGATCAATGATTAGTTCAGAATGGTGTAGCTATTTTAGAATAGCATTAGCCAAGAGCAACAATAGTTGAGCTCCTTAGCTAATTAGGGGTTTAGACAGGATTAGTGTTAAATTACATGACTGCCCCTTATTAATGAGTAAGGCAGCAGGATTGGCCTCATATTAAGGCACAGCACTCATTAGGCTCTCTATATAAGGCTTAATCCCCTCTCATTGTAAACTAGTTGTGATTATTCATGAATTAGAGAATATTCAGCAACTCTTGTGTTCTGTCTCTCTTCCTTTCTCTCTTGTCTCTCTCCCTTCTGTCTGGATTCTCGTCTCTCATCTCTCTTCTTCCCTTCTCCTTCTGCCTACCTTTCCTATCTTTCTGCACGGTTCTGTTCAGAAATTACAGAACCACATCAGATACCATGAATCATCTCTTGTGTTTCTCAAACTCTTGTGGTTTTGCATTTGTATTCCCAGCCTTCATGCTAAAATGCTAGGTTTCATTTACTTACAGCTGGGATATTTGTTAATTTCTATCAATTTTTCTGCTACGAGTTTCACATTTGGGTACGGTAATACTGAAACAGTAAAGATAATGAAGTTTTGAGCTGTCATATGTCGTTAGAAATATTATGGTCTCAACAAACAATGAGCTCTAGGTGGACCAAGTATCAGTTAGGGTTACAGAATCTATGGATATTAATTCAGGCTATGCTTCTCTAAGATGGCGAAGATATCAAAGATGTGGATGGTTGAACTCCAGTGGTCCAGATTGTTAAGCAATTGCTTTAATTGGTCTGTCAAGGCATCGCATTACCTAAAATTGAAAATTTTGAATTCTGGTTTCTTTTTGCCTATGAGTAGCTTGGTCACAAGAGTGAATACAGTCTATCTACCTCTTTTCTTGGTGGTATTGGTTGAGAGAATTGGTTACAGAGGGATATTTTTTAGCTTTTAAAACTCTAGAAAAAATTATAAGCATGCTAAATTGACTGGGATTCTTTTGTTTATTTCAGGCGGATTTATTTTTCTCTTTATATACTTTTCTTCTTACACCAAATATTCCTCTCTTATTTCTTTTTAAAAAACAAAGATAATGAAGTAACCCTTGGCCACTTTTTTATCATATATTGCAATTGTCCCTGATCTGGACTACAATATTTGATCTTATAAAATGTTATTTGATTTGCAAGTCATGTTCCTCTTTGTCATTGATATCTCTAACATTTTTTTTGAATTCATTACTATTTATTTGTAGGGGTAGCAAAGACGGAGATGTAAGTGTTGTGGAAGTTAAGAAAATGGAGATTTTGCATTATATTAAGAGGCTCCATCTGGGGACAAACATTGCATCACTTGAGTTCTGTCCCACTGAGAGGCAAGTTCTCCCTGGATAGATAGTTGCCTTCGTTTCAAACCTAAATTATTCGTCCTAATTAACATGAACACAATGTTTACTGCTGTGAGAATCATTCCAAATTGTAAAGTGTATAAAGGAATATCTATATATATATATATATAATAGATGCCTAGTAGATAGTGGAAACCTTCTTACTTCTATGGAAAAAATCCATTCACAGAAAGGGCTAGTACGCAGGTGTTATGTGGGGAATTAATAGTTTGTTGGGAATGGGTTAAGGATATGTTAATTGGTTAGAGGAACTCTCCTAACTCCTATCAGTGATTTGATAGGGAGATATAATGTAGTAGGGGTCTATGGAGTGAATTATACCCTTTTTACTTTTAACTATGTACCTACCCGCCAACAGGGCAACCTCAAAAAGAAAAGGACTACAAGTTAAGGAAAATATGCAACAACCGCTACTCTCTCCGGTCCCTAATATAAGAGCTAGTTGAGGGAGTATATGGTCATAAATATACGATCCCAATTCATTTTGTCTCTTATTTTTATTATTTTTCCTCAAACTAATATATTTAATTTATAAACTGATATATAGCCTAATGTCACACATGTATTTTAGGGCGATCATGTCACAATTGTTCAAATTAACTAATTTATTTCATTTCCTTAATCTAACTAAATTACTTAAGTTGCTCTTATACTAAAGATCGGAGGTAGTATTAGGTGGGATGACCCAGCCCACTCTGCCACCTTAAAAATGTGGTTACAGTAAAATGAGCAAATCCCTGTGGGGCGCTTTATATTGACCACAATTTCTAACCTGTCAAGAGAGGTTGCAATTATATAATGCCTAAAAGAACATTTATACCTTAAGACTTGATATAATCTGGTGGTAACTCTGTAGGGTATTGCTTACAACCTCTGTACAATGGGGAGCACTGATCACTAAACCAAACGTTCCAGCAGATTGGAAAGGTTTCCTCTCTCTCTGTCTCTCTCCTGTGTTTGTTTGTTTATGTAAATCCAACTTACTAAACACATGTGCATGAAATTTTCATGTTAAACATGCAGAGTGGCAGATCTACTTGCTGCTTCTAGGGTTGTTTTTAGCGTCGGCTGTGGTTTTTTACATATTTTTTGAGAACTCTGATTCCTTCTGGAACTTTCCACTCGGAAAAGATCAGCCGGCAAGACCGAGGATCCTGGGAGATTACCAGTCTTCAGATGATCAAAATGGTTTTGGTCCTTTTGGACCAGTAGATATGTGAGGATGCTCTTCATTTTGTTCATTCTTCAAATGCCTTTTGAAGTATAATGGCCTCAAGCATTCATCCTTATAGGTCCTGCAGATTTAGGCAAGTTTAGCCAGCCACACACGTCATCACTTGATAGTTTATAATTCGAGTGAACTTCATTTTCATTGTATTTTGTACTCTTGTCGGCCTTGTTGACCCACTAAATCCGGAAGTGGGTTTTAAGTTTAACATGTTGGAAGACCAATTTATCTTCTTTGCTGTGTATAGTTCCTAAAATGACTTCAATGTCTTTCTCACCAGCAGAAGCTTTTTCAACTTAAAATCCGTTTGACGGTTTTATTGATATGGTGGGTAATTGTAGTATGCTATTTTGCCTCATTTCCTTTTATTCTCTTTTTTTTTTCCAGGTTTTTGTCAACGCCTCATTTCTTATTTCAATGTTTTCAGAACCGGATTGATCATTAAACCAGCTAAGGATTTGGTTCAAGGTTCATTGGTTGGATTATGGTCAAACCGTACTTGAACTGGTTTTAGTTAAATTAATATTACCTACGGTTCTGAATATAAGATCCAGTTAATTTTTTTTTTGGAGAGATAAAGAAAGTTGATTAAATTACTTTAAAATATTTATATTTATTATTTTTATATTAAACTTATTTGTCTGACTTATAAAGTAATATATAATCTAAAAATATATAACATAGTCATAAGTTATGATTAAGTTACTTATTTAAATCTCTCCTAAAAAAGTCAACTGGCTCTTATATTAAGGATCAGAGGGAGCATAATTTAAAGAATATGTATGGAATTAAAAAAAATCAATCATGGGGATGATATAGTGGTGTGGAGAGGAGTTCATGGGGACAGATTTTCTGTAGCCCAAATGTATCAACAATTAAGGGGTGAGGTGGATATGAGTGGGGAGGCGATCTGGAAGGCTATTTGGAAGGTAAAAACCACTAAAAGAATTCAAGTATTCTTATGGTTGGCTGTGCATGATAGATTACTAACATCAGCTAGAAGGGCACTGGAGTCCTAGGGGATGTTCCAAATTGTAGCAGATGTAGAGGAGAAGTGGAAGACGAAGACCATGTTTTAAGAAGCTGCCCCTACTCTCGCCGAATATGGTTGGCTCTTGATGTGTTGAAGGTAAATCCTCAGTTTTTTATAGTGAATATGAATATCTGGTTTTTAAACAATTTGCAAAAGGGAGAGACATGGAGTATAATATTTTCTGTGTGTTGTTGGATGATTTGGGGTTGGAGGAATAGATTGCTATTTGAAGAAGGTTATTGTATGCCTGACCGTCCTGAAATTGTTATTCATAATTATGTTAGAGAATGTATCAACTCTTTAAAATGCTTTGATGGCTGTGGGGTAAGGAAGGAACCGAGGGAAGTGAAATGGGGATTTTCGGAGGAAGGGTGGGTGAAACTAAACTTTGATGGCGCCTCTAGAGGTAGTACAGGATTGGCAGGTTGTGGAGGGGTGTTGAGGAGGAGTGATGGCAACTGGGTTTTTGGATTTGGAAGGAAATTAGGATACTACAGTGCTTTAATTGCTGAGATTTGGGGAGCAGTTCAGGTTCTAAGAATGGCGCAAGAGATGGGTTTCAGCAAGATCATTTTAGAGGGAGACTCAACTATAGCCTTACATATGATTCAGGATGCTTGGTTGCAGGGTAAGACTAGTGATAGAATCTTGAGTTCATGGTTGCGTGACAGCAACAAGGAGATGCAGATTCGTTTTTCTCATACATTGCGCGAAGGTAACTCTGTTGCAGATTGGTTAACAAACTATAGTTTCAATTGTAATGTAGATTTCATTGTTTTTGAATCCCCCGCAGGGGTCTTAGAATTTCTGTTTAGGGATTTAGTGGGAGTTATATTCCCACGTTGTTGATTCTGGTTGAATACATTATAGTTATGGGCGTTGAGCCCCAATCTTTACCATAAAAAATAAAAAAATAAATATGATAGATTAAAACATATCTCAAATGCTAAGCTTGTCCAACGTAAAATCAAGTTAGTTAATGTAATTGTCTATGTACAACGTCGAGTCTTGGGTCCATAGTCCATGTAATACCCACGAGCTTATCTGATTTATTTTAATATTAGTCTAGTATAGTCTATTGTCACTAACACCGGATATCGGTGGACTAATCCAAAAGAGTGGGGCTTGATTATGTGTTTTGCCTTTTGATAAAAAAAAAAGATTATGTGTTTTGCAAGTTTGTCCAAAAAAGATTATGTGCTTTCCACGGAATCCACCACCCGGAAAAAAAAAAGAAGAAGGAAGATTTGTGAAAAAAGATCTAGTTGGCAACTTAATTGCTAAATGAGACCTGAGAAGATATTTACATATGGAAGAAAGATATTTTGCATATAAGGGAAGATTTTGTGCACACGGGGGAAGATTTTTGTACACATATAGGGAAGAATATTACACACAGGGAAGATCATCTACACACCAGGAAAGATATTCTGCACACGTGGAAGATCATCTGCACGCGAAGGTTCCATTTGACAAATAAGTTGCAAATGAGGGATTTTTTCACAATTTTCGCAAAAAAAAAAGAAAAAAGAAAATCTTTTAATATTAGTTTGGATCCCTACAGTAATCTTATTTATTATTATTTATTGGATCTAGAGCAAAATATACCAATATAAATATAAACTCCTTATGGGTGCCCCGCTTTTACTCAATTATTGTTATATATTTATTTGGGTGAACCTTATTTCATTTAAAAAGAATTACTAAGTTTTTTCAATCAATCCAGTTATTGTTTATTTACTCAAATTATATATAGCCTTATTATAAAGACACAAATAGATAATTTTTATTATAGGTCATTTAATGGGGTGTTAGTTAAAGTTTGCAAAATATAATTTCTATTTAAAGTTGTTAATTGTGAGAGATGATATAATCCAAATCTGACAATTTTTTAATTTAAATGAGTAAAATTGGGATTTTTTTTTTTCCATTTTCAGCACATGAATGGTGTAGGGTGTTAGCTTGGTATTAGGGGTATTCTTGATATGGGAAGAGATATCCTAAAGAAGGCTCAGGAAGGGAAATCATTCCCGATCCCGAAAAACTCTCATCCCGATCGAAATCGGATTTTCCGAGTCGGGATCGGGAGTTCCCAAAATCTATATGAAACCCAAAATTTATCTAGCATTAATTCAAAAATTATAATAACTTCTCACTTGATTATCAACGTAAATATAATGATTTTGGTTTGAAATTTTGTTTAATCACTCAAAAGTCACTCAATGACTGATCTCATCCAATACATTATATAATCAAATAAACTAATCATTGTTGTTACATAATCAATATAGCACCATTTGATTAGTTGGTTTTTTTTTTTTTTGGGGTCGGCCATTTGATTACTTGTTGGTGCTTGTTATTCATCTGACATATGTGAAGAAGTTGATAAGTAATCTCACACACACAACCTACTTTGTATTTTGGGGCACAAAGTAGAGTGTTTATTAATTAGGAGAAAATTTGAAATTTTATTAAATTAAAAAAACTTAATAAAATTGAAAATATGTTTATAAATAAAATATTTGAGTATATGTAACTTTTTCATAATTTTTGTTGTTGCCATAGTAACTTTTTCATTAATAGGCATGTTTGGGAGAGCTTATTTTGAGAAAATAAGCCCAATTTACGCAAGCCGAGAAAAAACTCCTCTCACATACTTACCTTGTATACCGTGAATCACGAATTATAAGTACTTATTATCAAAAAAATAAGCTCTTCCAAACGAGCACAATAAACAATACTCCCTCCGGTCCTAAATATAGGACATAGTTTGTAGTGCAATTTACACTACAAACTATATCCTATATTCAGGTATATTTAGGACAGGAGGTAGTACCATTTAAGGACACATGGCATATTTGGAGAACGATCTTACAAAAGGCCCTTCTCTTTCCTTTCCGCCCGTCCCTGTCACAATCAAGCCAGCGCTTGCTTATATTAGAGAGAAATTATCTCCACGAAAGGAAGCCTGAGATTTCACTTGAGTGGCGTCTCAGACCAAAAGAATAAACGCAAGCTTCTTCCACTTATCGTTTTTGCATACATTTAATCTGCGAATTTCCTCATTTCTCACTTATGAACTGTCTTCGGCTTCTTCCCATGTGCGTCCTTTTCGATTTTTGTCATGGAGATATGTTTCACCGTATTATACTAGTATAAATTTTGAATTTGACTCGTGATTTCCCGTTTGGTTTCGCTTCGGATTTCAGATGCTCTGGTTTGTCTTTCCAAAGCTTTAGAAGCCACCATAGGAAGCCTCTTTGCTCTGCCAATTCATTGGTATGTAGTTAACCACGTGTCTGTGACTCTGTATACTTCTGAATGCTTTGTCTCTCTTTATGTTTATGCAATATTCACCATTTCTGATGGCTGATTCAGGGAATGTCCAATACTTGTAATCCAAATCGAAGTATAGCAGTGAAGGTAAGTCGTAATATTCTGCGGTGTTTAATTTTTCATTTCATTTCTAATTTTAGCATATTCATTCGTCCCCTGTCATTTTGATATCATTATCTTATTGATCTGCGCTAGCACCATTTTTGTTCGTATTCAATCATTATCTGCTCATGTTTTTAATTGATGTAAATACCTTTTGAATAAGGTTCAGTGGTTCTGTAGCGTCATGGTAATGCAGAATTTTCGGCTTACACTGTAAGAACCAATAGTAAGACAGCTTACATATGGTCACGGCATATTCTGAAATCTGCTTACCAATGAATTGAAGGTGGCGCTTAAGAGTTAATAACTGTTGTACATTTTGTCATTTTCGTGCAAGCAATGGAAGTAAAAGTGTAAATAAAATAGTCAGATAGTTTAACAGAAGTAATCAAAACTTGTACGGATAAACAGCATTTGTAACTTCTGGGCCTTGCTGTGCTCAATATTTACTGTGAGTTGAGTTTAATATTTTGGGTCTTTTTCATAGATGAAATTATCTGTTATCTGCTAGTTGTTATCTGGTTTATATTTAAAGTCTTTCCTGGAAAATGTGACTGGAATTTCAATTTGCAGTCAGCTTCTGGCTCCATGTCCAGTGCGGAGACGAATAGTGCCGATGTTAAGGAAGAGGAAAAATCTGAGACATATAGTCATAATATGACTGAAGCCATGGGTGCTGGTAGGTTTAATCCTTTGTGATTCAAGTTTGATGAGGAAATATGTTGTATGACAAGTTGGGGAAGAAGAGGTTGCCTTTGCTTGCTTGAAACTTCATGTTTAATTACAAAATTGTTGGGTGTATTGTAGTGTAGGATTTCAAATGATTGGAACAAATCTTCTCCTTGTCTGTTACAGTTTATGATCAGTTCCAGCAGTCTATGAAATCTTCTAATTCATCTATTAGTTTGGGTTAATTGAAGGATGTTAAGACTATATTCACGGTCATCCTATTTTTGCATTCTTTGAATATTGAGTTTTTAGATCTTTGATTACTTGGTCCTGTTCAGTTTTGACTTATAGGCACGAACTGGGGATGAACTACAACTTCATTCGTCCGGACTTAATTGTAGGATCATGCCTGCAGGTGATTTTTGTCTCAATGATGGAAAGTTGCTGCAATTATGTCCCATCTAAATTGGTCTTCTGACTATTGGTTTGTCTATGAATTGCTAGACTCCTGAAGATGTTGACAAGCTTCGTGTAATAGGAGTGAAAACTATATTTTGCTTGCAACAAGACCCAGATCTAGAGTAACATAAATGATTTGTTTAAAGTTCTCTGAGTTTAGGATTATTTGAATATACAACTTCAACCTTTGTGACAACTACCACTCATCTGATCCAGCAAAACTGTTTCTTTAATACTACTTCAGATACTTTGGTGTTGATATCAAGGCCATTCAAGAATATGCTGGATCTTGCAATGACATTCAACACTTGCGGGCTGAGATAAGGTTCGTTATGGTACTTTATTTTTTTCAAGCTGCAATTCATGATGAATTTAAATGAGTTGGCCTGAAAATATTGGTATTGAGGCCGTGCAATGTCATGATTCCCTTTTTACCAGAAAAAAGAAAAAAAAATCATAACAATTTCAGTTCAGAAAAATTGTCACTATTATTTTTGAAAACGACTGTTACTTCTTATGACATATTGAATTTCAAGAAAAAGCAGAAATTTAAGGAATCAATATGGAACAAATTACCACTTCATTCCATGGTCTTTGTGCATTAGCGCTGCAGTTGCCAGTGAGCTAATCACTGTTTTATATGTTAAACTTACCCACATATGTTCTGTTTCTTCAGTTTTGTCGTCACTTATATTCTGCCTTACTTTCTGCTGGGAAGTGAATTTACTTTGTTTGGGAACTAGTTTGTATGAAATTTACCTGTACCATATTATATTATGTTTTCAAATGGTGATAGAAATGAGTTATGATCCTGCTTACAAAAATGGAGGAATTATGGTTATAAGATTCTGGTTTGCCACGTGCTATTTAGGATCACCATATAATGGTTATCTGGTTCATTCAGGTAACTTCTGTATGTTTTTATGTGAGAAATAGTAATTCAAATATGAAGATAACAAATGTTAGTTGGTTGCTTATTTATAAACCTATATATTGTGACTAAATTTTGAGATACAATGCTTTAATTCGTGGTTAAATTGAACTCTTCATTTATATTTGCAGATAGTAGTTTTATAGCTCTATATCGTACACCTACATATTTCTTAAATTTTATAGACAAAACCAAAAAAAAAAAAAAATTGTTCTTGGGATTTTAGCTCTATCATGGAATTTGGATAGTTTGAGGGTTTTCTGTGTAAAACTTGTTGTCATGCACCTTGCATCATAGGTTTCCTGATTTCCTATGACTAAAACTTGGTCCTCTTTTTCGTGTGATGACTTGCATTGTAGTTTGTTCTTGTATATCTCAACTAAATAGTGATATCTACTTCAGTATTCATGTGCTTCTCTCATCATATCATGGATTTCTTTCCATCATGTGGTGGTCTAACTTTGATACTGCAGGGACTTTGATGCATTTGACTTAAGGATGAGGCTTCCGACTGTGGTTAGCAAATTGTACAAGGCCATAAATCGCAATGGGGGTGTGACATATATACATTGCACCGCTGGACTTGGAAGAGCGCCAGCTGTTGCGGTATGTCCCTGGGTTTAATTTCTGAAGTTAATTCACTCATACATGTATCTGAACTGATTTTTTTTGAAATGCAATTGTGAATTGTTAATTTAAGTTGTGAATCACATATACACTATTAGCTTTATTGTGGTTGATTGGCAGCCTATTTTTTCATGGGTAGAAGAATTACATGACATGAGAATAGTTTTGGATTTGAAACTTTCTTCCCTCCTCTGTAGTTTATATTAATTTCTTAACACAGACTTCCTGCAAACTTTATAAAGTGTTCATCTGTTAAGGCATCGTGCAATAAGCAAGTCCTTTGTATTGGCTAGAGTTCTTTTGTACAGTGAGTGTAAATGATTCTTGTAGAGTTA
The DNA here is from genome assembly GCA_963210345.1 of Inga oerstediana. Lineage (NCBI taxonomy): Eukaryota > Viridiplantae > Streptophyta > Magnoliopsida > Fabales > Fabaceae > Inga > Inga oerstediana. Next base: position 83,007,964 of record OY723401.1, on the reverse strand, counting down.
GGAATACCTAGAGGGGAGAAAAACTACTTATATTTTTGTTTCTCCCTAAAACTTTGGCTAGAAAACTTGATTTTGTGGTATGTTTATATGTCATCTTAATTTTAAATGATTATATTGATAATCCTCCCAACAGTCATTTACTAACAATTGTTCTTTTATTTTCAGTTGGCTTATATGTTTTGGGTTCAGGGTTATAAACTTGATGAGGCTTATAGATTGCTTCTGGTAACTTTTCTGAATCCTTTTTATTTTTTTATGTTTTATGTAGGTGTATGAGGTTCTTGGTAGATGATATGTTGCATGTGTTTGACATTCCAGTATTTCTAATGTTTTAGATTAAGCTGAAGTATTTCCATTTTTTCATCTTTTTTTTATGCCCTTTTTCTTTGGGCTTTTGTTCTAAGCTTCTTGAACATCAAGAAGTCCTTGCATCTGATTGTTTCCTTATAGGACTTCTTAAGTCCCTTTGTCCTATTACTTCCCTTAAGTGAAGATAGATTTAGAGGTGAATTTATAGAAATTGTAATTTCTAGGCATGATGATCATGTAGTGATTCATGGGGTACATGAAATGAAACACAATTAGGTTGAAATACAAGGTGTGTCTAACTTGTAGATGGTTGAGTTAGGGAGCTTGGCAGTTCAATCAGTGGTGCATCAATTTTCTCTCATATATTTGATTGGCATCTTAGATAATAATATAGTTTCCTGTGTTTCTAATTTCTGAGTTGTAATAATGGTTAATTCATTTGATTTAATTTTACTGAATTTGGTCAAAAGAGGAAAAACTGACAACAGTATATCTTGAACATTTTTTCTTGTAGAGCAAAAGATCATGCTTCCCGAAGTTGAATGCAATAAAAAGTGCAACAGCTGATCTGGTGAGTCCTTTTGTTTTTCTGTGCTAATATGTCTAGTTCTTTACAAACATTGAACTGTAGTGTTTAATTTATTTATTTTATTTAATTGTTAACATTCTGATGTCTTTTTCCTTGACTTGAAAGCTTTGTTATTATTTATATATGTTGAAAAATATCTACTAGTTTGAATGAGCACAAACCTAAAAAAAGGGTATGACTTCAAAAGAGCTCTTAGGGAGATTTTGCCAGGATACAATAAAGAAGTTAGCTTGCTGTGTCCTATAATAGATGTAGGAAGAAGTAATGCCAGTGGTAAGCATGCTTAACAAAACCTTTACATAGTCATTAGTGTTGTTTAGGATTCAATTATTAATTATGAATAGAGGTGTTCGAGCATAGGAGTATGTTATCCCTTCTAATGTTTTAGTAAGTTGAAGATTTCTTATTTGTTACCTATAAATGTGTCTTGAGCCTAATGAATTAGTTGCTTCTTGATTATTAATGAGTTATATTGACATTGAATTTTGAGTGTTTATTGTTATTTCAATTATTTCTTTCCCTCTCGTCCTACATCAATAGGTGACCAAGAGGGCACCATGGAGCTCACGTATATTGTATCACAATTTTTTTTTTTCTTGATTTTCCTGCTTACACAAGTATGCATATAGTTTTTATATTCGGACCCAAAATAAAAATTTTTATGGATTATTCTATTGACCATTTGTTACTATATGGTACTCAAATCAAAGCTTACAGGCTTCAGAAAAAAGCTTGTCACGTTGACGTGGGAAGACAACAATTGCTCTACAGTTGAAATTTCTGGACTTGATATTGGATGGGGCCAGGTGATGGTTGAGCCTTCTTGTTCAGCTTTAAGAGACATCCCAACTGCTTTATTAAGAAATGAACAGTGCTATATAACAAGGAAAAGTGTATTGGGCTGAAATGCCCTGTATGTTACCATCTTCTGAGTTGAGCCAGAGAGTTTTGCTCGATGATTGTGTGAAGCTTTTCAAAATTAATGTCCTAATGTATAGTGATTGACTTTTATTATATTCAGTAATTACTTAAGCAGGGTCCATTGAATTAATTTTGACCTGTTTGTTGGATTGATTTCCTAGTTATTCACCTGTGATTTGCAAAACTACTGCATTTATCCTTTCTCTGCGTAACTTTTTGAAGGCATAACATGAGTTCAGACACCTTTCCACATTGATCTGCTCAAAGGCACATATGATACAAACTATGAAGTGTCATTTCAAATTCTAAATATTTCTCTTTTAGATATATGCGATTTTAGAACCGCTTGCTCTGATTGGCCCTATATTACGCCTTTGAACATGTAGTTTATATGAAACTGCTACTCACTCAATATATCCTGATTTTCGTTCAGAGCATACCCCTGCATGATGATGACAAACAGGGTCTGTGGGTTCTCAAGAGGGAACTACCTGTAAGTCTACTTATCAATTGAACAAATTTGAATATTATGTTTGGTATTTATATTGATGAAATTACTTGTGGTTTAAGCATCCTTTGAGGTTAAAATAGATAATAAATGTACAGAACAAGGAAAGATAAAAAAACAAGAAGAATGAAACCACCTTGTCAAACTCTTGATCAACAACTTAACCAAAGATTTGGTTGTTGATAGAATACAATGGCGTTGTGCGATCCATATAGCTAATCCCACCTAGTGGGATGGTGCTTGTTGTTGTACCTTGTTAAACTGTCTGATTTTGTTTAGAACTCATATTGTTTCCATGATTGACATAGCAACTGAGATCATGGAAGATTAATAATGTGTTTGGAATTTGTAACTTTTCTTAGAAAGCATTAAAATCTTGACTCATATTGTCATTGCCTTAAACCACGAAACTGATGAAATCACCATGTGGCTGATGTTTTTACATAAACCACGAAACTGATGAAATCACCATGTGGCTGATGTTTTTACAAGGGCTGTTTCATTTACTGTTGCTATTGCCCCTCTAAATTTAGATGCAATGTACTTGTTTGAGAGAGAATTATGAAGCCATAATATCAAATGAAATAAGTTCCTATTTTTGAACACTTCAGACACACAAAATGCTTTATGAAGGTATATAGGAAGGTTATAATTCAAATGTTATAATTCATATGCTAGTTCTGGAAATGCGACGAATCGTAAGCCTGCATTTCATACATCAAACTGAAGACAAAGTTCTTTGTTGATCTATTTACCAGGTAGGACACTACGAGTACAAGTACATTGTTGATGGGGAATGGATTTGCAATCAGTATGAGCTTGTGACCTCTCCCAACAAAGATGGCCATGTCAATAATTATCTGCAAGTAAGGCTTTACATTTTAATTATCTAGCTCATAAATGAAAATTTAACTAAGGGATCCAGAATTGAGATGCACACAGTTTTTGACATATTTAAATCCAGAGAATAGCGGGAAGTTAGTGACCCCTAAAGTTTTGTAAACCTACACTCACTTTCTAGCTTCCAGTTATATAGAAAGCTCCCATCTTTACTATAATTATTGACGGAGCTTAAACGTTATTTTTCCCCCTTGTGAACTCTGAAGAGTTTAATTTTAACGCAATGTTGTATACAGATCATCAGAAGACTAAGTTGAGGTTTGTGAGAACTTCAAAATAGGGAGTTTAAATATATATAGTACTTCCGGTCCTTAATATAAAAGCTAGTTGGAGATTAGATTTGGTCCTAAATATAAAACCTCAATCCACTCTATCTTCTAAATTTATAATTGTTTTTTCAAAATATCCCTATTGATTGTACACATTTAGGAGTTTCTATCTAAGGGTAGTCATGATGAAAAATGTTATTTTAAGAAAATCAACTTATATTTGTTACAAATAACTAACATAACTAAATTCTCTAATATATCCAAATTAGTCAACTAGCTCTAATATTAAGGATAGGAGAAAGTACATTTCAAGACTATAGTTGTGCTTTTAGGTTTTACAAACTTCGGGGCATATTTTACTATAAATTGTAACTAGTGGGAACGGGAATGCAGTGAAGATCTCAGAAGTGGTGTGTTTAGTCAATGTTATTTATATTTTGGGAACCTGGAAACTCATTATTGTGAAAGGAAGATAGGATTTGTATGAGTACTTTATTTAAGCATAAAACACAATACATCATTTGATATACTGTTGAGGATTTTGTTAGCCATATAAGCCTCAACACATGGTGGGGGGCTTTTGTTGAACATGGCAGTAATGTTGGCTCAGTATAGAAATTCTTTGGTAGATGAGGTCATGGTAAAATTGATAGATCAAACCCACCATGAACAAGTCTATGAGCATAGTATTATGTTTTAAAGTGGAATTTACTTCTTACATGTCTGGACATGATTGGTTTAGTCTATTAAATTAAGGGAAATTTAATATTTTGATCCCTACACTTTGATTCAGTGCGACTTAATCTTTATAGTTTTGACTTAGTTATAATTCGGTCCCTGAACTTCGACTCACTGCAATCAGTCCCTATAGTTTTAACCATGTTATGATTTAGTTCTTATGCTTTAGAAAATTAAATAATATATATATAAAATAAAGGTTGGGAACTAAATTATAAAATAATTAAAACGATAAAGACTAAGTTACAGTGAGTCATAGTTCACGGACTGAGTTACAATTGAGTAAAAACTATACGGATTGAATTGTACCGAGTCAAAGTGTAAAAACTGAGTTATAATCGAGTCAAAACTATAGGGACCAAAAGACTAATTTTCCCTTAAATTAAAAGGAAAGGTAGGATCTTCATTAGAATTTAGGGAAAATCATTATGAGATCCTAAAAAAGGAATGTAATTATCAAAAAGTCACATAACATGTGAGCAACATGCAATTACAAGTTCCAATGTAGAAAATGATAACAGTGTCCTTGCTGCTCACTTGTTACCGGATTTTTTAGTAATTACATTCCTTCCTAGGGACCTTACAGTGAATTTTTTCTTAGAATTTATCTGCACTGTACATTTCAAGGCATGAAAGTTTTGTGCCCTGCTTCTGAATTATGAATTTGTTGCTCTTATCCTCTATGCAAAAGGTCATTGACGATGCAGACGGTGCCGATGCCTCCTTAAGGAAGAGGTTGATGGGCGATGATCCTGATCTCACAAAGGATGAACGGCTGAGAATAAGACAGTTTCTTGAAGCTCTTCCTGATGAAGAACCATGAACCATGACCTCACTTGTTTATATATCTGAAGCATAGTGGATGTGCATATATATGTATATATATTTTCTCATGAACGATGAATTTAAATCTTTTTTTTTTTTTACTTTTTGGGGTTCATGAAGTCATGAATTTAAACAGGAGACAAAAAATTTCCGTTACAGAGTATGTGTATTGTTTTACTGCATCTATTAACCTTAAATTATGTCCATAAGAGGTCAGAAATACGTAAAGTAACACACATACAATTATAGCTCCACCTTTATTATTCCTTTTGAAATTATCATTTTAGTCAAAGCAGCATGGATTTATGGCTATCTTGTGAAAATTTGCTAGTGATACTTTGTGCTATCAGTAGTATCAGAGCTAATTAAGGAGTTGAATTTAATTATAAATATAACATCTCAATCTGTTTTGTTTCTCGTATTTATCATTTTTTCTAAACAAATTTACCTAACTTATATGATAGTATATAATCTAATATTATATATGAGTATTTTAGGAAAATTAAGTCACATTTATTATAATTAACTAATTTATTTTATTTTCTTAATTTACTTAAATTAGTTAAGTAGGTTTTGGATTGAGGATTGGAAGGGGAGTAATTGTTACATTTACTTTTAAAATTCATGCAATAAGAAACATTGTTTACTCCAACAACATTATTTATTCTTTTTTGGACATCAATGAATTTGCATGATTGTATCATAATGAAAAGGACAATTATATAGTAGTTGAGAAAAAGAACAGAGAACATAAATGATTCACATGGGAAATAACTAAAATATCCGACAAGTTTTGGGACCTCTTTTGTCATATAAGTTTTAGTGATCACCAATGATCACAGCTGTTTAGTTTCATGGACCTAGGCCCCTCCAACATGCATATATGTTTTATTTCGATCATGGTTTTGACCGGTTGGTTTAGATTGGGAACAGGTTAACTGGTGGTCTAATTGGTTCGATTTGGTAGTTGAACTGGTTTGACCGGTTCAACCTTTTAAAAAAGTTTAAAAAATGAATGAATTTTTTTTAATTTTATTCAGAATTTCATATAAATAATCTTAAAATATTCATTTTCTCATTGGTCTAGTTTCGGATTAGCTGCTGTTTGACTCTAATCTGACATTTAACCCAAGAACCCAACCAGTTTAGTGGTAGATCCGGGTTTTAGAACCTTAATTTCATTGGTGTCTGTTAGATCTTGAGTGCAAGGAAGGAAATAGAACTAGAGAAGAGAGAGGGAATAAGAGAAAGAATAGCATCTAGAACCAGAATATGCAATGCTAGATAGAGAAGAGAGGACTGATTTCCTGAATAATACTTGACACAGCTTCCAATCTTCGTACAACATAGCCTTAAATAACAATACACGATAACTGACAACATAATTGATAATAACCACCTAATGACACATAACAATTACAGCCACATAAACAACCAACATAAGCAATAACTAAAAACCTAAAACAAATAACTAAACTAAGACAATTCTACCCTTAAACCATGCGAGCTTCTTCCTGGAATAAACTAGGAGAGGTCATCGATCTCTAACAGTGTCAGGCGTTTATATGCTTCCAAGCTCAAACCAGCGTTTACAAATATATTTACAAATCGCTCACTAAAGTTCTCACATCGATAATGGGATTTGAACTCATAATATTATAATTATGAGCCAACTATTTACCAACTGGACTAGTCAGATTGGATTACTCCATCTGATTCATAATATAAATTACTTCTAAAAGAATGTCTTGTCCACAATATAAGTTATTTGGTAAATAATAAATGCTTATTTGTTAATTTTGCACATTTAATTAATACGTAAATGTGATTCTTTGTATTTTTCTCTCTCACTTAAAATATCATTTAACATGGATAAAATTGGGGGAAAATTCATTTTAATACCTATTTAATGAGTTAATTACCTTTTTTTTTTATTATGATATATATGAGTTAAAGTGATTTATATTATGAATAAAAGAGAACATGTCTTTGGTATAAAGAAAAATACCAGTAATATTTTTCCACTAAATTTTTCTAATTTCATTTCAAGGGGAAAAAGGTTTACGTTCCGATGTGAGAGACTGATCTTGACATGGTCCAGATCATTTTTTTGAAGCTGCTAAATGACTTTAGTGTTTAGTCACTGAAACATTTAATGCATGAGCTTAGTTTATTGATTCAACCCACTTCATTTATTTCTCATGTCTGTTTTTAGCCTTCTAATGCCTTAACTCCTACGCAATCAACACTAGTTTTTATTGAATTCTAACGATGACATATTTTTAGAAGACCTATATGGTCCAAATATAGGGCAAAAATGTGGTAGTTAATTTTCATTAATCTTGGTCTTCTTTAATTGAAACAGGTTGTTAGGAGCAAGCTTTCAATTTTTGGAGAACACCCCTCGATGGTTATTAGTCACTTTCAACATTTATATTGGAATTAAGGAAAATCTTAAAATTTATTAACTCTTTTCAAAAATTTAATTAGCATCTAACTTTGTTCCTATTAAATATATTTCCTTCAATTCATTATATAGGGCACTTTAAATAATTCACGGAAAATAAGAAATGACAGTTAACTCATTATATATGCCACAAGTTGAATTTCTTTCATCTTTACCCTTATTGAAAAATGTAATTGAAAATTTAATGAGTAGATAAAATTGGAAATGAGTATTAATTATATGGATAAAACTGAAAAATGAGCATGAATTATCTTACAAGTGACTTATAATTTGGACCAGGCTATTTTTCTAGAAACGGCCTATATTATAGACCAAAGGGAGTATATAATTTAAAAGTTAGATAACATACACCAACATTTATGTTTGGATGGAGAGAAAATTAGGGGGCAGGAACACTAGGAGGGAAAACTACAAAAAATAGTGTAGCGCTCGAAATTTTGAAAATATGGAACCGCTACCAAAATTTTAGAAAAGGATAATTTTGGAAACCTTTTTTAAAAGATGAAACTAGTCTACAAAAATCATTTAGGGTTCGAGAGTTGATTGTGTATGGGAAAGGTGTTAGACACCACACAATACTTATTTATAAGAATGGTTACCCTTAGTTAATTATTTAAAAATGAATATGACCTTTAATTTAATTATAATTACCCAAAAAGAGATAAAAAAATAATATTTACAAAAAGAAGTAAAGTGAAACTAATGAAAAAGATCTGTTTATTTATAAAAGAAAGATAAGGAAGAAACATGTTTATTTACAAAGTTGGACTTGACCTAGGAAGAACACCTAAGGCCTATGTATCCTTTAAACGGATCAAAGCCCACGTATTTTGGGGGTAGAAATGCGTCTCACTTTGTTGGTGTTTTTTAGAAAAAAAATGTTTATTTAATTTCTTTGACAAAAATATTTTTTGTTTGGTTTGTGTTTTCTATTTTTTTAAGAAAAATTTTTTTTCTTTATTTTTTCATATGAAGACAAATCTGTTTATTTTAAGAAAAGAACCTCTTTCTTTTTATTTTAAAACTTTTTTATTTGCAACAGGGAGAAAAGGAAAAAAAAAACAAAGAGATCATCAAGCGAACGAGGAATTGCATTCTCATCATATTATTCATTGTAGAAAGTTCAAGAAGACAAGAAAATCAATAAAGACATGGTGAGAGTGTGTACCTTTTATGCTTTGAACTCTGCTACATCAAGAGATATGGTGATAGAACCACATAATAAATAAGAGGCAAGTACAATCACATTATCTATAATTATTAAGCATAACACCTAGCATCATAAGAAGACAAGGCAGCACATACCTTGCCTCTCTTCACTCCCAAAATTCATGTGTGTTTTGCTTCAACCCTTGCACTCCTATTTATAATCTCAAGGTAGGGTTTTCTTCATAAATGCTTCTTCTTTTTTGAATTTTTTTTATATTTTATGTTAAAAACTACCTAACTTGACCTAATCATCATAAATAGAGATTTTTTTTTATTTTTGTTTTTTAATTTCTTTTTGTATTTTCTATCAATAAAACTTCTTAATTTAATCACAATCAATGAGAGATTTTTTTTATTTTCGTTTTTAATTTTTTTATTTTTCCCATAAGTAATTTCCTAATTTAAACTTATCAACATAAATGTGAAATTTTTTTATTTTGTATTTTATTTTTTATTTATTTTCTTATATTTTCCCTACAAGCAACTTTCTAATTTAAACTTATGAATGGGATATACCTTTTTATATATATTTTTTATTTTCCTTTAATGAATGACAATGCCAATTTGAACACTAATCATCATCAATGAGAGGATTTTTTTAAAATTTTCATTATTATTATTTTTCCTTTTAATGATGAATGCCAATTTGAACACCGATCATCATTAGTGGAAGGATTTTTTTTTTTATTTTCGTTTTTTTATTTATCATTATTATTTTTTTCCTAAAAGAAATTTCCTAATTTAAACCTATGAATAAAAGATATTTTTTTATATTTTAATTTATATTTTTTCCTCTACAATGACTTCACACTAAATTCCTAATCCGAATATCAAATAACATTGATGAGATGAATTATTTTGAAATTTGTTTCTAGGGAAAATCACTCCTAGGTCCTAAGCAAGCAAGATAATATTAGAAAGGTCCCTGGTTACAACCCTAAAAATGTGTATTCACAACTTATTGAGTGTGTTTTACAACCTCTAGGAACCTTTCTGATAATATCTTGCTTGTTTGGGACCTAGGAGTGATTTCCCCTTGTTTCTATTTACTACAAAACCCCAAGTTCAAGACAATCACCATTAATGATGATCATTTTTCAAATTTCAAACAATCCAATCACCATCAATGTCATTTTCTTATTAATTAAATGTGTCAGGATTAAGGAAGATTTTTTTATTATTATTATTTTTTAGTTGAGCCGGGATAAAATAGGGTGTTTACAAATAGTAACTTTTTTTTATCATTTTTGGAAGTTTTTCTTCCTAGTATTTCCTTCCACTATGTTTTTTCCTTCATTTTCTTTCCATCCAAACATAGCCTTAAAGAGGTGTTAAAAGAGAACACTAGTGATAAAAATTAATGACATAGTACTTTATAATCAGAACAAAAAAAAATTCTATGCCTTATAAATTAGACTAGATTAGTACTCTATTTTGGTCATTAATTTTTGGGGTTAAGATGCAAATCAATCCCAAAAATATTTACAAAGTCTCAATGTCGCCCTCAAAGTTTTTTTTATTATAATGTCACCCCATAAATCTAAAAATATGGTAATGTTGCTCCTTCATTTTTAACTTAGGTTAAGTTTGATCATTAAATCATGGGTTGTTTGACTCGGAAGAAGGATGGAGTTCGATTTTTCTTGTGCTTCCTCTTCTGATGCCGATTTTGTGTTTATTTTATGATTTTTCTTGTTTCACTGTTGCTTTAAATTTCTGGTTTGCTGTAAATCCGATTGTTATCTGGGTTTGGAATGTAGTAAGTTAGAACATAAAAGATGAAACCAACAAAAAAATATTATTGCGATTAAATTTAAGTTTTGTTCAAGGCTTGGGAGAAAAAATTGTATATACGGGAAGAACTTAATAATTGTATAGAAGAAATTAATGTCTGGTTATGTGTGAGAGTCGGCCATGAACATTGAAAGAGACGGAAAGAGGAAGGGGTTAGGAGATGATGAGATGGACGGGGAGAAGAAGCGGAGAAGAAGCATGGTGATGAGTGGCATTTTAACTGTCATGTGGTAATGACACGTGTCTTTTTAACGGTCAAAGTTAATTTTATTAAGGAGTAAAGATAAGATTGCTGTATTTTTATATTTTCACGGTGACATTGAAACTAAAAAATCTTCTAAGGCAATATTAAGAAGCAAATACTTTTAGGGTGAATTTACACTTTAATCGGTAATTTTAGTAATGGGCACAATTGGAAAGGCACATATTTTTGTGCAAGTTAAAGAATACCACTCGTTTTTGTCCAAAAAAAAAGAGAAAGAATACCACTTGTTTAATAAGAATTGTTAAGTTAATTAACTTTTCCCTATAATTAATACGGGATAAAGTGTTTGTGTGTTGTGTAGAGGACCAAGACACGCTTTAGGTAATAGGTATGTCTGTTTAAGCTCAAGGTCTTATGTTTGATGTAAATTTGTTTCGAAAGTTTTCGTTAAGGAGTCCCTGAAAGTTTTTTAAGATAAAATGTCATTCTGGAAGTTTTAAAACGTAACAATGTTGCCACATACCATTAAAAAATTAATGTTGACTATTAAAAAATTGACGTTGACTGTTAATTTTTTAACGGTAAAGGACAACATTGCTCTATTTTAACACTTTCGGAGTAATAGTAAACCTAAAAAAACTTTTACAATAACATGCTCTCTTTCGAAATAAATTTACACCATAACCCTATATTTAAATTCGTGTAAAAACAAAAGATTCCTCAAGAAAGTTACTTGTCCAATAATACTCAAATCATATCTCATTGGTGTAAATATCATTCACGGTATCGATATATACTAAGTGTTCGTTTGGGATAACTTATTTTTGGGTAATAAGTGTTTATAAATCATATTTTACGGAATACGAGGTAAGTATATGAGATGAGTTTTATCTCAACTTACGTAATAAGTGTTTATTGACCCCCAATAAACAACACCAAAATCACACTAAGATACATTAGCACATCACATTTGTTAAAAGGGAAACAAGAGAATTGAGTTATTTAAAAAAAAAAAAAAGGAAAAGGCACGCAAATTCGTTTTTGTTCAAGAGTACCATTTGTCGAGTTGGAATGAGATACAAGGAAATTTTTCTCCACATCTATTAAATGAATTTGGGAAAACTGGGGGCAAATCCCTGCGACAAATTAATTGGAAAAAGGAACCTGAAATATTTAGGTTTTTGAGGATCAATAAATGTGAGGGGTAAAAGATCAAATTATCCTTAGTGAAAGCTCATTTGTAAATCTTGGATACTCATTTGCAAATCATGGATGCCCACTTGCAATTAGTGAATGTTCATTTACAAATCATTCATTTGCAAATCGTGGACGCTTATTTGCCAAATTTCATAATTTTCTACCATCTGAGATCTCTACACTCACATCTTACAGCCTTCTTCCCCTACCACCAGTAACTTTTTAACCCACCTTCTCACGCCTCCCTCCACCCATCTCATCATATTCTGCCAACCTTTGAATTTCATGTCACCCCATCGCTAAAATATTATCGTCATGTTCTTCACTGTCGATTCTATCACTGGAAACAAACTACCTTATTCTTCTAGATCAATCGCCCACTGAGTTAGTGAGGGCGAAGCGTCATCAAGATCGAAGTCATTGGCTTGGTTAATCTGAAGAAGATGAAGAGAGTAAGACACGTCACCGTTTATTGAAGAGACCTGTCACTATTCATTAAAGACCCGTTGTTGTTGAAGACCCATCGAAAAGAGTAAGCTTGATAATGAAAAAGCGGAAACCCATCGCCGTTCAATGAAGATCCATCACTATTCTATGATTTTTGGATCTTGATTTTTAGAAAGTTGTATTTTTGGTTTCATTTGCTCTTTTTTGTGGATTCAATAATATAGAGGGGATTCGATTGCTTTGCCTTTGTATGGAAGGAGATTAATCTTTTTTGCCTCTGATTTGAGGATTCACCTCTACTGACTAAATTTCATGATGTTGTAGATTAAAGATTAGAGAAGAAGGTATTTTTTAAATTTTTTAACGAGGCTATTTTCTTGCCATTTCTAAAAAGTTTAATGTGATTTTTTACCCCTTCACATTTAGTGACACTCAAGGATTTGAATGTTTAAGGTTTCATTCCCTAATTAACTTATTAAATAGGGATTTATCCTCAATTTTCCCAAAAAAATTTTATTCGCGTCTGTTAGTATGTGTTTTATTTTCTTGGATATTATAGTTGTTGTTTTAATGATGATGACTTGCTATCTAATAAGTAATACTCCCTCTAGTCCTTAATATAGGATATATTTGGAGAGTTAAGTTTAGTTCTAAATATAAGACATAGTTTTTAAATTTGTCAGTCATTTCCTAATTTATCCTTATTGATGCTTCCTCAATAATAATCAAGAAAAAGAGAAAATGAATGAATTAAGGAAAATTATTAGGGTATTTTAGAAAATACATATCATATTAATTAACTCAATTGACTTTCTCAATATAATCAAATTAAGTAAATAAGTCTTACCGAAAGAAATGTAATAATTTATTTAAACTAATTAGATAAACCAATTGACTGATTGAGGATTATTTTATTTATCGGCAATATGGAGGATTTGTATAACACAATAGTTCCTTCATTTCAAAATATTTGTCACTTTAGAATTTGATTAAAATTTTAATTATTTTTTTGACAATTTCACTATTCAATAGGTTAAAGAAATTTATATTTTAGATGTAATTACAGAAAATAATATTCTAGTAATTCAATATTCAATTTTGTTAAAATTGAAGTTATTTATTACTTTTTAATCTGTATCAACAAGTTCATGATGATAATTATTTTGAAATTGATACTTGTAAATCTAGAAGCTGATTATAAATCTACTTCCTCTCATTCTTATTATATGGCATCTACTACTAGTTATTATGGATCAATGAATAATTGTTAAGTCATTAAATTTATCCTAAATTAATAACTTTTTCAATTTTAACCCTTTTTAAATGATGAGACTTACTTTTCCAACATTGAATCTCAATTAATAATAAAGTTAAGGTGGGAAAAAGGTTACCAATGTACCGTTGATACTTTATATTCGGGACAAAAAATTGTGTCTTATAAGTACATACTCCGCTAAAATTTGAATAACTCACAAGTAAACTATACAAATTCACTTTTAAATATAAGATAATATTTGAGTTAAAAGTTTAGTGAGTGAACTTGTAAATCCTTCCGTAAAATTTAATAAGGTTCAATTTAGTCTTTTTTCATGTGTAAAAAATGGTCATTTTAGCCATTTTTTACACATGAAAAAAGACTAAATTGAACCTTATTAAATTTTACATTTTTTTGTCCTGAAAAATAATGTCCATTGGAGCCGTAGGATTTTCCTGATTTTAGATGAGTTATGGGACTTATTTATAAATAAGTCTTAAATCTTTTACTCTTCAAGGCTTAGAGCCCTTTTAGTTCAATCTCATTGCATATCTGTAATGATAATCATGATTGTATTATTAAGAGAAAAGGATTTAAATGCTTTTTAATATGGTAATAGAATTTACCATGGTAATGATAATTACCAAAAAATTGCTAGTCTTTATTCATACATGATACCTCCCCTTATGAATACTCATTAATACCTCATCATATGGTTGAAAAAGTCTAATTTATTTTTTAGTTTCATTTGTCTTTGTTTTACTTGTCTCATTTCACCAGTCACACCATTCCACAATCATTACTGCCAGTATCTCCTCCTCCACCTCCACCGCTGCCGCCACCAACCGCCTCCGCCACCACTACCTCCTCCTCCTCCACCATTGTCGCTACCGCCACCTTCACCATTGTTGTCGCTACCACCACCAGTACCTCTTACTTCTCCACCATTGTCGCTACCGCCATCTCCACCATTGTCGTCACTATCACTACCACCACCTTTTTCTTCTCCACCGCTGTCGTCATCGTCCTACGCCACCGCCGTCACTACCTCTTCCTCCTCCGTCGTAGCCACCGCCGCCGCCACCCCCCACTTCCTTTGCCACAAATACCTCCTCCACTATTATTCTCATTGTTATCACCTGTCATCGCCACCGCCTTACCATCGTTACCGTCGCCTCCACCACCACAACCATTGTTATTAGATGATCCTCGACGAGATGACGTGAGGGTTATGATGAGGCATGGTTCTTAACTATTTTTCTACAAAAAAATATATTAAGGGTAAAATAGACTTTATGTGGTATGTTAATTTTAAATAATTATTAAAAAATAACACGTTGCATCTTGCTTTAAAATCAAACAAAACACTAGCACTATATTTACTATTGTATTGCATCACCGTTGCATTATATTATATTATATTACGGGGTGTAATAGGATCGAACAAAATGTATTTTAGTATTTATAATTTTGTTTTTTTTTTTTTGGGTGGTATTAGCGCGTTTACGTCATTATCACTAATCGTGAATGAAGCCCACTCACTCACAGTTCATTGCATTCATCAAAGATTAAGAGAGCCCACTCAGTTATCGGCACAAAAAAAAAAAAAAAAAAGAAGACCCCACTCAGTGTCTTTCTCTTTCTTGCTTTTTGTCCCAATAAATGTGTTCATCAGTATCTTAATCATTAGGAATCTTCCTTTGGTATTACTGGTATAATTTTTTAACTAGGATTACAGAGGAGTCATTAAATTAAATATATCTTAAATTGATAAAAATTTTAAAATTTTTTATTATAATTATTTTTATTTTTTTTATATTCATAAATCATTACCTTCTCTTTCCTTTTTTAATTTTTAAATGAGAATTAAATAAAGTAAAATTGAAAAACAATTATTAATAACTTTTTAAATGACCTTATATTTAGGATAAAAAAATTCTTTTATAATAGACATATAATAAGAATCAAAGTAGTATATTATTGACTTTATTTTACCAGCGGTATATTATTGACTTGAAAGAGTGATATATAATAAAATTCATGAATGTGAGTAGTAGTGGAGTTATAAAATCATCAATGAAACAATGGAGAAGTAATGGAAGTTATTTTAAAAAACCTAAAGAGAAGTAAATTAAAAATGAAAAGGGGGAAAGAGATGTGCACCTTCCCAACTCTTCATATTCATAACAATTCAAGATTTATTTTCTGTTTTAAATCTATTACATAATTTTAAATTAATTTTTTGATAAGTAATTTTTTAATTAATTTTTATTGTGCTAAAAAAATAAAATGTGAGAAAACCTTTTTAAAAAAAGAAAAAGCGAAAAGATACCTTAGGAAACCTATATTTTAAAAGAACACAAAACTCTAATCCATGCATGGAGTGGACAAAAGATTATTTTTCAATATAAATTTTGATCCTTTACCTTAAGATGTGAGCAATAATTAATAAATATTAGTACTCGCCGGAAAAAGTATTTATTTAAAAGAGAATATAAGGATCAAAAATAGATTTGTTTCTAACGGAGTAAACCATTCAGGTCAAAAGAAATAAAATCCCCAAAAAAAATAAATTAACTAAAATACGGAAAACATGAAACAAAAACCAGAATCAAAGAGATAGAGAGAGACAGAGAGTGGTTCAGTAACATATTCACGTTGACAAACTCAGCCAAAGGCGAAGGCCAGGCCAATGCCATAGCCAACTCTCACACATCACTTCACATTCCTCCACTTTCTTCTTTCAATTTCCCTTCTTTCTGAACTTTCTTCATCACTTTCTGGGGAAAATTTCTTCCCCACATGGCTATTTCTCGCAGCTCATCTCACCTTCCCGAGATCGATGACAATACTGGTGGCAATGGCGGTTCTGGTAATGACGTTAGCTTCCGTTCGATCCGCGATCGCTTTCCCTTCAAGAGGAATCCTACTCACTCTCGTGACCGGCTCAGGGCCTCCTCCGATCGCCAATTGCCCCGAACTACTCGATCCCATCTCAACACTCGTTTCAATCGCAAAGGGCTGCTTTGGTTATTCCCTTTTAAAGGGAAGTCCGGTTTCTACGCTATGATTTTCTTCGTGTTGTTCTTGTTTGCTTTGGCGTCCATGGTGTTGCAGAGCTCGATTATGTCGGTGTTGAGACAGACCGGCGACCGTGGAAGGCTATCACGGCCGAATATGAAGTTCGGGACTACGTTGAAGTTCGTGCCTGGAAAGGAGTCTAGGAGGTTTGTGCTGGGAGATGGGCTTGATCGGGTGCGTTTGCAGCCGAGAATTGGTGTTCGAGCGCCCAGACTAGCTCTTGTAAGTCTCGTTTGTCTTTGGCCGGGACACTTTTGATATTCCCGACGCGTGTGTTCTTTTTTTGTTCTTTCCATTCTTTCTTAATGTAATGGCAATGCCTTTCGAGTACATGTGGCAATGGCAAATGGCTGTGGACCTAGATGGTCGGATACATTTATTGAGGCTAAACAGAATCGAAGGGGTCTTGTGGAATTTGGATATCAATAATCGAAAATATATATAGCTTAAATATATTCTTATTATGATTGTGCCAGAAACTTTTTTCTTTCGCCAACAGGATTTCTGCTAGAAACTTGTAAGTATATGTACATTATTAAATACAATTAGTTAAATTCTAATTTTCTATGCTCTCATAACGAATACTTGAACTCGATTAGAAGTCAAAACATAGAGAATGATTGCGATCAGAAATGGAAACTTTGCAGGATTACTGTACGAGTTGAATTTAGTTATTTGTCACATGTTGAAGTATGGATGGTAAATGAAGATGTCTTCTTTCCTTGAAATGGAACTGGCATCATGTGCAAGTCTCTTGGCTGCTTGTTTGAAGTTAAACTTGCTATCATCTTGAGTATTGCTCACATTTTGCGGAAAAAGAGGAAAGGATTATTCTTTTTTAACACTGATGAATATTTTGAAGTCATTTTTCATAATGGGGTTGACAAATTTAACTGAGTTTATCTAATTATGTGATAAAAGTTCCCCCTTAGTCTTTATTTGGCTTACCATAAAGCTAGAAGAATTTCATTTTATAGCTGCTGAGCTTAATGAATGGAAACATCAGTCTAATGTTAACTCAAGACAGAAGTTGGTGTTCAATTATTCAGGTCCAAAGACTTAGTTATCTGTGCAATGTTTTTAATGCTTACGCGATCTTATAGTTACTATCTTTTAAAAGTTTCATTGGACCCTATGTTCTGTTATGTGATTTTATGGAAATTGTGGCTGTGCCAAAGTCCTCTTGGATACTACATAGTTTAGGACAATAGACCAAAACCTTTGGCGTGGTCAGTTTTGTCTGATATGTATTTGCAATATGAAGCTTTCTTCTTCCCTACTGTTTAACTAAAAAGAAAATGAAGAAACCATACAGATTTTAATTCAGATAAGAAACCTAGTGTGCTTTATGGTTTGAGACAATATTTAACTATTGGTTCAATCTTGGATTGTCAAAGCATAAAAAGAAATGGCTTCTCGCTTGTTATATATATTACAACTATCTCATATAGTCTTATAAGACTACTTGTGGTAGGTTCTTCATTTTCTAGCCTTGTTATCTATCATTTTCTTGGGTAATGTCTTATTCTCTCTTGTGTCTCTTTCTTTCTATGTAATAAAAGTTTCTTTGTGTATAAAAACATAGCATCTTGATATTTCACATATTCGTTGAATTGCTTGCACTTTGCATATTTATCAGTACTTTTTTCATCTATGTCAGATTTTAGGTCACATGAAGAAAGATCCTCAGTCACTGATGTTGGTTACCATAATTCAGAATCTACAAAAACTGGGTTATGTTTTTAAGGTCAGTCACTGTTATTTTCTTTATGATATTACATTAAGTTCTCCATGGAAGCTGATGGTGCTTTATTCAAAACATAGACATGATATCCAAGTTATTTAAATAATGATACACAAATCCTTTATCAGAGTGAGTTACTCCTGAAATGGATTGGCTAGCCTGTTCATTTTCCTACCCTTGAATTGTTGCTAAGAAAATATTTTGAGAAGGCTTTGCATTTTTTTTCATGTGGGTTTACAGATATTTGCCGTAGGCAATGGAAATGCACACTCAATATGGGAGAAAATAGATGGTCGTCTCTCATTTTTAGGTCCAGAGGACAAAGGCCAGATTAATTGGTCAATGTAGGTGTGAAATTTATGTTACGTACTTTTTACTTTTTATTGTCAGGGTTTATCTTAATGGCCTCATTTTAGTCTATTTTCATATTCATTTTAATATTATTTATCTCGAAGACATTGTAGAGGGAGTGGAATCCCGTTTTGTATTGATGACCTTTCTTCTTAAGTCTACTTTATTTCATCCTTTTTTGAGAGGATATGTTGCCCTCTGCCTCTTTTGCTATTTTTCTCCTCACTAAAATATTTTTCTTCAAGTTCTCCTACGTTTCCCTTTTGATGTTAGGGTTCTAACCAGGGTTACCTGCTTATACACACGAACTTTTTGTACCAGCATGACTTTAATGAAATTATTGCTTGTTATAATTTGACATAGATGATTAATATTTTCCATTCCTTACAGTTTTGAAGGTGTCATTGTTGACTCTCTAGAATCAGAAGAAGCCATTTCAAGGTGGGTTTTTCATCCTATCTAACTCCTGATGATTGTTGTTAAAATATTAGAGCTCTCAGCTTGTGTTGAGAAGTCATGTGATATTGAGTTTTAGGCCTGTAGGAGTTGACAAAGTGTTGCTAACTTTTTAATGTATTTTAATAGTGTGTAGCTCATAATTTCAGCAAGCATTTGAAAATTCTACCATGTGAATGAGATGATTTGGATGGATGTTCTTCCCTTTTGTTTTTTCTCTATTTTTTTGGGGGGGCGGATCGGATGGATGTGTTTCCTAATGAAGTTTATTTAGCAGTTCATGAATGAGATTTGATGTTTTGAGGTCGAACTTTTAATGGTGTTCAAAACTAAATATAAGGGGTCAGTGAAGAAATATTAGCTGCCTTTTGTTAAAAACATGAGCTTGTAATTTTCTGCATTTTTTATTTTTTATGTCAACCCTTTAATTTAAAATTTTTCTTGAGAAAATTCTAGATTTGATATATGGTTGACCTATCGTGGGGCCCCTGACTCTTTCTTTTAAAAGAAATTATTATCTAAACTTGATGACTGGAATTCATGTACTCTTACTTTTGCTTGCTTGTTGATCTTTTGGTGTTTATAATTCACAGCGCATACATTCTGGGAATTTAATACGTGGAAATGGGTTGGCATGGTGGATGTTTTATATGGGGTACTGACATTATTGCCATTCACATCTCATATTTTCAATATGAGAAATAATTAAGTGTTCCTAGAATTTATTTGGTTCCGTTATATCACTAGGCAGAGTCTGGTTATCTGGATTTGTAGCTGTGAGCCTTCTATCTCTTGTGGCACACATGATGTGATGCATTCATATGCTGTGTTTAGTGAGTTTTATATTTTTGCAGCCTTATGCAGGCCCCTTTCTGCTCAGTACCAGTTATATGGATTGTTCAAGAAGATAATCTTTCAAGTCGCCTTAAGCTTTATGAGCAAATGGGCTGGGAGCATCTTCTTTTTCATTGGAGAAATGCTTTTGGAAGAGGCACAGTTGTTGTGTTCCCTGATTTCAATTTTCCGGTAATGTTGCCCTTAAATTCAAACAATTACACGAACATTGATATTATTAGATTTTGTCCTGATTGTTTATAGTTAGATTCTTAGAATTTATTTCTTCTGTTGTCAGATGTTATACAGTGTGCTTGACACTGGAAACTTTTTTGTCATTCCGGGATCACCAGTAGATGTGTGGGCTGCAGAAAGCTATGGTAAGATCCATTCCAAGGATCAATTAAGAAATATTAACAGGATTCATAAAGATGATATATTGGTTGTCATTGTTGGGAGTTCTATCTTCTATGATGGTCTATCCTGGGACTATGCTGTGGCAATGCATTCCATAGGACCTCTACTGTTAAAATACGCAAGAAAGAGGGATTCAACTGAACCATATAAATTCATTTTCTTATGTGGCAATTCCACTGATGGTTATGGTGATGCATTACAGGTAAATTTTCTTTCAAGCTGTGCATCATATATAGGAGTTTTAAGTTTTAACCACTAAATTAATGACTGATATGCTCTGACCCTCTGAACTAATATTTTGCCCGTATCATTATGAAAATAGAAACATTGAATATGGGCTTTCATGACTGAAAATGTGTAATCTTAATTATAGCTCGCCTTTGGTGTCATAAGTTTGTCTTCGGACATATTGTCCTAGAAATTGTTTGCTAATCCCTTTAGCATTTTTGGTGCAGGAAGTTGCTTCAAGCTTGGGACTTCCTGATGATTCTTTAAGGCATTATGGCCTGAATGGTGATGTTCACAGTGTGTTACTGATGGCTGATATTGTTGTCTATGGTTCTGCTCAAGATATACAGGGTTTTCCTCCATTACTAGTTAGAGCAATGACTTTTGGAGTCCCTGTCATTGCACCTGATTTTCCAGTCTTAAAAAAATATGTGAGTTTGCTCAAGTTCTTCCCTTTTGTCACTTGTTGATTTCTGTAATCATGGTTGCTTCTTTCAACTCATAAAGATCTTCTATCAACTTACAGATAGTTGATGGTGTCCATGGGATATTTTTTTCTAAACATAGTCCAGATTCTTTGATGACTGCTTTTTCACTTTTGCTTTCCAATGGAAAACTCTCTAAATTTGCTCAAGATATTGCTTCATCTGGAAGACGGCTTGCTAAAAATGTGCTAGCTTTGGAATGCGTAACTGGATATGCAAGACTTCTGGAGAATGTACTCAGTTTTCCATCTGATGCTTTGTTACCTAGACCTGTTTCTCAGCTTCAACAGGGGAAGTGGGAGTGGGATGTGTTTGAGAATGAAATAGGTCTTGGTGCTCATATGCAGAGGGCTGATGATGAATCCGCTCAAAAAGTTAGCATTGTCTATGCCCTTGAGCAGGAATTAGCAGGTATAAGTCATGCAACGAACATCCCTGAGCATGAAACTGAAGTTCCATCCCGTGATATCCCAACCAAATTAGATTGGGATATTCTACAAGAAATTGAAAGATCGGAAGAAGTTGAGATGCTTGAAACGGAAGAGGTGTGTTGTCTTGCAACTTCAGCTTTTTAACATTAGACTTCCTTCCTATCTGCCCTTTTCCATTGTCTGTGTATTTCACTCTATTTAAGCTTTGTTTTAGAGACTGGGGGATCAAGAATATCATTTGTTCCTTTTGCAGCTTGAAGAGAGAATGGAAAAAGACGGTGGCTTATGGGATGTAATCTATCGCAATGCTAGAAAATCTGAGAAATTGAAATTTGAATCAAATGAAAGGGATGAAGGGGAGCTGGAGAGAATGGGACAACCAGTGTGCATTTATGAGATATACAGTGGGTCTGGAGCATGGCCATTCTTGCACCATGGTTCCTTGTACCGTGGGTTAAGTCTTGTGAGTATCATAGTTCACATTTAATATATTTTACCATATGAAAATATTAATTTCTTCCATGCTCTCCCTTGTTTGTTTGAGCATTATTTTTCACTTTATAAATTAACATATGGGTTGTTCAGAAAATATCTTTTCTTTGAGTCATGTAATTATTCTACCCTATTGGTTACTACGTTTAAAACATGTAAACCAAACTTTTGGTGCTCCTATTTTATTTCTTTGCCTCAATAACTCAGACAGGGCATGAAAGTTTTGCTCTAGTTACATGGTGATGGCTTCCTTGTTTCTAGATGACTGGATTTTCATTTTGTTAATCTTGCGTAACCATGTCAATGATGTGAATGCTACTACAGTAAATTATTTGACATATTTTGTGATCAATAATAAAGTACTTGTTACGGCAGTCTAGAAGGGCTCTAAGACAATGGTCCGATGATGTGGATGCAACCAATCGTCTGCCTATTTTAAATGACACTTACTTTCGAGACATCCTCTGTGAAATGGGGGGCTTGTTTGCAATTGCAAATCGGGTGGATAGCATTCACAGGAGACCTTGGATTGGGTTTCAGTCATGGCGTGCCGCTGGTAGCAAGGTATTTCTTGTTTTCGTTTAGCTCATTGCACCATTTTTACTCCACAGGCAGAATTATAGATTTTTGTGTTTGCATTCTGCTGAAACCACACTTGATAGCGTTGAGAATTTTATTTTATTTTTTTTAACTTTTCCTTGCCTCAATATCAATTGCTAGGTCGAAGTTTGGGCCTCCTAACATATATATTGAAATTTTCCTATGTTAAGTACATTATTTTTGCAAAGCAGGTAGCATTGTCAGCGGAAGCTGAAAAGGTTTTGACACAGGCATTACAAGAGAATTCAAAAGGAGATGTCATATATTTTTGGGCACACTTGGACATTGGTCGGGGTGTCATTGGAGGCAATAATGCACTTACCTTTTGGTCGATGTGTGACATCTTAAATGGAGGCAACTGCAGGCATGTAAAATATGGCTATAATGTTATATATACATTGTGCTCATTTCACTCTTTTAGCTACTAAATAGTTTGAATGAGCACACCACTTGCTCCTATATGTTATATCCTAGAGTGGCATCCACTGTTAATCATATACACCGTGTGTTTAGGAAGTTTGACGCTGTAGCTTATGCTGAAAAATGAGAATGAGACTAGTTTTTTCATAATGATTGTGGTATGATTAACAAGATTCTGGGCATGAAGTGACCCTATTGTATTCACTGAGCAGAAGACCTCAGCTATGTACTTCCCATATATTCTCTTAAAATTTAGATCTCGGAACAACTTTTTCAAACATGTCTAACATTATGCTTCAAAAATGCATTCAGAACTGCTTTTCAAGATGGCTTCCGCCAGATGTATGCGTTGCCACCACATGTAGAAGCACTTCCTCCTATGCCAGAAGATGGTCAGTATTGGTCAGCCTTACACAGCTGGGTGATGCCAACCCCTTCTTTCTTGGAGTTCATAATGTTCTCACGGTGATTAACAGATCAATTTAGTTTTCATGACAGTAGGCCAATTGAAGGAATTCACCTTTCTCTGAATTAAACTATAAACTGAAATGTGATAAGTCAATGCAGGATGTTTGTCGATTCCATTGATGCCCTGCATACAAATTCCAGCAATTCTACTGTGTGCATGTTGGGGTCTTCAGAGATTGAAGTAAGTCATTGACTTTTGCTCGAGGATTCATTATTTGTTTTCATTCTCACATTTGTTTTTTTCTTCGCAGCGGAAGCACTGCTACTGTCGAGTTTTGGAACTTCTCATCAACGTATGGGCCTATCATAGTGCACGGAAGATGGTATACATTGATCCTAACACCGGTGCCATGGAAGAGCAGCACCCGGTTGAGCAGCGCAGGCCTGTTATGTGGGCAAAATACTTCAACTTTACTACATTAAAAAGCATGGATGAAGATTTGGCTGAGGCTGCCGATGATGGTGACTATCCAAGATATATGTGGTTGTGGCCATTAACAGGAGAGGTACACTGGCAAGGGGTCTATGAAAGGGAGAGGGAAGAAAGGTACAGGCTGAAAATGGATAAGAAGAGAAAACTGAAAGAGAAACTAAATGAAAGGATGAAATATGGTTACAAGCAGAAATCACTTGGACGATAGGAGGGGCTATACCTGGAATTCACAAATCAAATACCAAAATCCTCTCTAGTCCTCTGTTGATAACTCAAATCTCATGTTGGTCCTTAATAGTTTTTCATTCTTATTTTGGTTCCCCATGTTTCAAGATTCATCCAATCTAATCCTTCTATCAGTTAGTGAATTGCTGAACCTGCTAATAAATCTGGTGAAATGACACATTTTTTTAGCAATTCACCAACAAAAAGATTAGATTTAATGGATTTTTTGATACATGAGTGATCAAAGGAAGGATAAAAATCAACTAGGGACTCGCTTGGGAAAAAAATCCATTTTTGTGAAGGTCCAAAATACAGTTCTAGTCCCAAGAGCTAAACTCTTTTTGACCTGACACAGCTACTGAACCCAGTTTTGCATGACTTGGAGAAGTTTTGATTCTAACCGTATTGGCAAAGACAGGATTCCATTTCTTTCTTTCTTTGACTGAATACATATATATACCTTAATGAAGTGTGAAGAAGAGTATGAGAGAAAGGGTAAGATGGAGAGAGCAAAGGACTTTCTCTGTTAGCTGCTGCTATTTGACTATTTTCATGGCCTTTTTTTCATTGGTCACTTGTAGCTACCTCACAAAGGATTAGGGATGAGAGTACCCAAAAGTCTTACAGAATATTCTTTCTCCAGTTAAGGGACATAGAAATTTAGCATAAGTTTGTATTCTTTCATTTCTGTATATTATTCATCATTATTAGGGGTATTTTTTTTTTTTGGGTAGAATAATGGCTGGATTTCTTATGTGGACAGTTTTTGTTTACTTTATTCCAATTATAATCTTTGCTTAGCTTCATATGTAGTATCTGCCACCAAACCAGGATTTTTCTTGATGATTGAAATTTTTAGCAGAGCTCTAACTCCTATTCATGGTTTTTCATTTTTAATTTTCGAGATTTATGCCAGTTATATGTTTAGATTAAAAAAGGGAGAATTACTATGAGGTTCCATGGAAGGGATTTAATAACTAGAAATTCTCAATGACAAGTAAGCAGTATAAACCTATAGTCATTTCTTATATTGGAACTTGTTAATACGTGCTTCTTAGTTGTTATCAAACTTGTGGGTGATTAAATCACTTCCTTATGACCTTATAATAATTCTCCCTTAAAAGAACAGTAAAGAAGGATAAAGTAGATGTATGCATTACTTATATATCATAGGAAGAAAAGGCAAAAAAATATCAAAATCCCAAATAAATGATTATCCAAAAAATCTGAGTTGTCAATTGCTATTTTCTTTTTGTTAATCGCATTATTCTTATTGTTAACAAAAGCAATTTGAGATTTTGAAATTTAAGTGATATTTAAGTATCTTTTTCCCTCAATCATATCAGTACCTTCTTTCCATTCTCTTTAATCTAAGCATACCTTACAAAATAATTGAATGTCTTTGATGAAGAAAGTAGATCCCCCAAACTAAAGAGTATGGACAAAAACATGCAAAGTTCATATAATCAATATGTATAGTCAAAATCATCATGGCTGCATGGAATATGAAGGATCAGAGTGATGTTTTTTGGCAGACTTTTAATAGACAAAAGGGTTTGTTGTTTACCCAAATAAAAAATGAAATAAAAATAAAAAGCGTTTTGTTCCGACAGTTCAGAAGGCATAAATCAGATCAGAGTGGAATATATCTGTGAACTGTTCAAAAGGAAGATTCCAAGTTTATGGCATGTGGAAAAAGCAGTGTTATATCAGCTGAATTGAATCTCGCCATTTCTATTTTCTTTGAATAAAGAAAAATCAAAGTCTTGTCTCTGGGAACTATGGTAATATTCCAAGAAAGAAATGTATACAGTAAAATAATTATGGATGGTTGAGTGCTTGTCTGGGATCCAGTTGGGAAGCTCAAAACTAACTTTTAGATCCTTAAAAACTAGTTAGAGCCAAAAAGAAATCATGTTTGATTTAGTGTTTGAGAAACATCCAAATCATGATTTCAGAAGCTATTTTCCATAAGTCGAGACAAAACTCCTCTTACATGTACTTACATAAAAGCTATTCTTAAAAGCTAATCCAAACATACACGTTCGAATTAGCTTTTGGAGAATAGCTTCTGTAGAAAAAGTGGAGAATAACTTCTGTAAAATAGATTCTGAGAAAAAAGTGATTTTAATAGAGTATTTGGATGTTGTGGTCAAAATAACTTTTTTTCATAGTGAGGGGCCCATATAATAAGAAAGGACTAATAAAAGAGAGAGGGGTGGGGCCCACACAAGAGAAAAAACAAAAAACAAAAAATGGATTTTCCCGAAACCTAGGTTTTGAGATCAAAACCCATGTTTGAGATCAAATCCATGATTTGGAAAAATTTTGGGTGTTCGGCAACCAAACCTAGGTTTTGATCTCACATCCGAACACAGGTTAATGTTAAAACAACTTCTTTTTTTATTTTTATTTTTTCTTTAAATTTAAACCTTCTAAAATTGACTAACAAGCTATTAGTTGATGTGGCAAATGGCTTTATCCCCGTAAGGAGGATAACACAAGTTTAAATAAAAAAAAAAGCATTTCTTAGAAGAGGCGAAAGTCCTTTATGCGTTAAGTCTTAAAAGGAATTATACCTTTAACTCAATAAAAAAAAAACTTTTGAAATTAACTTTTTGATATATAATTCAAACAAGTATTTATTACACCGACTTTGTTTTAATAAAAGCATGTCCAAATATAAATCACATTAATTGACTTTTACCCCAACTTTAGTTTGCAAAAGTCAATTGGGATAAAAATCATTTTTGGAAATAGTTAATTCAAACAAGCCCTATGTTAGAAGCAAACATTTTATATATAAACTCATGGTATTTAAAATTTCACATCCAAAATACTTAGTTAATTAGAATAATCAAATACAAACTGATAAGCAAATATATACTTTCTCCTCTGAATTAGGTTAGCCCTTCAGTTCCTTTGTTAATTAGGTTCTAGAAAAAGAACTTTAGCTTCCCACAAAATCCACCCTTGCCGTACAATGGTGCAGATAGTAATTGTTATTAAAATTTGACCTATCGAACTATATAATTATAATTATCTAGTCTACCAAACCCACCACCCACCAGTTCTAATCCACATTAATTTACCAGATCAATTAAATATCATATTAACAATTTCAACCTCTTGTTTTCAATGTTCTTAAAACAGGTAGGTAGAATATAGTGAATAAAGGAAAACGAAAAAGTCCCCCTTTTTATGACTTTTGAATAATATAAATTTCTTATATTTATATTGCGCTTGCAATTGGATGCATGTAACTCTAAATTTAACTAAGCTTTACTTGACGTTGTTAACTAATCTACACAAGTTAAGGAATGTTAGTTAAGTACTCCCTCCGGCCTTATTTATAAATAACTTTTTTTATTGCGCAAAACGAACTGGTAGTTAAAAGCAATAAATGTGTAAAAAATGCCAATATTTTTCCATATATTCCCCTATTTATGAAAAGAGTATAGGAGAGAGAATAAATAAAAAGTATGAGAGATAACTCTTGATATGTGTGATAATTAATTATAAATATATGTATTTAATAAGGGTAAAATAGGAAAAAGAAACTTACATTTTTAGACACAACGTGAAAATTGCTTATAAAAAGGACCATGCCCATAAGAGAGAAAGTTACTTATAAATAGGATCGGAGGAAGCAACGTAGTGTGTCTTAAATTGATAAAATTTACCTCTTTTATCTTTATTAAATAATGTGATTTTCAAATATGTATTTATTTTCTGTCACCTCTCTCTCCCCTACAAGGATAAAAGTGAAAAGCAATTATTAATTACCTTAAGCATGTTTGTTTCAACTTAAAAAAACTTATAAGTTGCTTTTTACGTAAATCGAGACACAACTCCTCTCACATACTTACTTCGTATACCGTAAATCACTATTAAAAAGCAACTTATAAGCAATCGAATCGCTCAACCAAATTATCAATCTCTTATATTTCAGACAAAATTTTTCATCTAGAAGACTTCTTATATTTCGGACCGGAGAGAGTACAATCTATATTACTATCTACAAACTAGATTTTATATTAAGGAAAGAATATTATAAATCCTGAATATTTCTTGTTGGGTTAATATAATTTTTAATATCTTAAGTTTGCCTTCACTTTAGTTCTAGTCCCTCAAGTTTCAAGTCATAGATTTTGGTCCATCAAGTTTCATTTCGTTTAAAACAGTGGTCTCTATAGCTCAATAAAAAACTAGACCATTTTGTCTTTAGAGGGACCAAAATCAACACTTTCAAACTTAAGGGATTAAAACAAAAATGAAGGTAATATTAAGGTTTGATTGATTGAAAAGAAAATTATATCCACAAAAATTGAAAGTGGATGTATAGAAATATTCTTTCCTTCAAAATAAAGCCTTTAACTACACACCTTGTTATCTTGCTTTTCTCTAATAATGCCTTAAAATTTCAAGGGAAAAAAACAAAAGAAAGAGCATCATAATTGGTGTAGATCTACCTAACTATGCCATACACTAATATTCCATAAATTCAGTAATATAGTTGGCATACATAGATATGTAGATCAACCCATGAAGTGAAATTTTCTATATTCTTACATTGGTTTAATATAGAGAAAAAGGCACTTAAATACCATTTAAACTTCAAAACCCCAAATTAGTTTTGTTGACAATAAAAGTAATAGAATTGACAAAAAGAATATAGCAATATATTGACAACTCAGTTTTTTGGGAAATCACTGTTTTAGGATTTTGAAATTCAAGTGATATTTATTTGTCTTTTTCCCTTTAATGTATTCAAAGAATGACACAAGAGAACATGATAATGTATATTGAAAACCGATTAAAAGTATAGTAAACATATTTCATATTCACACCAATTTTAACCCCCCCCCCAAAAAAAATCTAAACACACTACTTATCATAGTACTAAGAATTAGACCAATCGTTAAACTTATCAAGATAGTGGTTTAGGGATCAGTAGTGTAACCGTGATTGAACAGAAACCAACCCAATTATGATTAAAGTAATATAATTTAATTAAAATAACCATATATAATTCTTAAAAGAGTAATATTTAAATAAAAAAGGTCTTAATCCATAAATAAATGGAATATTTATTTACAAACCAAACATAATTTAACAAAACAGAGTTACTAAAGTGTATATATATGATGAACTACTATTTTTTTTAACTCAAAACAATATCAGTTTAGGCTCAAAAAAAAGAGAAAAAATATAAAATCCAATCCAGTCAACCTATTCAAAACTCTTTACCGAACCGACTAGGAGACTTGTTCATCAATTCATTGGTTTAACCGGTTGACTCGGGTTTTATATGAATGTTAAAAAGAATCTAGATCCACTTTGCTAAATAATGCATTATTTTTCACTTGTAATAACGTGAACAGTTGCAACTAGAACACTAGGCATTGATAATAGAGGTTTCAATACCATAAATGTAAGTATGGGCGATTATATTCCAACTAAAATCTACCCACTCTCAGCTCTCTGTCTTGAAAATTAGTATTTTTTCCCCCTTGACAACTTGCACATAGAGGAGTAGGTTTCTTAGAATTAAAAACTGAGCTTAGTTTTGTTTTGGTGCTGATTTGTTCTCATCAATAATACTTGCATTAAAAATAAAGTACATCTACTCTTTTGTCCATCATTGATTTCCATTTTGGCCACATTCTCTCATGCATGCAACGTCTCAACGTTGCACATGATCATGAACTATTTAGTAATATTATTATTTTTAGAGGCATCTTTGATTTCTTATGAAGATTAAGAAAGATCAGTTACTATTTAGTACATAACATTGAATAGATTGACAAATAAATAGAAGGAGAAGAATTTGTAAATGAAAAGGACTTGAGTGGTCTTAAATATACTTAATTATATACTAGATTAACTTGATTTAATTTTATTGATTTTTCTTTTAGATTTCTCTACCAATATCTGCACTAGTAACCAGATTAGTCCGATTCACGGGAATGCAGTAAGCCCATAATAGGAGAACCTTACCACCTCCAAATATGCGGCTGCATACCCAATGCTCAAATATGAAAGCACTAGATGAAAATAGAGAGAGAGAGAGAGAGAGAGAGAGAGAGAGAGAGAGCACTGGTTAAGCTACAACGAGTGAAAGTCAGTCGATCTAACTTGGTGGTATTTTATTGTGGTTTCCATCCAAAAAAAATTTGGAATTCAAATTAAATGTGATACTACAATTGTTACTGTATAAATTTACAAATATGGTAAAATCTATCTATATTTTTATAGAGAGATATTGTCACTTAGTTTCATGAATCCGAAGCCTAATTACCCAAAGTCAAAAGCTTAAGGGATCGGATATATTACTTAATATATAATGAGGGAAGATTATAAGTTGACAGGTAAAAGTCATATGAATAAAAAATTTTATTATTATTTGAAAGATTAAGGGGTTTTTTTTTTTTTTTAAATTCTGGGGTACTCTCTCCTGTATTCGCATTTTAGTGCTATATATACATATACATATATCAATGAAAAAAAAAAAGTACTCATGAGAGATCGATTTTGTGATAATTCTTTTTGGGGGAAAACTGAAAAAAAAAATTAAAAACCGACTTTTTCCATTCACTTAATAAAAATATATATATAAAGGTAAGACATAAGTGTCAGAGAGGGTGTGATAATTATGATATGGTGTAAGCCAAAAAAATTTTTGCTGTCAAGTCCTGCCAAACCATGCTCCATGTTCATTGATCCAAATCAAAAGAACCCTCCTTTCTTTGTATTTTAGTGTTTTTTATACACACAGACAGATACACACATATTTTGATATATTGATTCTACTCTAAGAACTGAAATGATAGATCTGAATTTTAATTACTTAGCTTCAAGTATATATGACAATCAAAATCTTATTATTAATGGTAATGTTTTTAAATTAACCTTTTTACTATTGAAAATGCGATTGATATTTTTTTAGTACAAGGCCAAATTATGCAATTATATATGCAATAAGAGCTAGATACTTCCTCCGATGCTATATTTATAGGAGCTAGATACTTTAATTTACTCCTGAATATTTATAAAAAAATTAACGTATATTTATTATAAATAACTAACTTCATTAATATTCACAAATTAGTTACATAGACCCTATGTTAAAAATCAAAGAGAGTATTCATTTGGTCTTATTTATAGGGCAAAGAGAAGAAAATTTTCATATGAATGTACAATTTTACTCTTCATTTATTATTGTATTGACTTTATTTTCATATGGCATAATGTACATTAAATAGAGGTAAAATTGAAATTTTTTGAATTTTAAAGTAGAGTTAATGCAGTTTAGGACCTTATTGATAAACGATATGTAAATACCTCTGCAAGTGTTCTTTAAGCCCAAAGGCATGTCCTAGTCCTAATGAGCCAATGGAACCTAAACTTTTTTGTACTATAACAAAATGCAGCTTAAGGTTTTTATTGATATGTGTGTGAAACATATTTGAAGTTCCTTATAAATAGCATCATAAGAGTATTACTTATTAGGAGTAATTAATGATTTAACAATAACTTCATGTTTTTTATATAACTAGAGATGTGTTTGTGTTTCTATATATACTTAGGAGAGAGGGAGGGAGGGGGGGGGGAGAGAGAGAGAGAGAGAGAGTGTGTGTGTGTGTGTGTGTGTAGAGGGAGAGAGAGTTCATAGGATACCCTAGGGAGACAAAATAGGAGATGGCATGGACGAGTGATCCCACAAGAAGCAAACAAAACTGGTGATGCATCCTCCAGCTGGGGGACTCCTGCCATATATATCTTTATGTCATTATTCATATTCACAAATTTTTAATTAATTAATTTATTATCAACTGTCTCCTATTTTATACATACATATTCTTACCCTTCATCTATTTTAATTGAAAAAAAATCAGATTTGTGTTTCGGGTGGTGTAGAGTGTAGAGTGTAGATATATACAAATAGATAGTACTCCCTCCGGTCCTAATTATAGGATAATATTTGACAGTTGATCTTGGTCCTAATTATAGGACAAAGTTTTAATTTTTGTCAATTTCTTCCCAAAATATCCCCTATTGATACTTTCTCAATAATAATTAAACACGATAATAATTTAATAAGAGTGGATCAGAAGTTGTTGAGGGAGATTGATGACGCAGGATTGTGTGAGAGCTTGGAGAAGTCGTGTGTGAAGTAGGAGAGGTACAAGAAAAAACAGAGAATCGATGTAATTGGATGTCATTTTAAATTTTAAATAAGGGTATTTTAGGAAAATAAATATGATTAACTAATTTAACCACTATCATTAATTTCTCCAAAGTTAGGTAAATATGTCCTATAATTAGGACCGGAGGGAGTACATAACAAGCTTCCTCCTAGAGTCATATCTTTTATTATATTCAACATAAACATATCACATTAATTATTGCTTATGATTTTATGTTATAAATTATTGTTGCAATAACAATTAAATAATAAACATTTGAAGATTGTATGTTTGATCTTGATGAGCGAATATATATAAATATATGAAAGGCAGAGGAGACTATAATTAAAGCGAGGTTGGGTTAATTGTGATCATCTTTGGATCTTGAGATTATTATTCTGTGCTATAATAATAATAAAAGAGAAGAAGATGAAGTTAAAACAACATAGAAATTAAAAGTGAAACAATTAAGGAAAGGTCAAGTCAACATCGTTAATTAATCAGAGTCGATCTGAGAGATGAATATGGTAAAGTGGTGAAATATATTATGCACGCAACACGCAGAATGTTGGTGGAGTCTTGTTTCTTCTTATCCTCAAAACTACCGCCAAATCTTTATTATATACCATTGATAGTTAAAAAAAAAAAGAAGAAGAAGAAGATCGCATAATTAAACTGATAGAAAATGGGATATGAGTAGTAGAATGGTTGAGACTTGAGAACAAGGTATTAGAACTCGGACCGGGCATTGAACCGGTCAGGGTACTGAGTTAAGGGTCAGTGGGTTAGACCAAGGTCAAACCGGGACCAAATCGGTGATAAATTGAAAATTTTAAACTTATAATATAAAATTCTAAAGGAAAATTTTTTTTTAAAAAAAATTTCAAAATATGAACCCGGACCGGCCTGTTCGATCCGGTCCGAGTTCAAGAAGCCTGCTTGAGAGAGACCTACAATAATTAATAGGATATATATAATGTATAATTTGTATGAAAAGTAAAAGCTAATATCAAGTATCAAATCTATTGCAAGTTAAATTATTCACAAATGGTGAATAAACTATGTATATACAAAGTAGGTATAGAAACTATCTATTAAAAATCTATTTGGGTCTCTGACCGATGGGGAGACCTCATTGGTAGGCGATCTCGTAAGTCCCTTGTAAGCGCTCGAAGAGCCCTGGGGCCGTGCCCTGGCCTTGGTAGGGGACTGGTGCCGAACCTACCTAAACTTTTTTCTATAAAAAAAAAAATCAATTTGGGGGGATGGTATAGCCATAGGAGGTATGAGAGTGTGGGTTGAAGAAGTAATAAAGAAGAGGTGGTTGGATAATGATTAGTGGTCAAAATTGTTGAGATTATTATGACTTAATTTTTCTATAATTCATTGAGATTATTTTTATTTATTATCTTGCCTTAAAATCTATCATGTCTCTATCATATTTGCAATTGAGATTTCAAGAGACCTTATTTATTATCTAGTTTCATATTTTAGCTTTTATAAAAGCTCCACGTGTATATGTATATAGTCTCTTCATCATTAACTACCAAGTACTCGGATCAACGGATTATATATAGGATATGTTTTTATTTTTGCCATAAAGGGTTTTGATTTCAATCGTAAATTTGTGTGTCAACTTCTACTACTAATTTCTCTTGCTTTACTTCTGTATAAAATTTCAATTGTTTAATCATTTTATTCTTAGATCCTTTAAATTTGTTTCCGCAATAATCTTCAATAAATGGTATCAGAGTTAGATTTTATCTGGATCAACCTATATGA
Source organism: Inga oerstediana (assembly GCA_963210345.1). Lineage (NCBI taxonomy): Eukaryota > Viridiplantae > Streptophyta > Magnoliopsida > Fabales > Fabaceae > Inga > Inga oerstediana. Next base: position 82,973,695 of record OY723401.1, on the reverse strand, counting down.
GAAAGACGCGGTTAGAAGCCTAGTTGTTTTTAAGCTCTGCTCCCCATTCCTCACCCCAACCAAAAAAAAAAAAAGAGGGAGCACGTGGAAAGATTCATCAATGCATGCAAATTCATTTCATATATAATCCAAATCTAAACAAATTTGTTTTATTTGGTAATATTAAAATACCAATGAGACACGACGCAAAGGAATGGAAGATGATGATAACGTAGTAGATGAGCCTATTCAAGACTCGTAGGTGGTATCCTATGCTTCTTCCCCCCCCCCCCCCTCTCTCTCTCTCTCTCTCTCTCACACACACACACACACACACACACGATATTATAATAATAATGTGTTTGTGTGTGTAACATTCATCTATATACATACATATACATATATGAAATAATATTCATGGCCCATGTCCTAATGCTTGGAGGGAAAGCGATGGAAATGCGCCCAGAGAGAGAGAGAGAGAGAGAGAGAATTGAAGTTGAAGGACGAAGCATATATATATATATATATATAGGGTCGATCGATGATTACACATGGTGATGTTATGTTTTGAGGGGGACAACAAAAGCATTATAATCTTTCTATCTCTATTTTTTTGGATTTTGGTTACATTATGCATGAACTTTCCCACCTCTCCTGCTTTTGATTTTTCACGCCTATGTCTCTATCGATCTCTTAATTAATTAACTAATTAATTCCTGATTATGTCTATAATTTTTCTGATCTCAATCACAATTATAAATGTTTGATTATCATGTTAATATACTTGTTTGATTAACTTTTGGTTTTCTCAAATTTAAAATATATACCGGATGATCTATCTCCAGTTGAATTTTTATATTGAATTAGGATTATATGAATAAGTTCCTTTTTTTGAGAGGCATATTGAAGAGGGGATCAATTGTTACCAGGATAGATCAGAATTCAATTTTCCCACCACTAGTTAAATAATTTTTTTTATAGATAATGTTTTAACAAAAACTAGCCTTGGCCTCATAATATATAGTTCTCATTAAAAAAAGGGTTAATATAACTTTTGGTCCCTGAAGTTTGATCTAATTTTGGTTTTGGTCCCTCAAGTTTGAAATCGGTGGTTTTGGTCCCTGAAGTTTCACCCGATTTTGGTTTTGGTCCCTCAAGTTTGAAAAGGACTTGGCAACCCGTTTTTGAAACCCGACTCGACCCGGAAAAAAAACCAAGTCCTTTTCAAACTTGAGGGACCAAAACCACCGATTTCAAACTTGAGGGACCAAAACCAAAATTGGGTGAAACTTCAAGGACCAAAACCACCGATTTTAAACTTGAGGGACCAAAACCAAAATTGGATCAAACTTCAGGGACCAAAAGTTATATTAACCCTTTAAAAAAAATATTCCCTTAAAATATGATATTAATTAGTTTAATTTTCTTAAAAAAATATTTATATTAGGATGCCAAGTATGGGTGGACTTCATTTAATGTGTGAAAAAGCAAAAAGGTCATATATATACATCACATTGAGTTGGACTGAAAGAAAAAAGTAAATACAAAGAACAAAAAAAAAAAAAACCAACATAGAGTTGGTCTCACTATATCCTTCTGGGATCTCGAGTTCGAGTTCGAATTCTAAAAGAATCACTTGTATTATAAGGAAAAGTCACAAACCACGAACCGAATACCGAATGACAATATAAAAAAGAAAAAGAAAAAACGAAAAAATCATTATCTCAAGGTTTTGTGTTAAAATATGGTATTGAGACCACTTATATGTTTCCTTTCCTCTCTTGATTGTCTTTGCCTAGTTGGATTTTCCTCTCTTTTTGAAATGTTACAGTACACAATCTCATAAAATAGTATCAAAACCATAATTATAGCAAGTGCTAGTGTGCTTGACTTTATATAGGAGGAATTTATAGAATTCAATGCTATATGAAAATATTTTTTTTTTGCCAGGATATATAAAAATATTAATACAACATTAAATCACAACTATTGAAACTTGATCGAATGATAGAGACATTCAATGGAGAGAAAATGAATAGAGACATCAATGGACACATTCTTTTCTCACAAATTACTTAATTTAAAAATTAGCATATTATATATGATTCTAAATATATTGGAATTTTAATCATAATTTTCTATTGTGACTTCTTTTTTATAATATTCGACACTGAAAATCAGTAAGCTTATCACATCTAATCTAACAATTAATTAAATTAGCAGTCTGAAATAATTGAATATATTGAAGGATACAAAAGTGCCAAATCATAATGCAAAGACGATGTTATATATTATGTTAATTGATCCCTTTCATATGTGGATGTCAGTATATAATAAGAAAGGTCGATCTCTTGATCTTATATATTCATAAATATTTGATAAAATTAAAATTAAACTATGAGCTCATTAAAGTGACTAAAAACTAACCAAAATTGGTCCCAAAAAATATTTAAGCAAAAAGAGTACCTGTGAGTAAATAATACAATCTTAGGGGTGCCAACCCACGCATTTATAATTACATAAAAGTCAGAACCTATTTTTTCATCATAATTTAAAAAGATTCTCAAAAAAGAAATAAGCCCTTTATTGTAATATTTAAATAGTATGATTTAAAAAATACTTTATGATAGTGTTTTGCACGTCTCTTTCCTGCTTTAATTATTAGGTGGATGAAAGCGATCTCATATTAAATATGATTCGTTTATATATATATATATATATATCAAATGTAAAAATGTAATTTATCTCACTGAATTTTATGAAGACATCATAACAAAGAAAAAAACAGTATCGCCTTTTTCATTTTCCAATAAAATCCCCATTAGGTAAAAGATGGAATCCACCATCACTTAGCAACAAATAACATTAAGGAAAGGATATTTTAATTTCAATAACGGTTAGGTAATCAAATTAATTGGTGAATTTATTATAAATTAACTGTAATTAAAATGATTTATTTATACTTGTACCTTTCAACATCTGTAGGGCTAGATGAAGTTTATAGAAAGGTTCTCTTTCCATGATATCTCTTTCTTCACACAATTTAATTTCCGCCGTCTGTAATTAGAAAAGATTAATTATCAATATATTATTGGGAAAATTGTGAAAAAATCCCTCATTAGCAACTTATTTGTCAAATGGGACCTTCGCGTGCAGATTATCTTTCACGTGTGCAGAATATCTTCCCTAATGTGCAGATGATCTTCCCTGTGTGCAAAATTCTTCCCTATGTGTGTGCAGAAATCTTCCCTATGTGTGCAGAAATCTTCCATCTGTGTGCAGATATCTTCCCTCCATGTGCAAGATATCTTCCCAGATCCCTCCATGTGCAAGATATCTTCCCAGATCCCATTTAGCAAATAAATTGTCAATGAGGTCTTTTTTTAGCAATTCTCCTTATATTATTTTGTATACATTTATTTAATATTTAATATTATTAGGTCATTGTTGGAAAAACATTATTTGGTCATATATATATATATATATATATCCCAATTGAGAATTGAAATAGCACTTCTAACTAACCTGATTATTTTCATTTATAGAATTTGAACTACTGTTGATATTACAATTAAGAGAGGAGTTGAATTCCTTCAATTCCACCCAACTCTGATCTTTACTTTCTAATAAATTTTTTGCCATCCTTATATTTAATGATAATAAGATTTTTTATAGTTGCATATTTAACTATGTGTAAAGTATTATTTTATTTCTTATATACATGTATATATTGATCAACGTGGTTTTGAATAATTTTATTAATGAACTTATCTATATTTTAATTTGAAGCATGATAACAAGAGGATGAGGCCAACACACATTAATTATTATTAACATTATGATTAAATAGTATATACAATTACATTAATCACAACATGGAATTCCACCATAAACAAGTTGTTTAAACATAATTGAAATGTGTGTGTGTTTATAATTAATATAAAACATATATATATATATAATAAAACTTATAAGATCCTTAAATATTTTTAATTTTATAATAAAATTATTAATTTTAAAATTTTATATCTGTCTCTCAATTCAAAGTTCATTGAATATCTTTTAGATTGATTAAATTTCACAAGATTTATTTTGAAACAATAGAATATCGATCATCATAAATTTACTCAATTATCTTCATTTTTTTAATAAAAATATTTAAAAAATTTATATAGAATGATTACAAATAAATAATTTTAGCATTTATTTTATATAAAATTTAGATTACAAATAAAAATTATAACAAAAGGAAACTCCTTCTAGCTTAGTTTAGATTTTTTTTCCATATATAATTCACACATCTATAGAACTTAATAGAGCTGTTTAGTGTCATTAGGCTACAATACCATCATAATTTTTTTTTTTTTTTGATAAACCAACACCATGACAATTTTGCTTAGATTATACTACAACAAAGTTATGGATAAAAATAACTAACCACGTGTCATCCAAAGAAAAACAAAAGTGGCAAAAAAGTTGGGACACAAGTGTAATAGTGAATTGATGTGAAGAAGGATGGCACCACGTGATCATAAATAAATTGAGAAAATATTTGACATAAAGAATTTAAAATTTTGAATCATAAATATCTTTAGAATTGAAACAAATTCAAAAAATAAAAAAATATTACCACTCCATTTGGTTTATAATATAAGACTCAGTTGATTTTTTTAGAGAGATTAATAAAGTTAAATAAATTATTTAATCATAACATAGTACATCATTATATTATATATCAATTCATCATAAGTAAACAAGTTAGTTTGGAGAAAAATAATAAATATAAATATTATTTTAAAATGATTTATTTAACTTCTTTAACCTTTTTAAAAAAGTTAAATATATCTCATATTAAGGATGTAGGGAAGTAAGGTCTTGCCACCCCGATCATAAGGGAGTGTGTTCGAACCCTCTGACCGATGGGGAGACCTCATTAGTAGGCGATCTCGTAAGTCCCTTGTAAGCGCTCGAAGAGCCCTGGGGCCGTGTCCTAGCCTTGATAGGGGACTGGTACCGAATCTACCTAAACTTTTGTGAATCAAAAAAAAAAAAAAAGGATGTAGGGAAGTAATAAGTAGTGACAAGGGCTAATAAATGTTAGGAGGAGTTACTTATAACATGTTTGAACTAGCTTATTTTTCAAGAATAAGTATTTATTACGTAAGTCAAGATAAAAAATTTTTCACATACTTACCTCATATACCGTAAATTATGATTTAAAAGTATTTATAAGTCAAAACTAAGTTATCCCAAACATGCATTTAGAGGTGTCAAATAAAAAAAATTAATTATTTTCCAAAAGGGATTTGGCCTAATAAAAGTAGTTAGTTCCTTCATAATGTGGCAGCTGGCAAATCAAAATTTGAATTCCCCTAATACAAAGAAGTGCCCAAATTTCGTAAAAAAAATTAAATACAAAATTATTTTGTATAAAAAAATAAAGAAGTTTTTTACAAGAAAAAAAAAATTCTTTGACCCAAATTTTTTTTTTTTTTGAAAAAACTGTCTTTGCATTAGCAAATTCTTATCTTTAAAATTTCAAAATACTTTGAAAATTAATTATTAATTTAAAGTATTTTTAACTTGTGATGATTAAGAGTAATTTCGCCATCTTTAGCGCGAAAATTAAAAAAGAAGTAATTTTAAATTTTTTTATAGCCAATAATGGTGGAGAGATTGCTGGCACTCGCCTGAATCTGCGCGTGGATATATATTCAGGCGTTCACTGATTACCATCATCAACCAAATAACGTGACAATTACGTTCCACTTGTCTCTCCATAAAAGCAAAAGGCAGTAGCAAAGGCGGAAAAAAGAAAGTCTTTATCTTTCCATTTTCTCCCAGTTGGATGTTTTTATTATTAGATTGAATTTTAATGTTTGATATTTAATATTATCTTTAATATTATAATAATATTTTTATATAATATTAAATCTCAACTATTAAAATTTAATTCAATAATAGTGACATTAAATTAAAAAAAATGAAAAAAAGTGGTCTATAGAGACATTCTACCAGATCAAAGCCACCCTCAATTATCTGTTGTGCCCGACCCTACCACTTCAACCAATTGTCTCCACACACGTCAGACATAAAGGGTATTTGTGTCCAAATATGAGCCCCATTTTCTCACGTGGAAGATCCTCGTATCGTTCTTCACCCTCATGTCATGTCCCTCAACTAACAAAAAGAATTCCAAAGCTGTTCAATTTGCTCATAAGGACAATTTTTCTTGAGGAAATTACACCAAGGCTTTAATTAAGATAAATAATGTCATAATAATCTCATAATTTATTAATGACCATTTTTTATTTGTCATTGATAAGTTATGAGACTTTATTGATATTATTTTTATTATTTGAGATTTTTGTGTCATTTTCCTATCTCTTTTTGTTTTGTTTTTAGGCCCAATTGCTCCTAAGGGCCGGTTATAATTACTGAGATTGGTGTTGCAATTATTCTCTTCTTCTGTCTTATTTATAAGAGCCCGATAATCGAATTACACAGTTTAAAGAAATAGTTAAAATTAGTTAAAAATAATAAGTATGTTTGAAATAAGTTTTTTCTTCCTAGTATGTTCTTATTTATGAGAGAGTAATAAGAGAGAGAAATTAAGTAAATATAAGTATCACCAACGTTTTCATTAATGCAATACACGCCGAATCCATATAAACTTTTTTTTATAAAAAAAAATTAATACAATACATATAATTAATAAAGGATAAAAATAAAAAAAAGTATTAAATATCCAGACAACTCTCTTGTAAATTAAGCATTGACCTCTAATCCTCACATTAATGCAAACGGTCTGTATACTCTATATTTTGACATTGAACATATATTCCTGATTTCATAGAATATTTAAATAATTACAATTTATTATGATTAATGGAAGTTCCCCTATTGCCCATGTTGCCAAAAGTCTAGCTCTCTTCCCAAAATAGACCGTGCTTGTGCATCATCTTGGAAATTTCTTATTTTATTAATTTTTATTTAAATAATTTAATTTTCATCTTAAAAAATAACAATATAAATATTAAAATGAAAATTGATTGGTTTTCTCTAAATTAAATTTAAGAAATTTAAAAAATAAAAACATCCAAATAATTTTTTATATTAATCACATCACCGGCCATCACGTTATATTGATAATATTGATGAGTATAATTCGATTATATACATAAATTTATAATTCAGACGAATTAATTTTTAAAAAAATGTTAAATATAAATACTTCAAAATAATTTATTTAGCTTTCTTAATCTTTAAAATTATCAACTAAATTTTATAATTAAAGATGAAATATAGTAGTATATATTCATTTGGCTCTATTTATATGACAGATCCAATATTTTATTGTCCTTAATGTAAGTGACATAATTAAATTTATTATATAACTATGCAATTTTACCCCATTCTTAAACTTAAACTTCTTAGTTTTCACTCATTCCTTTATATATTAAACAAGAATAAAGTTTAAAAGTTATTTTAATCAATGTTAGAGGTGAGTCTTATAAATATGCCAAATCAGTAAAATTCAGCTCCGGTTGTCTCCCATACTCGCAGTGATTACCTTCAAAGGCACGCTTTCAAAGCTTTCGCTGAACTTCGACCGGAAAAAAAAAAAAAAAAGTTTCCGCTGAACTAATAAAGCCTGTCTTTGGTCACCCACCTATATAAACTCACACACAATACGTACCTCATCTCTCTCCCCACCCATTTTGTTTTTATTTTCATTTTCTCTCCCTAATTTCCTCACAACCCACGTTTTCTCACATCTCTCCCATTTTCAACCGCCATGTCCACCGATCTCCACCTCCTCCACGATCTCCCCAAACCGCGACTCTCCCCCGCGGCCTCCGCAGTCAAAATTGAGCTTCCCGATCTGGACCACTCCGATCGTGTCGACACTCCGGCTGAGGCGGCGGCGGCGGCGGGGCACAGCGGCAGGGAGGACGACGAGACCTGCCGGACTCCGACCTCGAAGGAGAACAGAATTCCGGAGGCGCTGACGTGTCCGCCGGCACCGAAGAAGGCGAAACGATCTGTTTCCTGCAAGAGGAAGCTTCTGGAGGAGTTTCAGTTGTTTGAGAAGGTGAATAAGGACGAGATCGACGGATTCTTCCGATCGAATTTTCCGAAAAGGAGCTGCCGATGTACATGATATGGCATCAACCTTCTCGATCGGTCGTGTCGGAAAAGAGCCTTATATTCACGTGGCTGTTATAAGAGTTTAACGAAGCCACCGGTGAATACGAAAATCAACTTCATCATCATCTTCTTCTTCTCTCTCCGTCTTCTCTCTCCTCTCAAGTTCATCTGTTCGATTCATTTCCTTTCTTCTTTAATTTCTTCAATTTTTTTTTACCCTTACACGTTAATGTTTATATATCCAATTCGCATAATATATATCACTATGTGAAAAATCTATATTAGATCCTGAATCCGGTATGTTCATTAATTAATTACATATATCAGATCAACAAAGGGTTGATTCAACCCCCAGTTTTATGATGATCTTCAATTCGCCTGATCCTGCCTTCTCCTTTAACTTATGGATTCTCAATGCTAATTAAACCGCAGTTTCTTCCCGGATTCTACGTCCTTATCACAGATAATTGATGGCCTATACATGTTCACACACATACAGAGTCTGAGTTTTCTGAATTTTACTTTTTCTGTTTGCGTATAGAATAATGATCTTCATTAATTTTTGTGGGCGCATCTCCTTTCTGCTGGGTTCTTTTTATATAAATAATGCTCTCTCCCAAACTATGAACACAAAACTTGATCTGATAAATTTTTTGTTGAAAGTTAAATAATGAACAGATCAAGAGTATAATATAGTGAGCATTTAGCTTTTCTTATAAATTATTCACATCTCTGGCAATTTAACCAAAAAAAGTGATTTACATGTATATTTTCATTCACCCATTACTGTTAATTATCTTGATTAATATATATATATATATATAACGCAAAAGATATCTTGAAAATTATTCAAATTAATTATAATGAGCAAAGTGTAAGAAATGTTACTTGTTGGAAAGCGGGAGCGGTTAATTAGCTTGGGGTAGATGAGTTTGGAGGCTTGTAGTATTACGTGTTCAAATGAAACACCATTATCATAGTGAAGAATAAGCAAAAGAGTATGCGGTTGTTGATTCTTCTTAATATACTAATGATATTGTTGTTGGCGATGAAAATACATAAATAATGAAGGCAAACAAAAAAAGAAAATAAATAGGAAATTTAAAAAATAAATATATACTCCCTCCTATCCTAATTATAGGATAACATTTGAGAGTTGATATTGGTCCTAAATATAGCATGAAATTCTAATTTTTATCAATTTATTCCCAAACTACCCCTTATTGATGCTTTCTTAATAATAATTAAATTCAATAATTAATTTAATAACACGCTTATATTCTATCAAATGAGAGATTCTATTTTATTTTTTTATTTTTAAATGAAATAATTTTAAGATTTCTTTAAAAATATGTTCCTATAACTATATCCGTCCAAAGTAATTGATTTTTTCCCTAAAAATAACCTAATAAAATATTAATTTCATTATCTTCTTCCCTTGACTAAAAAAAAACCTTGCATTTGTATTATGCCCAATTAAATAAACATCCTCTTGGTAGAAAAATTTGAGAGGCAGAAGAGGTACGAAGAAAAACAGAGGTACAACATAACTGATGTCATTTTAAATTTTAGATAAGGGTATTTTAGAAAATTAGATATGATTAACTAATTTAACTACTATCCTTAATTTTTTCAAAATTAAATAAATATGCCCTATAATTAAGATCGAAAGGAGTAATTAAGATGGATGTGTCAGAGGCTGCACCCAAAAAAAAACAGAGAGATTGAGGTGTCAAAGGGGTTGACAATTCTGAATGAATGCGTGGAGGGTTTGAGGATGAGACCCGGCTTTGGGATTGATGGAGGAACCTTGATTTTCTGTGTAAGAGAGAAATTAAACAAAAGGAGTATATGGGAAAATAATTATAATTATTTAATTAATAAATTTTGAAGATATCAACACAGAGATACCATATATGGATGCGAATTCTACATGTGCCTTGCTATTATCAAATTCTATCCCCAACTCTTTTGTCTTTTTACGACAAAAAAATAGTAATAATTAAAATTATCAAATAACCACATGACGACTACCTCCCTACCTAGCGATACCAATTTCATTTTTGTTTCTTGGGACGCCGATTTTGAATATTTTTTTGAGTACTTGGGATTCTTAATAAACTTTGGCCGGAATAATTTAGCATGGGACCAGCTATTCAGTTCATGGATGAGATGTACATGAACCTTGAGAATCACATAATTTTCCTATTTGATTAATTTATTCATGAATTTTTAATTTAAATGAATAATAATATATACTCTCTCCGATTAAATATAAAATTAAGTTGATTTTTTTTGAAGATATTAAGAAAGCTAATTAAATTATTTTAAAATATTTATATTTATCATTTTTTCTTCAAACTATTTCTCCTGATTTATAAATTGATGTATAATTTAAAAATATACAACATATGATATGATTAAATAATTTATTTAATTTCTCCAAAAAAATCAATCATGTCTTATATTTAAGAGCTAGGGAGTATTTTCTTTATCATACCAATGATTAAATTATGGGAAAATTGAGAAAAAAAGACCTCACCAGCAACTTATTTGTCAAATGGGACCTTCGTATGCAAATCATCTTCCACTTGTGTAAAATATCTTCCCTGGTGTGCAAATGATCTTCCCTATACGTGTGCAGAAATCTTCCCTGCGTGTGCAGATATCTTCCCTCTGTGTGTAGATATCTTCCCTCCGTGTGCAGATAATCTTCCCAGGTCCTATTTGATAAATAAGTTGATGGTGAGGTCTTTTTTTTTTAGTAATTTTCCCTTAAATTATTGTGACGGGTAAAACTAATTTTGTGTTGAAGAAGACATGAAGCGTGAAGGGACAGGATTCAAGACAACGAAAAGGAATATGAATGAATAAAGATAAGCACCAATTTAGGTTTGACAAGAAGTTTGAGAGGGACCATTTTAATCTTTCAAGAATTAATAATTGCAATCATTTTTCTATACATGCATCTATCTATCTATATTTATATATATGATAAACAGTTACATAAATTCATAATAAATCAAAAAGTTAATTATATATATATTTATATAACAGCCAAAGAAGATCAATTATTTTATCCTTTTATGATCTTTATTCTCAGTTACAAGGGCTATTCATTTATTAGAAATATATATGGATTTAGAAATTGATCTTTACTATTTTTTTCCTTGATACTCTGTGAAGAGATCGATCTATATACCAAAAAAATGGTTTAAAGTGATAGTAATCAAATAAAGGAAGCACGAAAACAAATAAAATAATAGTGTTAAAAGAGAGGGAAGCATGATTGGCGTGGTGTGTGAAATAATAATTAATAATAATGGTTTTTTTTTTTTTTACAGAGAGATAGCATTATGTATAATTAAGTAATTAATTAGCAGGCTTTTGGAGGAATATTGATGATTAAGAGTGTATGGGGATGCATGGGATGTGTGTGGTAAAATGGCTTAAATTCTACGTTTCTTTGTCTTCACTCTTTACAATGTGCTAAAATATATTATAATTATAAATATTTTCATACTCCCTCCGGTCCTAATTATAAGATAAAGTTGACTTTTTTGGAGAAATTAAAAAAACCAATTAAATTACTTTAGAGTGTTTATATTTTTAGTATTAGTTTATTAGTTAAATTAATTAGTTTGGAGAAAAAAATAAAAATAAAAATACTCTAAATTAATTTAATTGGCTTCCTTAATTTCTCAAAAAAAGTTAACTTTATCTTATAATTAGAACCGGAGGGAGTAATAATTAAGAATCATATAGAGAGTATAGTGTGATGATCCCATGAAGATGCATCTATTTAGGGACAAGTAAAGCAGCAAAAGAAAGAAAAGTCTTGTCCCATAAGATTCACTTTAATTATATGATTCTCTTCAACCACCGTTTAATAATAGGAATGAATGAATTGGCTATTGGCGTATGCATACACCTTCGGTGTTCTGGAAACCGGATCGGACCAACCGGTGAACCGGCTAGTTGGCCGGTCCGGTTTCCATTTTTTTAATATTTTTTTTAGAATTTCATACCAATAAGCTTAAAATTTTCAATTTCTCACCGGTTTAGCCCCGGTCTAACCCACTGACCTTTAACCCACTACCCCGACCGGTTCAGTACCCGGTTCGGGTTTTAATACCTTGCCTTCCTGTCCAAAAATATAAAATGTTAGATGATTAAATTGTTGGTCCTTCACATAAGTTACATATATAGATAGTTATTAACCACTTCTACCTATCGAAAAAATATAAGTTACTTTTAATCACTTCAATGAAATGCATAAAGAGCGGTTAACTCATCAAATCAGTCTAAAGTTGAATTTTCTCCCCCCCTAATTTTACCCCTATTAAGAAATATGGATTAAATACACATGGAGTTGCGTTTAAACATTAAGTATATAAGCAAAAACCATAAGAGGAATCACGTTTAAGCCTAATTTTATTGGTTAGAAGGACCTGCAATATGTTTTTATACAAAAGTTATGGGCGCTTTGTAAGATTTCATAACAAAAATTAATTAAGTACTACTCTGATCTTATTTACATGTCTAAATCACAAAATTCTCATATATATCAAGAAGAGTTGGTTAACTCAATAAATATATACTGAATTTATAAATTTATTCAATTTCGTCCTCATTTATTGATAAATACTTTTCACCTTTTTCTTCACTCTACCAAAAATTTATAAATAACACTAAAATGGTATCGATTAAATTTATAAATAACATCAGAGTGGTATCGATTTTTATAAACTCAGGTTCTTGAAACAGAATTATTAAAGGAGGTGAAACCATAAGAGGGGATTAATTGTTTTGAGGGAATGAATTGAATGGATAGGAGGCACAAGTTTCAAAGAGGATGGGGTGACTTTTTTGGAGCTTTTTACATTAGGAATCAAGCAAAGAGGTGAGATAGGTGGCGTGGTGTGTTGGATTGAAAAGGCTACTGAGAGCTAAGGATATAGAGACGCTTAGGATGCGTCGTTTTCAATATATTACCAACGAAAGCTATTCACTCTCACATGCTCCTTAGTCATCACTCCCCCCACGTGTTCCCTCTCCCTCTATTTATCTTAGGCCAAATTTTGCTGTAAAAAAAAAATTAAATAGCTGCTTACAAAATTTATTAATCATCTATTCCTCTTTATTATAACTTATAAGCTATTTTCTCTGATTCTTTACAAGCAATTCTTTTTTTTTTTTTTAACTACGCAAAGCAAACTAACGGTTATGAATAACTGAAAACAATAAATATATAAAAAAATATCATGTTTTTTTTAAATATGCTCATATTTATAAAAAGAATATAGGAGAGAGAATAAATATAAAATATGAGAAATAATGAGTAATAAATAGTATTATTAAATGAAAGAAAATAAGTGGTCAGTGGGGGATAATTAATATAAAGATATATATATATTTAATAGGAGTAGAAAAAGAAAAGTAGTTTAAATTTTAAGATACAAGAACAAAATTACTTATATTGAGGACCGGCCTCATCAGAGAGAAAGTTACTTATAAAAAAAAGTTAGAGGGAGCAGATAAAAGAAATTCCTTGGTTCTATTTATAAGACACATTATTAATTTTTTAATATGAATGTATAATTTACACTTCATTTATTATTGTGTTGACTTTGTTTTTATAAAGGTATAACGTATATTAAATAGTAATAAAATTATAAAGTTGCTGAATTTTAAGGTAAAATGAATGAAGTTTAAGGTTTTTTTTACCTATATAAAATATGCTAGAAACAACTTATAAATAAGACCATATGAGTATTTAAAAGTCTTTGACGAAACAAGTCCTCAATTAAACATACATAACTTTTTTTTCATGTACGCATCTCTTTCTTTCTTTTTTTTCAGCATGTATTTGATTATGTGCAAGTATCATCTGTTTTATACATAATTAAAGATCGATGATATAAAATTGAAGAAGAGTTGCACTCATTTAAGGATCCGAGTCTTCGTATACTTTTAGACAACCAATTTTGTAATGGGAGATTTTAACAATTTTCCCAACCTAGATCTTATTTTTTTGTTATGAAAATTCAGCACCTAATATTTATATTTTTTATTACAATCATTTTTATCTTATTTATATACTCTCCCTTATCCCTATTATAGCACCCATTCTAGAAGGATTCTTCGGTTCTTAATATAAGTCAGTTAAAGAGTTATTATTGCTTTTTCCCATTTTTGCCGTTATAATTAATGCTAAAATGTGACTTTCATATTTTCTCTCTTTTCCCAAACATCATTAATTATTAGGGATAAGCTTAAAAAGATTCAATTAAAAATAAATTTAATGAGTTAATTGTTATTTATTCCTTAATTAGTATAGATTATTTAAAAGAGTCGTATACGATAAGATCGGATGGAGTACAAAAGAAAGCATAAAACAACCACATGAAGCCAACTAAAGTGGTAAGACTAAAGAGCATGCTAGGATGTGTGTAGAGTTCAATGCTTTAAACCTTTTTAGTGTATGAAAACTGGAAAAGTGGAAAGAATATAAAACACCGGCCAATATATTTGATATGCCATATTCCCCTAGGGCAAAAAAAAAAAAAAAAAAAAAAGATATGCAATATTCCCCTTTTGTGTTATAACTAGATAGACAGGTACGATGTGTTACTTAAAATATTAAAATTGAGCTGTAATGTTCATAATTAAATTTTATATATGGATGATAAATTCATTGATATGGATGTTGATTAAAAAGGGGATTGACTATCATCGATCTTCTGTTTTTACCGTTCTTTTCCCATCATTTTCCCCGCCTCCATTACTTATTTCAGCCTTTAGAGTTGAAATCTGAGCGGTTTAGATTTAATGTTTTATAAAAGTAGTCTTTTTAAATATTTTTTATTATAATTTTAAATTATCATAACTAAAATTTAACGGTTTTTAAATTAATTAAATTATTTTTTAAAGTAATTTGATACTTTATTAATATTTTTATAAAATATTAAATATAAACAACTAAGATTTCAATTCACAGACTAGGATGCGTAGGGGAGGGGATCGGAAGAGGATAGGAAGAGAACAGTGAGAGCAAAAGATAATAATCAATACTAAAAGGAGAGTGTTTACTAATTAAAATGTGCGTTGATTGTATTTCATTTATTAATAATTGAAGCTAATGTTAATAAGGCTAAATGCATCAGTTCTTGTCACTTCTATAATAAAAGTTCTATTCCTTAATCAAGAGATTAAATTATCCTGTTTTAATCAATCAACAATATTGATCCCCTTTTTGTTTATTTCTCGGCTGATGGATAATTAGTCCTTTTATTAATTGCTATTTAAAATAATATTCTCATTCTAAGTATTAAAGTAATTATATTTAAAATAACATAAAACTAGAACAGTAGTTTCACTAACTTAGACATAAAGCATATATATTATTCAAAATAATAATTATTATTTCCCCCCATTACTAACTCAAGTAGTGGGAGGGGGTTGGGTTGGGTGGTGTATATATATTTAGAGTTTTTTTACTATATATATATATCCAGAGAGAGAGAGAGATTATGTAAGGAAAAATGGAAAGTACAGTTATATATAATTATTAAATAGATCATTCCATATTCTCTTCCGTACTTAATATAATATATATTTATCTAATTTAATATTTAATTAAATTAAAAAATTTAGTTAAATTAGTTAATATGATATGTATTTTCTAAACACCTTGAGTCATCTTTTTTAATTCTTCCATTCTCTTTCCTCCTTAATTGTTGTTGAGGAAGCACTAATAAGAGTAAATTAATAAAAGATTAACAAATATGAAAAATATGTCTTATATTTATGACCAAAATCAACTCTTAAAATATGTCTTATATTAAGAAATTCTTTCAAAAATTGATATTACTATTATATATTATGCCCCAAAAATAAATAATTTCTTAAATGATGTCTTTTTCCTTTAATTATCTGACTGATTAATATTAATTTGTCCTTTTCTTGTCTCACTGCGTTTTAAAGTAATTATGTTTAAAAGAATATAAAGATGGAATAGAACGGTGTAGAGTGCAATTCAGACAAAAACATTTTGGGTTTTCCTAATTCATTTGAGCAAAAATTTGAATTAATGACGGAAAGCACTTAAAAATTTTCAAAATAATCATAATTACTTCCATTATCGTTCTAACTCAAGTTAGTGCGAGGTGTGGGGCTGTGGGCGTGACTAACATGTACTATTTTTAACATATATATAAAGGAAAGTACAATTAAATACAATTATCGATCAAATATATAATTCGGATATATATATATATATATATATATATATTCCTTCAAAAATTGATATTACCATAAGACGTGCATTTGACATCCCAGAAATCTTGTGAGCACTGAGCAGTGTAATTTGATGATTAAGAAAATGAATAGAACTTTAGCATGCGCCAGAAATAATTGATGTCTCGAATTAATTTTGAATAAATTCCAATATTAGTAATATGATAGAATAAATAATTAAAAAATCAACCCTCTAAACTCTTACATTTATACTGATAACCCTCATATGGTTAATTTTGTACATAGGAGTATTATTTATATCAGCATATAACTTAAAATTTAGAGGGCTATCTCCATATCAATCAAAGTTTGAGTGTTTATAATCAAAAAATTGGTGGTTAAAGTGGTAAATTGCCTTACCTTCATAATGAGGATAATGTAAATTTAAATTTTGGGAAGTGCATTTATTAGAGAAGGCGAAAATTCTTTACTCTAAGGCTCGAAAGAAAAAACCAGGGTAATGAAATCCGGACCGGACCGGCGAACCGGCCGGTTCCCTGTCTGGTCCGGGTTACCTATTTTTTTTAAAAAAAAAATTAATTTTTCCTTTAGAATTTCATATTATAAGTCTAAAATTTTCAATTTTTCATCGGTTTGGTCCCGGTTTAACTCCGGTTTGGCCCCGGTCTAACCCACTAACCCTTAACCCAGTACCCCGACTGGTTCAATACCCGGTCCGGGTTTTAATACCTTGGAAAAAACCCTTATCAAATTAAAGTATGAGTGTTTGTATGCACATAAAATAAGGTTAAAAGGGTTATCCATCTATATGTGGTCCAAAATTTAAGGGAGTTTTATGTAATTTAACATTTTTAAATAATTAAGTTCATATATTATGAATTGATGATCCAAGATAGATATAAAATAAAGTTGTTTAGATGAACTGAAAAAAGAGTAATGAAAAAGTGAAAGCAAAGAAACATGAGAAAAAGGTACAAAAGCAAGAAGCAGCCATAATTAAGGGTTGAGGAAACCTGAAGCTAAAGCTGATATATAATATTATTGGAGTAATTAAGAAAAAAAATCATATTAATCACAAATTAATAACTTTGGTGACACTCTTATATGTATATTCTGGCCCGGTCCTTGTGCTGGCTGACTGATACTAACATGTTCTTGATCTCTCTTTATTGGCAAAAAAAAAAAAAAACAAAAGGAAAAAAATATATTATGAAGCAAGTAATTAATTAGACCAAATATAGGAAAAAGTTGGAAAGTAGGAGGAAGCATAAAGTAAAAGAGAGACACAGAAACATAAGACATCATGAATCGTGAAGGATAGGGAAAGTGAGAAAAAAAGGTTTTAATTTTCTCAAAACTTACCATTTTGATTCCTTACTTATTATGTTGCGGTCTTCACAGGCAACTTTGTCTGTAAATACGAGATTATGAGGAGAGAGATTGTAAATAGCACTCCCAAGTCTCAACTATAAGTTACATTCTATATCCTATATACTCTTCATGTGATTTTTATAAGAACTTGATAACCAAATTTCACGATTTATTTTTATATAAACATTCAAGAGCCTTTAATTATCTGACTGATTAAATATTATGTTTTAAAAGCTCATAAAAGTTTATTACTCCCTCCGGTTCTAATTATAGGATAACATTTGAGAGTTGATATTGATCCTAATTATAGAACAAAGTTATAATTTTTATCAATTTCTTCCCAAAATAACCTCTATTGATACTTTCTCAATAATAATTTAATAAGAGTAGATCGGAAGTTGTTGATTAATGATGCTGGATTGTATGAGAGCTTAGAGAAGTCGTGTGTGAGGTAAGAGAGGTACAAGAAAAAATAAAGAATCAACGTAATTAAATGCCATTTTAAATTTTAAATAAGGATATTTTAGAAAAATAAATATGATTAACTAATTTAATCACTATCCTTAATTTCTCCAAAGTTAGGTAAATATGTCCTATAATTAGGATCGGATGGAGGATTAAGTTTTAAAGATGAGGAGAGATAATATAATTAATTAAAATTAAAAATGATAAAAAAATATATGAAATTTTTAGACAACTCAAAAATGATCTTATAAGAATGATTAAGATAACACAAATTTTAAAATCTTATGAAAACCACAGTAGGGATTATAAGTTACATTCTTTAGAATAAGGCTAATCCCATATATAATTATACTCCTTTGGTTCTAAATATAAAATAAAATTTGGGATAAATAATTTTGGTTCTAAATATAAGAACTTTTTTCCATTTTATCTTTTTATAATTATCATTTTTTTTAAAAACTAATCTACCTAAATCATAAACTAATATATAATATAATGATACACAAAAATATTTTAGAGACATCATGTTACATATGTGATAATTAAGTAATTTATTTAGCTTTCCTAATCTCCCCAGAGAAAAAAAATAGGTCTTACATTAACGATGATATGAGTACTTTCTTTTTGTCTGAAATTTTAATTTTAATATTCTCTTTTTATTTTTACCTTAATTAATTACATACCTCTTTCATCACTTTTCTTTTAATTTTAATATAATTATTCTCTCATCTCTTTTCCCACTCACTCTCACTCTCTCCATAAAAATAGAATATTATTGAGGATGTCTGAATTCTCGGAAATTGAGTACTACAATGAGAAGAATATATAAAAACTGTACGTAGTTGCATGATATTTATGGATAATGCAAACCTTGAAAATTTAAATGAAAACACAAGATATCAGATTGAAGAAACGGTTCACATTTTCTAAATCCTTGTGATCTTATCTCATTAATTATAAAAACTGTACGTATAGGTGTTCTTGATTTAATAACAACACCTAGTTACTATTTGGTGTTTGTTTAAGGATTTCGAAGAATATAATATATTTACTAATAACAGAAACAAAGAGTTGAGATTTTTGATATAGCTTCAATTATATACGCACATGAATGTGATAATGCATGGTTAATAAATAAATAAATTAATGGTTTTTGGTGCCCCTTGGGGAAGTTAAGTTAAAAAATGAGTA
This sequence comes from Inga oerstediana, assembly GCA_963210345.1. NCBI lineage: Eukaryota > Viridiplantae > Streptophyta > Magnoliopsida > Fabales > Fabaceae > Inga > Inga oerstediana. Next base: position 82,954,279 of record OY723401.1, on the reverse strand, counting down.
ATTATTTAAGTTAGATTAAGTACCACCCTACCTAGTACCTACCTAACACGTTCCTACTTCAAGCTCTCTCGTTACCACTTCCACTTGTACAAAGCTTATAATCACTATATATTTATTTATCCCATTTATTCTTTCTTATCTACTAATAGTACTTACACTCTATTTCTTTTTAATTTACTATATTGGAAATTGAACTCTATTTAATTAGTGGAATAAAAGGGTGTAAGGGTATATTGGTCATTGCATATTGTTATTTTATTTTAATTAAAGTTTACTAATTGCATGTACCACAGCCTTATAGTGTGTTTGGATGATTCCCAAAATCGTAGTTTTGTCTTTAGAACCACAAGTTTAAGAAAAACAACACAAACACTCTCATTTTTCGCAGATTATCTGTACATGCAATCAAGCATGTTGAAATTAGTAATAAATTGGGATTGGGCCTGATCTGGGCTTCAAACTTCTTTTTTTTTTTTCTCTGGGGCTTTAAACATTTTCGTACGAATCAAGTTTTGGCCCAAGAATGAATCAGTGGAAGTATTAAATAATGATAGTTTGATTAATTTGTTTTGCGTAAGTTAAATATTGACAAGGGTTGTTTTGTAATGGGAATTGAGAAATCACTATTTTTCTCTATTAATTAATTAATTATGATATTCCCCAAAAAGATCCTATTACATTGCTGTACTAGCGTGGTTGCTGCGGCAACGACAAATTCAGATTATTCAAATTAAATTTGACACCAAATTCTATATTTCTTTTATTTTAAAAAAAAATAGAAAAAAATAGAAACATTATTTATATTTGTTTCTTTTAAACTATAAACAACTTAACTATGAATATGAAATACATATAACATCATCTAGATGCCATCAGAAACTATTTTACACAAAAAAATAGGGTAATAAAGTAAAGTATTGGGTTCAAACTTTTAAAAAGTGAATAAAAAATTACTCCATACAATCCTTAATATAAGAATTAATTTTGAATTTTTTTTAGAGATCAAGGAAGAATACTAAATAAGTAACTTAATCATAGTATATCTTGTTGTTGCCAAAAAAAAAAAAAAATCATGGCATATGTTATATATTATTAGATTATATATTGTTTATAAATCAGAAAAATTAATTTGATATAAAAATAATAAATATAAATACTTTAAATTAATTTATTCAGCTTCTTTAATTTTTCCAAAAAAAGTCAATTGAATCTTATACTCCCTCCGATCCTAATTATAAGATAAAGTTGACTTTTTTGGAGAAATTAAGGAAGCCAATTAAATCACTTTAGAGTGTTTATATTTTTATTTTTTTTCTCCAAACTAATTAATTTGATTAATAAACTAATATATAGTCTAAGGATACTAAAAATATAAATACTCTAAAATAATTTAATTGGCTTCCTTAATTTCTCCAAAAAAGTCAACTTTATCTTATAATTAGGACCGGAGGGAGTATTAAGTATGGAAAGTACTACTTCCTTTGTTACTAATTATAAGATCCTAATTTTGTATAGATCCGCCCCTTTTGAGTTTATCTAAACATTAAATGCATTTTTATCGATTTTACCCTTAATTAAAATACTCTCTTATTATCTTTATTTTTTAAAAATATTCTCTCATATTTTTCCTCACCCTCGGATGTTATGATCTTATAATAAGGAAGGAAAAGAGTATATGTTAAAAATCAACAAATGGCCCAAAAATCAATAATCCCAGAAAATAAAATATAAAACATTCAGCCGTCCCTCATATTATTTAATTGTATCATCAACATCTTGGTTACATTCTGAGCTAAAATAATGTTAACAACATGAGAGCTAATTTGGCTTTTTGGGGCCAATCCACGTAGAGGGACGTCCAAGCTTAACAGTAAAGTTATGGATACAAAATGATCCACTCATTCATATATATATATATATAAATGATAGTGTTGCTTTTGAATTTGATTGAGTTGGTCAGAATGAAATTAAGAATAAATTAAAAGGTAGGATTATAAATTAATTGGACCGACTTAGAGCTTCATAAAAGGTTTTGTGGTCTAATTAGAAGGCAGCACAATAATCTAAATACATTATTATTGATAACATATATATATATATATATATATAAAGTGTTGTTGAAACGCTATATATATTACATCTTTGCTTCATTCATTTTCTTCTTCTTGAAGTGAAACATATGAATCATGGCCTTGCCAAGGTAATGCTTCCTCTTAATCATGCTCTTAATTACTTACTTACATCGCTAATCTTTCTTTCTTTGTTTTTTTTTTTTGTCTTTTTTTTTTTCAGTGGAAGTAATGAAGAAGAGAAGTGGGAGAATAATATGAATGAGAATGAGAAGCAATATTGTGAGTCTGTGAATAAAAGAAGAGGGAAGAAGAAAATAAGAAGCCTAACTTCCATCAATGAGAATGACCAAAGTACCCATCACACGCTCGATTTCAAGCTCTCCAACTTCAATACTACTCAGGTCTCTCTCCCCTAATGGTGGTTGATTTATTAGTGTAAAAATAAAATGTTAAGCACTGACCTTATAGTTTTATACTATAAAGAGTTTTGGTGCCCTCCTAAGTATTTCCTCCTGTCTTAATTTGTGTGACTTATAAACTAATATATAATCCAATTATATATAACATATATTATAATTTAGTTATCTATTTAGCTTCCTTACTCTTTTAAAAAAAAGTCAATAAGGTCTTATATTTAGAATTGGAAAGAGTATTTAATTACTCAAAATGAGTATTACATTATCGTTTTGTTGATTGAAATTAACAGCCACTTGATCTTTTTACTATATATATATATATTCGCCCCCCCAATCTTTGCCTCCTTATCACTATAAATCCTGGCTTCGCCCCAAGTTTTTAAAATCTTTTATGTACTCCCCTCGACGCAAAATATGAGTCACGTTTAACCACCTCACTAGAACTAAGGAAGAACAGTTAACTCATTAAATCTGTCTTAAATTGAAGAAAATTCTAACTTTGCCCCTATTCAAATCTACCTCACATCTATCCCTTTTTTATATCCAATGTGTACTAATAATAAGTATTGGAAAATGGTAATTAATAACTCTCTATGTGACTTATATTATGGATCAAAGATTTCTTCCAGAAGGTGCCCTATATTTTGAAATGGAGGGAGGAGTAAATCTTTTACTCTTTATATGTGTGTGTGTGTGTATTAATCTTAGCTTCCTTATAACAAAATCCTGTCTTTGTATTGCCTGTGTATGTAGGTACCACAAGGATGGAACAAGCTATTCATTTACATAACAAGTGTGGAAAGTGGGAAAACCATAAGCAAAATAGGGAAAGCAACAGTACAAAATGGAGAGTGTCATTGGGATGACTCTGTTTCCCACTCCATTTCCATTTCTCCACACAGTGATCATCTCAAAGGCTGCCTCATTAAGCTTGTTGTTGCCATGGTCTCTGCCTAGCTCTCTATGCCTTTTATCTTCTTCATCTTCAATATAATAAGCAAAAATTGCTAAAAAGTTCCCCATCACAAAATTTATTGCCAAAAGGTACCTAAAGACCCAGATCCTTAAACATGTGTAACTCATCTTTAGTGGACACAACTTTCCTTCACTGTGTACAACATATCTTCAATTATGTACAAATTTATTTCGTTTTGCTGATAATTGAAGATAACAGCTGAAGAAAAGCTGCACCTGTTGAAGATAGGTGGCAATTGGTACTTAAACAAATTTTATATATTTTTGGATAATAAATTTTGCAATGGGGGTTTTTCAGCAATTTTCCCGTACACTAATACACAGGCATTTTTGCCCTTTTATAATTAAGAAATTGAAATTGGTATTATAGGGATCAGTGAGGTTTGGAACCCTTGGAGAGGCTACCATTGATTTGGCAAATTGCATCAAATCAGAAGCCTCTATTCTATCATTGCCTTTGAAACATTGCTACCATGACACAATGTTACAAGTAAGACTTTCCATTATTACTTTATTTTGGTTCAATCATCATTTCTTAGTTGGTCTAAATAATTGTGAACAAGTTCCTTAAAATAAGTTACTTGAATCTGTCAGAGATATAATAAGTTCAAAACATGTCAAGTTCTTCACCATTGTAAAACAATAAAACACCAATCCTATCTATTTTTTTCAGGTTCAAATTCAATGTTTGTCACCAACAAGAAAAATTGTCAGAGATGAGCATGAGGATGAAGAAAATTCATATGTGGAGGAAATGAACGTTGACTATGATGATCTAGACAATAAATCAGATGCATCTGATAATACAACATTCAACAAGAATGTTGGACCCTCATATTCTAACCAATTGCAAAGCACAAGCCAACCTGCAGAACTTAGCAGCAAGGTATGAAAAATCTTTCTTTTCTACTGATCTTTGTATACTTTGCTCCTTGACTCTTCTCTGCAAATTTACTTCTTTTCTGAAATAGTAGTTACTACCTCCGATCTTTACTATAAGAGTTAGTTGAGAGTTGGATTTTATCCTAAATATAAGACCCCATTCCACTTTATTTCCCAAATCTATAATTTTTTCCCAAGGTTTTCTAACTGAGGGTAGTCATAATAAAAGATGGTATTTTAAGAAAACCAACCTATATTTTTTCACAAATAACTAATATAACTAACTTTCCCAATCTAACCAAATTAGTCAACCAGCTCTTATATTAAGGACCGAAGGTAGTATTATATAGTAGAATCCAAACAGGAAAAGTATTACTCCTCATGTCCTTAATATAAGATATATTTACCTAATTTGTTCAGATTAAGGAAGTTAGTTAAGTAAGTTAATATGATATGTGTTTTCTAAAACACTCTAGTCATATTTTTTAAGCCCCTCATTCCCTCTCCTCCTTAATTATTATTGAGGAATATCAATAGGAATAAATTAGGAAAAGACTAACAAATATGAAAATTATGTCTTATATTTAGAATCAAGATCAACTCTCTAAATATGTCTTGTATTAAGTACCGGAGGAGGGAGTAGTACTTTACATTTAACATCCTCGACTTTAACTTCAGAAGATGCGTTCTCATAATGTTCCTCAGGAGACTAAAATGCATTTTGTTGTTACAGGAAACAAATCTGTCTGAATCAGGTTCTTCTTCATCTGGAAATCAACAAGAAGATCACTCTAATAATGGCAACTACTCAACTTCAGAAGACACCGGTTTAGGAATGAAGCATCAAGATCAAACGGAAGAAGACATTGGGCGGCGAGTTCCACGTCGCCAGCGTTCAACATTGGCGAAAAGTTTAGGTTCATCTAAAGATCTTTTGGATGCTGCAGAAGTAACAATCAAGTTACTTAATGCAGAAGCCAAAATGTGGGAGAACAATGCAAGGAAGTTGTTAATTGATGTGGAAAGATTGCAGGAAGACTTGTGCAACAATTCAGACAAAGAGAAAGAGCTTGAAATGGAGTTATCTGAATTGGAGAAAGAATATTATGGATTGAAGGAGGAAATTGAAGAGCTAAAAACAATGGTGGAGCAATCATCGATGGCGAAAAAGAATGAGAGTGAAAACTCAAAGTTTCAGGCTGAAGAGATGGGGAAAATCATGAAGGAGTTGAAAGATGAGATAGAGTATCAAAAAGGACTAAATAATGACCTAGACTTTCAGCTCAAGAAAGCACAAAAGTCCAACATTGAGCTTGCTTCTATTCTAGAGGAGCTAGAGAAGACAATAGAGAAGCAAAAAAAGGAGATTATTGATCTATCAATGAGTAAGTTTCAATTTCAAGATGGAACAGATTATAGTCAAGGATATGATGACAGTGAGGAATATGACTTTCATTTGAAGAAGCCAGTAAATCTACCGGCAAAAAAAACAATGATGGATTCTTCTGATTCTTCAGATCTTGATATCTCTAGTTCTAGATTTCCAATAAAGTGCCTCTATGAAGGCATTGAACTAAAGGAATTTTGGAGCTTAGAGCTGCAAGAGAAACTAAAGAACATGGAAGGTACTATAAGATTTCTAGAGAAAAGTCTAGCGGAAAAAGATGAAGAAATGATTAAGCAAAGAGGTTTGATGGCTAAAATTTTAGAGGAACCAGAAGAAAAATGGAAGCATAAGCTATTTGAGAAAGAACAAGAGATTATCACCATTGAAAAGAAGCTATATGAAGGTATGGATGCTTTTGACCAAGAAATCAGAACTTTGAAACAGAATATGCAAGAGCTTGAAGCAAGAACTTGCATGAATCTTAGTGAAACATGCAAGGTTGAAGAAGATCTGAACATGAAGATCCTTATAAAAGAAGTTTCTGATGTTTACCTTCTCAAACAATCCATAGATGTTTGTGGAAGCATGAATTTTTCAGAGTTAGACTTTGAGCTTGAAAGCTGGAAGCAATTTTGCTCATATCTTGAAGATGAACTCAACAAAACAAGAGCCCATTTGAAAATGCAGGAACTTGCAAATGCTGCATTAGAAGACAAGTTACAAGGTTGTTCAAATTTCTTGAGAGCTGAAGTACCTGGTGAAAGTGGCTTGTACAATAAGGCCCCAGTTCATGAGGTGGGTAAAATTTTTCTTACCTGATTGATTCCTCAAAGATATTCTTTTGCCTCCATGTTGATTAATGTCTTTGTCTCACTCTTCTGTTGTAATTTAGATCCTTTGAAGTTAAGAATATGTGAAGTTGGTAAAGTGCCAATATTGTCATTCATTGTTAGTTTTGTCTTGCATGCATAAATAAAAAGGATGTAGCTCCCATAAGTATTTTTCAAGTAGTACTCATTACCCTAAACTAATTTTTTTTTTTTTTTTTTTGTACATTTAACAATCTAAAGTATTTTTCCATTAGTACCCAACATCCTAAAGTTTTTTTTTTTTTTTTTGCAATTTTGTGCTTAAAGTATTTTTTGCAGTAGCAACGAACACCCTAAACTTATAATACTGAGTGTTATTGAAAAAATATTTTAGAGTGATATATGCACAAAACATTGCTTGAGAATACTGGGTGCTAATGGAAAAATAATTATGTGTTGGGTGCACCAAAAATTAGTTTAGAATACTGAGTGTTATTGGAAAAATAATTCTCTCCTTCTCTCCCTCTCTCCCTCTAATTTGTTTCTCCTCTCTCGTTTCCCACTCTCTCTTTCTACTTTCTCTACACTTTCTTAACAATAATGAACATTGGTTTTTGGTTGTCTGTGTGTGAGAGTGTGTCCTAGAGTCAGTAAACTGAATAGTTTTAATACTTAATGCTGCTTGTGCTCAGATTATTGTTGGAGAGGAAAACTTAGTGTGATTCTCCTTAGAAGCTTAAAGGAAAAGAGGGACTGATGAACAAAGAAGATTACAAGTTGTGCTGAAAGCTCAAGGCAATCAGTCATATAAAGAGCTTAAATTTCAGTAGTGAACAAGGAGAACCAAATCAGGATCCCAAGCATAGATTAATATATAGCATGTGTTTGGTCCATATATATATATATATATATATTCATGTTTTCATTGTGTATCTGGTATGGAATGATATACTCGCTATTGGCATTTCATATCTCATTATTTTATTTTCTACTAAACAACTTTTCAGGTGATAGCAATGAAGAAACAAAAGGAAAGAAGGCACTCTGAAAGTTGTTTTGATTTGAAAAAGTGGTTTAATGTGTCTTAGTTTATGTGTTCATCTATGTAAGGTGGTTGATGAAACATCAAATATGTTAGTAGTTTGGAGTTCATTTGAGTCTTTTATTATATTTATGAAGGTGAATGTACACGATGCATTAAAAAAAGATCAAGAAAAAAGAGACAATAGGTGTGAAAATAAAATGTGGATAGTATCTCTCTCGTGTTTAGATATATGCAGATAGGGAATTCAATTTAAGTTTGAAATGGGTCAGCTTGTTATGACAGACAAATAGTGAACTTATAGCTTCATATGACCAATGTGGGGTTGGTCGAGGTAACAGATACTTTGACCTCTTAACTAGAGGTATCAGGTTCGATCATTGGGCATAGGAAAAATCTTCACTGGAAGACCCTATCCCCTTTAAGGGACATTAATTGGGTTGAGCCAAATTAATCAAATTCTAATACGATCCGGATGCCGTGATTCCATCGTAACAAAAAAAAAAACTTCTTACATTTGCTGTGCAGGAACTAAAAATGCTATAAAGTACGCAGTATTGGTAACTGAAAAATGAAAGCAAGTAGTAATTATAAGGTTGGTATGCATAGACTGCCAAAACGAAGTATCTGCTGGAAATTTTACTTCTTTGAGCCACTGAGCAGATTTGCACCATTCATTTTCCTTTATAATTCTATCAACGATGTATCATAACCATCCATAACTTTTCTTGATCGACTCACAAAGAAGCAAAGAAAAAAGAAGAAAAGAACCCCTTTTATCCTTAATTTACAGACCAAAAAGGATGTACATAAAATGAGGTAGCGTTTCCAAAACCTCAAAACAGGAATATCGCCATCTTGGGCAATCACTACCATGATCGTTGGCTTCAAATCTCACCTGTCCCTAGGGGCTGCCTTGAGGTATCTCCTGAAGCCCAGGCTTGGTAATCTTTCACAAGCTGATGATGCAAACCAGATTCAGTAAATATCCCACAAGTCAATCCCCAAGTTGCAATTATAAGATCCTCAATACAGGAGTTACATAGAAAGGAATAAATTTTAAGTTTCATGGGATTTGAAATACAACATTTTGTTTTATAATTATGATCCTTTGGTTTGTCTGAAAATAAATTCATCGCTTTCTTTTCAATTACTACTAAAACACCGAATAACATTTTATACCATTTAATTGCAACAATGAGAAAACAATATATCGAGAACAAATAATTATTAACAGGCCAACATGTAAGAGGTAATAATTTTGTTTATTCAGAACTATTTTAGGTTTTTTTTAGAAACAAAACCAAATTACTAATACCTCAACGCCTCAGCCATTTTTACCTATTCCAGAAAACAGAATTAAAATTCAACCAATTGAAAGTTTCATAGAAGTTTGTCATATATAAATTCACCAAGCAGCTCAGACTAATGAGGATGCAATGCATTAAACAAAAGACAAAGGTCAGAAACGTCTGCTATCATATATCAGTCCACTAAGCTTGTTCAGAAAATGAAGAGTTAATGCACAGAACAAGAGACCAAGTCAGAAACATTAAGCTGCATATAACTTTTGAACTATTGAACCAACCAAGTTTCAACAGCATTTAGAAATAAATAACAAAGTACACTTCGATGGATAATCTCAGAAGAATTCAAATTCGGTATTCATTAAAAGTAACAGCCATATATAAGCAAAGAACAAAAGCGATGGGAATTTGAGCACAGAGTCAGCCAATGAAAAATTATCACTACCATCAGCAATACCTATATAAAATTCATTTAGTTCAGACCCTAAATACAACAGACAATGGACCATTCTAAAAGTTCCAATAAGATTCTTCTAGGATCTCTTAACTGGTAGACTGAATCTCCAAAAGGCTAGTAATCTTTAACCTCAATTGTTATCTTATCATCATCATATGATCTGGCCAATAAATTAAAACAGGGCAAACTTGCACTTTAAATGAAATTTGTTAATATAATGTCTCGTCCAAAAACCTGTGCCATAAAGCGGGGAAGCATAACTCTCAGTATTTGTTCGAGGACTTGAGCCCCGGCTGATTCCATAGCTTCCTTCGGTATTAATTGGAATGCAAAGGGAATTTCAACACTCACCTGGAATCCACATATTGATCCAAAGATAAACTTCATATAAAGTCCACAGTTGCACAATCATGTAAAATTGATATAAAACCAAATTTACTACCTCAATTATTGTATCTGAAGAGAGCTGCTGCACAAAGGAATTATTGCTGCTGCTCTCACATGATATCCGGTTTACCATCAAAGCTGTGTTACCATATTAAAGCATTGTTAAAGCATTCCTGAAAGTGGCAGAAGCAAAATGATAACAAATATTTTGGAAAAGAACTTGGCCTTATGAAATCCCTAGCGAACCCTAATGACCCCACACAATTAAACCCACTATAACCTTGTGTCAATTGACCTACACTAAAAAGTGCTTTATCCCACAAGACCAGTGGTATTCAAGAGATTTAGAAGCTTACAGCACAAAATTATAGGAGCCATAACTTTAATCCAAAATAGTACCTTATCTAACTCTGCACATGCAGAGTAACATCCCAAATTCTTGTTTGTGGCATAGCATTTGCTGTTCAAGTCACTGGTTTGCATGGGGAAGAATGCATGGTAAAATATGGCCTAATTTTCATAATAACTCCTCATATAACTTTACACATGTTCTACATAGATACTTTCAAAATTCTTTACTAACAAGAAATAGTATGTACTATTAAGACCAAGTCCAACCAAAATTGGCTTGGCCTACTTATTTTTTGCCATCCCGGTCTAGCAAAGAATTGTTCATTAAGAAATACCGCAGGTGTACTTGTGCTATACCAAAGCTATAATTTGCAGATGATAGGATCAACACAATCTTGAATTTATGTGGTGCTGCTTATAAAGTAAACTGAGTTTACATCTCTATAATAAAATATAGGTTAAAATGTAAATTTATCTCGAAAGTTTTTGTTGAGAAGCAATGTTACTCTATAAGTTTTTTTAGATTCAATATAGCCCCAAAAGTGTTAAAATGAAATAATATTGCCCCTTATCGTTAAAGAATTAACGGTCAATGTTAGTTTTTAACGGTATGGAGCAACATTACTACGTTTTGAAACATCCGAGGTGACAATAAACCTTTTAAAAACTTATGGGATAACATTGTTTCTCAGTGAAAACCTCCGGAATAAATTTGCACATTAATTCATAAAATATTTAGCTATTGCTCCTTACCACCAAACTTATCATTTTGAGCAGCAACCATTGGCGAACCTTCAAGCTGTCACCGGTCACCAAACAAGAGAAAATCAGAAATAAATACGGTAGAAAGCCACTCACCCAAAAAAGAAGGGGGGAAAAACACACTAGAAAGTGAACAGAAAAGCCAGGGGGAAAAAAGAGGAAGAGATAATAAGAAAACATGTTATACCTTGCAGGACAGAAGTTTAATGCAACACCCGTCGGGTTTTTCTTCCACCTTAACCAGCAAAACTGGGCAAATCTCAAAGGAGAAGAACTTAAATTTATAAACATAACACCTAAAAGTGTTGTCATTCACTCTCTCAATCCTCTCAGCATCCAGAACAGAATATTGACTGGCAGGTAATCGCATGTATTCAACTGAAACCAACAACAAAAAACAATTTCAAAATTCCAAATTCAGCAACACATATCCAAATCCAAATGGGACGGGAGGCAATCAAATCTCTCTTAACATTACGTAGGGGACGTTCGAGTTGCTGAACCGTAATAGACTCCCTCCGCCGAGCAACGAATCGGGCTTTCGGGTTTGAATTCGCAGAAGCTCGAAGTGAAATCCCAGAGGTGGATTCATAAGCAGATCTTGTACAGAATGATTTGCCATGATGAGAAATGGGACTAATTCTTATCAATGAAGAAGCGCTCAGTGCCATCGAAACTCAAGCCTCACTTTAAGATTAACATTCAAACAAAAAAATAGAGAGAGAAAAAGATTGGCTCTGGTCCTATGGATTGTTTGTAGGGTGAAGTGTGAAGTCCAAGCACGAAGAGAAGTTGTGGTCACAAAAGAAAAGAGAACCTAAGATATGCGCACGAGAGAGTCACGTGACGCCGCCATTTACCGTTACCGATTCTTTCATGATAAACAGTAACACGAAGTTCAAAATCATAAACTCTGGCTCCGGCGGATCCAGATTACAGAAATTGATCGGAAATGAAACGCGACGAGAATTCGAGTGGTATGGTAGAGTGAACGATGCAACAACAAACTCCGATGAGGCAGATCGAAGCAAATTAACAGAAGCGGATAAATCCAGATGCTCAAATACTTCAATATTCAAGCTGTTCAACAATTGTGTCATCGACGAAAACTGAAAGTTCAAAGAATTGTAAGGACAAATTAGAAGTGATGGATCGTTGTTGTATTGAGCGTACCTGGGGAACTCATCAAAAATTGGAAGCGGCTTCTCTCCTTTTCCAATTCTCTCCGCTGCTTTCCCTCCTCCAATCAAAGCATTCCACCTACAACTTGAGTGGGAAAAATCTTCTAGGCCCTGAATTTTTAAAAGGTCAGATATCAGATTTTTACCTTAAAAATAAAAACGGGTTTAAAAATGTCGGCCCTTTAAATTCTGTATATTTTTTTTAAAAATTATTTATATGTTAATATTATTATTGAGTTTTTATATTTTATTAGTGATGTTGTAAATATTTAGTTGATATTAACTTTTTTAGAATTAAGTTTCATGAGAACATCTTGTATTAATAATTCTAAAAATTAAAAAATTATAAAAAATATTTATTATTTCACAGGTATTCTTATCAATTTTGTATTTTTTTACTTATTTTCTTGTGATTGTTTTATTTATATCTTATGTTGTTTATTTTATTGATTACTCACACTTTTCAAGACATATTTAAAAGAATTATTTTTAATTTTGTTAAATCTTCTCATTAATTATTTATAATTGTGGTATATAGACAATAGTTTACCTTTGATTATGACTTAATGACCTTATTTGTTTGTTGCATGATGAATACCGTTTACACTCTAATTTCGATAATATTTATGTGTTAAATTAGAAATTTCAGTATTGTAATTTTTAAAAAAAACTGAAAAAAAATAAAATTTATTCAATCTTGTGAAAATATCTTCAAGCCCTGTGAGCCGGCCCTGGCCCTTATATTTTTTTCGCTGGGCTTTGAAAACTAGCAATTTTTCTTACACCGGACCTAAAAGGGCCAGCCCTGATTCCCAACTCTACCTACAGCAAAAGAGAAAAACAGCAAGCAAAAATAATTGAAAAGATTTGATTGTTTTTCAAAAAATATTGAAAAGGTGCTACTCTTTTTACATAATTGTTTTCAAAAAAATAATTTTATAATCCTTAATTATTAATTTTTCTCTATTATTCAATATTCTAACGTATTTTCTCATTCTCAATTAGTTCCTAAAATATTTTTTCAAGATCCTAAAATAATTTTTTAGTATTATCCAATATTCTGATATATTTTGAAAAACACTATTCAACATCTTGAAGTATTTTTTTTGTACTAGTCAGTTCCCTAAAATGATTTTTCAGTATTATCCAATATCCTGAAGTATATTTTTAGTGTCAGTCAGTACTCTAAAATATTTTTGGTGCACCTGAACTAATTTTTAGTGCATACAACATCCTAAAATATTGCACCAAAAATATTTCAGAGTACTGACTGGCAATAAAAAAATACTTCAAGATACTGTATAATACTAAAAAAATTATTTTAGGATCTTGAAAAATTATTATATGGAATTGTCTGATACTGAAAAAATAGCTCATGATCTTGAATAATATTTTTCAAAATACATCAGGATACTGGATAATACTAAAAATTTAATTTAGGATTTTGAAAAAATATTTTAGGAACTGGCTGGTACAGAAAAAATACATCAAGATGTTAAATAATTGAGAAAAACTAATAATTAAGGATTATAAAATTGTTTTTTGAAAAACAATCAAATCTTTTCAATTATTTTTGCTTGCTCCTTTTCTCTTCTCGTGTAGGTTGAAAGGCTTTGATTGGAGAGCGGAGGGAATTAGAAAAGGAGAGAAGCCGCTTCCTCAAAAAAATTCGATGATGAAGGTAGTGATAATTAATTTGCATGGCTTTCTTACTTCAAAATCATATGGAAGGAAATTTTTGTGTTCTTGACTACCCATCATTTTCGTATTAGAAGGTAGTGTTAGGTGAAGGATAATAGATTGATGTTTGTTTTTTGCTTTTATTTATATTTATTCTTTCGAATTTCATTAGGTTGATTCCAGTTTCCATTTAAAAAAATTCGTGAAGATTAAAATACATTGAAGATAAGCGATTCTTCTTGTATCCGCTCGAAGATGAGGCTTCCTTGGCCATCGTCACATCACAAAACACGAGCAGATGGAAAAAGCAACTAAGCATGATTGAGGAGTGTCACTGATAGAGCCAAGCCAAGGCAAACTTCATGTAATGGTGCACTATGGGAGGTTGGTCCTTTACTATCATAATTACTAATTTTTTCAAATTTAAGTAATATAATAAATGTTTAACTAAATCTTGTGATACGAAGTGGTTAAGAATAATAAATATATCAAAATTATAACATTTTTCTTTACTAAAACATCCTTATTTATGAGGACATAGGCAATATGAGAGAGAAATTATTATAATAAAAAAGATTATAGAAGACATAAAATAAGAAAATAAATATGACACAAGTAATAAGTTTTTTTAGGCTGTGAAAATTTATTATATTAACATTAAATAGGGTAATTAAATAAGTGTAAAATAGAAAAATAAGAAATGAAAAATAAAACATTCTCTAAGGGCCTGTTTGATTTGGAGGGAGGGGATGGAAGCAAAGTTATGAAACCTGGACCGGACCGGCCGGTCCGTGGTGAACCGATCCGGTCCAGGTTCAAATTTAAAAAAAAAATTATATTTTTCCTTTATAATTTCATACTATAAGTCTAAAATTTTCAATTTCTTATCGGTCTAGCTCCGGTTTGGCCCCGGTCTAACTCACTGACCCTTAACCCAGTACCCCGACCGGTTCAATACCCAGTCTGAGTTTTAATACCTTGGATAGAAGGAAGGGGATGGATGGAAAGAGTAGGTGATTACCTTATTTAGTTTGGTTAAAGGGGATAGGAGGGGAGTGCTTTTTAATGATATCTTGTTTGGTTCGAGAGAGGAATGAGAGGGATGATAATAAATAATTTACCATTATATTCTTATATGTTAAGTTAAATGAATTAATATATACCTTAATTCAAATTATATAATTTAATGAAAATTTAGTCTTATCATATTAACATGGGTATAAAATTTGTCCAAAAACAATATGCGTACAAAAAACTGGTATAGGGAATTTTTATTTTTTAAAATTTAAATTAACAAATTTTATTTTAAAAAAATATTTGTTCACTTCAGGCGCGAGATATTCTCCTTTAACTTTAATATATGTTATAATTATAATAAATAAAATAATATATTTGAAAGAATTAAATGGGAAAGATTAATAGATGGAAATAGAGCTCTGGAAAAAAAATCGAAAGAAAAAGAGCTAGAAGAAAATAATCGATGAATGGTTATGGTTTCGACGAAAAGGTGTGGAGGTAAAGGATCAAATCTAGCGATGAACGATAAGGGTAAGGATAACGGCCACCATTCCTCTTCCATTCTCCTTGTCTGAAATCCAAAACTATCACCTTTGACTCCACCGTCTTTTCTCTTCTTCCACCACCACTGTTCTTTTCTCTCTCCTGTCATCACCTCCTCCTCCAACTCTGTCACCACCTCGTCACAGGTGACTTCTTCCAAGCCAGCAAATAGACTCATCGCCTACTCATAGTTCTCACGGGCGATGCTATCAGAAAAACAAGAAGGAATATAAAAGGCAAAACCCACAAACTAAGATTGGAGAGGGCATCAAACCAAATGATATGGCAAGCCCTTCAATTCGAACTCTCAAAGAAATTGCCAGAGGAGTCCAACATGAGCAAATTGACGACATGGACAGAGATGAGATTGCAAATCTAGTTGAGGGAGTGAACTTTGACTCTACACCTTTAAATTAATTTTATGTCAATTATTACTTGGAATTGTCAGGGAGCTCTTGATAAAAGATTTCCCTCCATCTTTAAATCTATGGTTGCTAATTATAAGCCTGATATTTTTGTCATTGTTGAACCTCGAATTTCAGGTGTTAAAGCTGATAAGGTGATTAAACGTCTTGGCTACCAACACTCTCATCGCATTGAGGCTCGAGGATTTTCTGGAGGCATATGGATCCTTTGGTCTCAGAATGTGGAAGTGAATGTCTTATCCAACCACCTTCAATTTGTCCACATGGAGGTTACCTTCTTGAACCACAACTCAAGGTTTCTCTTTACTGCCATTTATGGTAGTCCTCAACCTAGTCTTCGAAAGTTCCTATGGGAAGATCTCCAGAGTCTAGCTCCGAATCATGCAACTCCCTGGTTATTAGCTGGTGATTTTAATGCAACTATACGTATGGAAGATCGAAAAGGGGGTTCTAGCCGTACAAATTATGGGTGTAAATTGTTTCAATCTTTTATGCAACATCAAGGCCTTCTCGATTTGGGTTTTAAGGGTCCTAGATTCACTTGGCGCTGGGGTACCTTGTTAGTGCGCTTGGATAGGTCCATATGCAACCTGGCATGGTTAAATCAATTCAACAGTAGTTGGGTAGACCACCTCCCAAAATTATTGTCTGACCATAGACCAATTCAAATTCACTTGGGCTATAGACAAACGAATACATTGACAGAAAAGCCTTTCCGTTATTTGGCAGCTTGGCATTCTCATCAAGACTTTGCAAACTTAGTACAAGAAAACTGGGACCCACAACTCACTCTGCTTGAAAACATCGCTACCTTCTTAAGGGCAGCTAGAACTTGGAATACGCAAGTTTTCGGATCAATTACGGCCCGTAAAAAACACCTCCTCTCTCGACTTCAAGGTATTCAACGCAAACTTGAGGATGATGTTAATTCACCCTTTCTTACCGACCTTGAGTTGAGCTTGCGCAACGAGTATGAAGAAACTTGCCTCCAAGAAGAACTTCTCTGGTTGCAAAAATCAAATTCAGATTTCCTAATGTTGGGCGATCGTAACACAGCGTACTATCATGCAAAAGCACAAATAAGGAAGAGGCGCAACCGAATAACCCAATTAAAATCAGAACAAGGTGTTTGGATGGATGATGCAACTCAACTTTCTGATCTTGCTAGAAATTTCTTTAGCTGTCTGTATACTCTTGAAGACCATCAGCCACAGCCATACACAACAAAGGGTGCATTTCCTTCAATTTCCTCTTCCGATCATGCATGTTTGTCCCGAATGGTTGGTCTTGAGGAAGTCAAGACTGCGCTTTTAGACATGAAGCCTCTCAAAGCTCCTGGCATTGATGGATTACCTGCACTATTCTACCAAAGCCAGTGGAACTTAGTCGGTTCAAGCCTATTTGATCTTGTTAAGGATCTCTGGTTGGGGGGAAATTTACATCCTTCACTAAATCAGACCCTCATAGCTCTCATCCCAAAAGTTACTAAACCTACTACCATTACGGAATTTCGCCCCATCAGTTTATGCACTGTAGCATATAAGGTGGTTACTAAGGTCATTGCCAACAGACTCAAGTGCCTCCTTCCAAGCTTAATAAGTTGCTACCAGTCAAGTTTTATTAAGGATCGGAGTATTGTTGATAATATAATAATAGCTCAAGAAGTCATACACAGCATGCGAAGAAAGCAAGGGAAAAGTGGATGGATGGCCATAAAAATTGACCTTGAGAAAGCTTTTGATCGTTTAAGATGGGATTATATTGAAGAGACTTTGTATGATGTTGGCCTCCCTGACCCTATGATTCGATTGATAATGACCTGCATCACAACAACCACTATGCAAGTATTATGGAATGGAACTCCCTCTCCGACTTTCAAACCACAAAGAGGCATCCGATAAGGAGACCCACTTTCACCATATATTTTTGTACTCTGTATGGAACGTCTCTCACAATCGATCAGAGCGTCGGTCAAAATGAGAGATTGGAAAACCATTAAGATGGGTCACAAGGGAATTCCCTTATGCCATCTCTTTTTTGCTGATGATCTCATGGTATTTGGCCACTCTACAAAGGAACAAACAGAAGTCATTAAGCGTATTTTGAATTAGTTTTGTATTTCTTCAGGACACAAAATCAGTCAGGCAAAAACAAAAATCTACTTCTCCAAGAATGTGGATTCCCAAACTCAAAGAGATATATGTAACCACATGGGGTATAGCCGTACTGACAGTTTGGGCAAATATCTAGGAGTTCCTCTCATCAATGGTAGAGTCTCATCCACTACCTATCAATACATCCTTGAACGCATGGTCTATAAACTTGCTGGTTGGAAAAGTCGCCCTGTTGCAAAGCTATTGAAAAGCTCATCAGAAAATTCATTTGGGGGTATTCTGAAAACAATAAAGGAATAAGTCTGATTAAATGGGCTGAAATGTGTCAACCGTTACACAACGGGGGATGTGGACTCTTGAAATTAGACTCCCAGAACAGAGCTTTTTTATTTAAACTGATTTTCAACCTTTTCTCCAAACCTCATGCTCTGTGGGTCTGAGTATTAAAAGGTAAGTATGGCATGACCACGGGTTTTATAATGCCCTCCTCTGCTGGTTCAAACTCCTCTCACTTCTGGCGCAATTTAATTAAAATTTCTCATGAGGCACTTCCTCTCATCAAATGGGAGGTGGGAAATGGTGAAGGACTTCGATTTTGGTCAGACTACTGGATTGGAGATCATGGGCCCCTAAAGCACCTGTCCTTTGCCCCTATCACTGCAAATGATTTAAACAGACCTCTCAAAGATTACTTGGATCTGAATGGTAATTGGCAACATCACCTATTTGAGCCTCTTTTGCCCTCAGATTTAAACAATGATATCCGCAAAACCAACATCTCTGTCAACCATGATTTACCATCCTGCATATGGACATCGACATCCTCAGGAAATTTCACTGTGAAATCTGCGTACGAAGCTATAGAATCTTTCAACTGGGATACGGCTCATAAAAAATGGAAACTAATTTGGAAAATGCCCATAGCTCAAAGGGTACGAACTTTTCTCTGGTTATTCCTAAAAGGAAGATTGATGACAAATGCCGAACGTTTCAGACGTGGGATGACTCAGGACCAAATATGTTCCTTATGCACCGGTTACAATGAAGATATTAATCATGTCTTCAAAGGATGCCCGTTGGCCGGATCTGTTTGGAAAAAAATTCTACCAAGTGATATGTGGGCAGAATTCTTCCGCACAGACATCTCTGATTGGTTCATAAAGCAGCTAAATAATCCAAACTTGCAGAATACATGGAAGATTGGTTTTTGCATCACTATTTGGAAGCTTTGGGAAGTTCGCAATCGACAACTTTTTGCGAATGAAAGATACAACATAGTCAAGATCTTAATTGATATTCATACCACAGTTTCACACACAGTCAAATACCATTAGTAGTTTTCTCTTTTTTAGAAGTCCATTTCCTTATGTAATGTACCTTTCGGCTTTTCTTTTGTACTATTGATTTATCAATGAAATTTTCCTTTTCACTAAAAAAAGATTGGAGATATCACAAGGGTAAATTAGTCAGAAAATGTGTGGCTCCCCTAAAAAAAACCCTGATTTAGGGGGAAGCAAAATGAGGGGGTTGGAGGGGAATAAGGGTAGGTTTTGGCTCCCATTCCCTCCAAAAATTTAAACCAAATAAAGAGAGGAGTTTATTTTTTCTCCCCCGCCATCCCTCCCCTCCAACGAAACATGCCCTCAATGTTTCTTATAAAAATGAATGAGGTATATATGGTGGTTGTTTTTTATAAAAAACAATTGATAGAGTAATAATTTGGATATCTTTAATATTAATAAAATTAATGTTCATTGCCTTGAAAAAAATCCTTGTTGTAATTATATTTCTTTCTATAATTATTTTATAAAGCCTCTTGTCCTTAATATTAGAGCCATTCGACTTTTATAGAAAGACTAATGAAGCTTAATCATAACATATATTATGTGTCATTAATTAGTTTATAAGTCGGATAAATTAGTTTAGAGAAAAATGATAAATATAAATACTTTAATGTAATTTATTCAGTTTCCTTAATCTTTTGGGGAGAAAAAAAGTCAAATCGTTTTTACAAGTTATAGTAACATGATTCATTGTGAAGAAACCATTGAACGCCTCTTCTTCTTATGCCTATATTGGATGACTCCTTTGGTTTGGGTTAAGAGTTATTAAAATCAGATTAAATTAGCCGGTTCAACCATAGAAACTGTAGAACCGATCATCTAATCGGTTCGACCGGTTTAATATTTATTAAAATTTTCTGATTTTAAAAATTCATATTTAATTCTATATATTTTCAAAAATTATAAATTAGGACTCTATAGAAATTAGAAAGTTTGAGATGTCTACTTTCTAATAAAAAAGAATCACTTAAAAATATTATCATTTGATCTTTAAAAATTATCAAATTTTAAAATTATTTCAAAAAATATTATCGTTCAAGTTCACTTCCTCATCGGTTTAGCTCCGGTTTGACTCTGATCTAACCACTAACTCTTGACCCACTACTCAGCTGGTTCAGTGGCCGATCCGAATTTAATAACCTTAATTTGGGTTGTTCTCCGTTCATTACTTCATTTACATTTATCCTCTTTTGAAAACTGATTGAAAGCTATTCTTTTTATCCTAATATAAGATATATCTACTTAATTCGATTAAATTAAGGAAGTTAGTTAACTTAATTAATATAAAATGTATTTTTTAAAACACCCTAATCATTTACTTTAATTTCCCCATTTCATATTCTCTTGATTATTGTTAAGGGGGTATTAATAAGGATTAATTAAAAAAATAATAATAAATATAAAACCTATATTTTATAATCAAAATTAATTCTTTAAATAAATCTTATTAAAGATTATACCAGGTACAACGCTACTCCAGGCTCCAGCTGCATGATGACGGAAGATCAGAACTCCTTCAAGGAATATGGCACTTTTCTGCGAGTACAACGTACGTAATGGACCACAATACAGCTTCACCACCGTACAAATCACCCACTTGTCCCTTTAAAATTTTTAATGAGAAAATTGTTCTTAAATTCTTTATTAAAAATTTATTTATTAAATGGAATCTTCGATGGTAAACAATCTTTTTTCTGGTGTTCAAAAAATCTTCCCCTGTGTTCAATAAGTCTTCCCTGTATGGCCTTCCTCTGTGTTTGAGCAATCTTCCCTTATGTGCAAAAGATTTTCCTTTAGGTCTTATTTAACAAATAAGTTTTTAATAAAGTATTTACGAGCAATTCTCCCATTTTTAATTCTATTTCTATTTATCCTTGCTATAATGTAATTTATTTTTAATTAATGAAATATTGTCTTTTTATTAAATAACACAATATTTATGTGTATACATCTCTAATTCTATTTATAAGTCGCTTTCATCATGTTTCATATAGGCTAATAAAAGCTTAAAACCTCGTTAACTCTATTTTAAAATTTAATAATTTTTTTTAGCTTTAGCACTATTTAATGCACAATATGATATACCCTATAAAACAATAATAAATGTATGGTATGATTGTACATGAAAATTTAATAATATGACTTATTAATAGTACCAAAATAATTTTTCTCTCTCTCTCTACTTTATAAATAAGACAATGCTTGTTTGTTTTAATTTTTTATAAGTGTTTTTACGATTTAGGAAGTAAGTATGGAAAGAAGTTTTATTTTTGTTTGCGGAAAATGACTTATGAACTATAGTTTGAGAGTTCCCAAACATGCACATTCATAAACTTTGAGATTTTTTTGGGATCAAAATATATGGAGAGAGTTTAAAGAATATTAGGTAATATGGGCCAAGTTCATATTGGCACAGGTTTTTAGGTTTAAATGTGTGTTTGAATTAGCTTTTAAAGAATAGCTTTTACGATTTACAAAATAAATATATAAAAGTAAATATGTGAGATGAGTTTTACCTTGATTTACGAAAAAATGATTCTGAAACCACGGTTTGGGGGATTGCCGAAACCTTGCCTTAAAAAAAAATGCCAGAAAGAGAAGAATCCTTGCCCTCTCATAGGGCATCATTCTCTTCTATTTTGAGAGATCGGATTCACAAATTAATTATTAAGAAGGCCCTTAAATTTACTACTCACTTAACACAAACTTACTAGTCCAACTACAAGTGTTTACCGTTCACAACACAAATTTACCATTAAATAGTTACTCCCTCCTATCCTAATTTGATTATGAATGTAATACCTCAATCTTCTTTATTTCCAAAATTTATAAATTTTTCTTCAGATCATCCCTATTAATTACTTTTATTAAGGGTTTCTATTAAATAGCAATTTTTAATGCAAATGATTAATGTGATATTTCAGATAAACAAACACATATTTCTTATAAATAATTAAATTAACTAATTTTCTTAATATCTATAGTTATCTAGCTCATAAATTTAAGACCGGACACCATATTTAACAAAATTTACCACTCAAGCAACACAAATTTTTTAGTCAATCAAACAACACAAATTTACAAGTGGAATAATAATTATTCACCGTTAATGGTCCATAAGAATAAAAAAAATTGTAAATTAGTGACATAATTATCCTTCTCTTTTGATGAAACAAAACTTGTACGAAGTATGAGAACAAACCCTTTTAATGAAATATTCTTAAACATTTTTTGTTGTGCCAGGAGCATTGTTTTTGCTAGTAGCAAAAACAAATTTATCTCATTATGGAGAAGGTAAATAGCAAATTCCTCCTAAATTGAGTTTGTTCCTATACACAAAGACTGAATATCCAACTCGACCACTTAACTAAGTGATGAATTTTAAGGCAAAAAAAAAAAAAAAAAACTAAGAGATGAATTTTCATTACTCATGTCAGCTTGAATTAGTCAATATTTTAAAATATGATAAATCTCTATTCTTTTTTTTTTTAAATATGATAAATCTCTATCTTTTGATAAGCAGATCCAATAACATTACGTACCCAACTCTTAATTTCCAAACATTTATAGAAGAAGTCAAAATTTGTGTGAAGAGCATATGAAATCTATGAACCAACCTATACGCGTTGACAAATAATCTATTGATCCTATACCCGTCATCCATTTTTAAAATAGATATTAATAGTTTTGAAACTTTCAAATGGATTACTTTAATATAAAAAAAAAATTAAAACGTTAATCTCAGTAAATGCAAATTGGTAGTAACATACACATCCAGCTAATGATGAAGAACAATTCTTGTAATCGAGATCCATTGACCATATTGCATGTGGGAAACAAAGTGCAGAGCATCACACACACACACACACATATTTATATATTATGATATTAAATATCTGTGTGTGTAATAAATAAGGGAGCATTACATTCAGGTCCCAAGGAAGAGGAGAAATGAAGAAATGGTCCCTATAGATTGCAAAATGAAAAAATGGTCCCATGGAGTTGTCAATACAGGCTCCTGAAGTTGTTAATGAGTTGTCAATACAAGCTCATGGAGTTGTTAATGAGACCATTTTTTTATTTTGCAATTTACATGGACTATTTCTTCATTTTCTTTCTTCCATGGGACCTAAGTGTAATTCTCCCAATGAATAATTGAGCATCAAATTTGACAGCGTGAAATAAAAAAAAGAAAAGAACTAAGATTGCCTTAAATTGATAATTTGAAAAGTATAAATGGTAATTGCAGGAAAGGTATATGCTGTTACGTACAACTTGAAACAACAAACTAAAATACATTAATTAATTGTAGTTAGCATTA
Organism: Inga oerstediana; assembly: GCA_963210345.1. Classification (NCBI taxonomy): domain Eukaryota; kingdom Viridiplantae; phylum Streptophyta; class Magnoliopsida; order Fabales; family Fabaceae; genus Inga; species Inga oerstediana. The sequence goes on along the minus strand of OY723401.1, from coordinate 82,930,808 downwards.
AAAAACTTATTCATAGGAAAAAAAAAGCATATAAGATGAGAGTTTGGAGTCCAAAGTAAGGAAACAACAAACTTGTCAGAGCTTGGAGTTTGGAGTTTTAATTAAGCCCATTATTTTAAAATAAAACTGTAATTAATTTGTTTCTCAAAATAGAGTATAAATATGTATAAAGCCCTACAGGCCTATCATTAATTAATTCCTTCATCATCTTCCATCTTCTTAATATCTAAGGAGTTGAAGGGTGATCAAAGAAAAGAAATATAAATTCCCTTAAAGAGAATGAGAAAGTCTAGCTAGTTTATCATCAATACTTATAGACTCTCTAGGGGTATATTCAACTATTATCAGCCAATTCTTATACAAAAGTCTAGGTTTGGGGCTTATTTGGTACGGGAGATTCGGAGAGGAAGGGAAGGGAGTAAAAATTTTATGTTACATTTTTACTTTATTAAAATTTTATAATCTCACTTCTTTAATTTCTTTAAATTCATAGCATTCAAAGCATCTATGGTCTCTTTTCAAGGGACTGGAAACTTTGTTACACTTAGAAACTTAGATATCCGAACAAATATAGAAAAATAAAGTAGACCAATTAATTTTCCTTGTGTGATGCTTAGAAAAAACTCAAATATCCTAAAGAATAATGAATATTATCACAAAAAAGTCTCAATAACTAATAACTAATGAGAAGTATGGACTGTCATTTTTTGCACTAAAATTTATTATTACATGCTACTTATTTGTTATTTGTTGTGAGGCTTTTTGGAATTACATCCCTTTTTGTGGCTTAAAGTAATTCTCCCCTTTGTCTTTGTTGCTTTAATTTATTTATGAGTCAAGGTGCATCTAGCAACATGAGTTATTTTTCCTTGGGGGGTTATTTTTCCATATGCATCTCGCTTTAAAGTATTTTGTGGTGCATTTAACACTTTAAAGTATTTTCCTCAAGTAATGTGTAATTTTACACATAACAATTTAAGTAATTTAGAGTGTTGAATATATAAGAAAAAAATACCTCAGGATGTTGGATATACTAAAAAATAATTTAAGGCATTAACTGCACCTGAGAAAATACTTTAGGGTGATTGATGCATTTTAACTTTTTATTTATTTACTATGATTGTAATTATTATCTTCTAATACTAATTTCATATTTGAAAAACGAAAAAAAAATGTAGATTCATGAGTTGGTCCATAAACTCGTAGTAAATCGTGTTTTATAAATGACAATCCTTTTTTTCTATTTGATGAAGGGTTTTCCCCTTTAAAATTTAGAGCGCAAAGGGTTTTTAACTTTTTTAATAAGTGTGTTTCACAAAATTTAAACCTATCCTTTTTATAAGTGAAACTGTTTATTATCGCAACCAACAACTTGCTGGTAAGTGAATCGTTTTGTAAAGCTTATTCAAGCTTTTTAATTATATTTGTAATTATTTTACTAAATACATTGAATAATAATTATGATTAGTATATTTTATAAACAGGGAGAGGCATATGTATAGACTATAGAGGGAGTAGAGTAACATGGTCCATGGTGATTGAGCACGATGGATCATTTTAAGAATTTCTGAGTTAATTAAATTATTAATGATTAATTAAATAAATAATAACAGAGGCGGTAATCACGCCCAAGCCACGACGACTGGCTCTTTCACTCACGCACGCACACGCATGTAGGAAAGAGAGAATCGCTGGATATGTATGTAGCCCAGCCTCAACCTCTCTGATTTCATTCTTCACATCCCTCTCCTCAACCTAATCCACTCCTTCTTCTTCTTCTTCTTCTTCCCCATTTTCGGTCTTTGGATTCTGTAATCAAATGGAATTTGCGACAATGGTTTGAACTTCTTCTGCTGCTGTTTTTTTTTCCTCGCGCTGTTTCTGTTAAATTGCCCTTTCTTTCGCTTCACAACAAGGCACGAAAGAGAAGAGGTTGAAGAATAGTAATGGAGTCAACAGAATCTACCCATGTGTCATCGTCTCCTGAGGGACCAAGGAATCCCCCTTCGACACAACCCAGTTTCCTTGCTCCAGGTATCTGATCCGATCTGCTTTCTGTGTTTTGGTATTTTTGGTTTCGGCAGTTGCAAATGGCGGTCCAATTTGATAGTTATATGAGGTTACATCAATGGCAATGATTCGCTTTCTCGTTAATTAATTATAAATGTCGGTAATGTGAATGTACGGTCACATCGGTGTCCGGCTTTCCTGACCGACCTGATTCTGATTTTCAGAGCTAGCAGTTGAAAGTTTTAAGTTCATTTCAGGAGTGTAAGATTGGGAAGTGGAAAACTTGCTATCACAAATACTATTTTGTGGGATGTTTGAGTTTTACTTGCTTTCTCAGCTGGTTTTTTGGGCTGGAAAAATCACAATGCAGTTTTTTAACTCATTTATTATCAACTCCCCCAGAAGGATTAGGGTTTCTGCTTAAAATGAGGATAAATTAGTTGGCCTATGCCCATCGGAAAAATAATAGGGGTTGATGCTTGATTCAGGATTTTCATTTTGAAGGAGCGTTCACTTCTCAGTGTTTATAAAGTTCTAACTCTGGAACCTGACAACAGTTTGCGTCAGTTGTGAAAATAAAGCTTTTCTATGAAAAAGGAAAATTCAACGCTTTTCTTTTATTTAGAATCCTTGTAAACTTCTCCAAAACAAGGACTCATGCCATCGGCACTAACGTCTATCTGTTCTCCCAAATCGTTTTAGTAATAGAATGATGAACATTCTGATTGTAGTAAGACTGAATTTGTGTTATGCATCTGGTTGAATTTTTATTTTTCTTCTGTTCCTGAAAATAACAAACAACGTTAATGGGAAACATACTCACAGAGTTTATGAATGTGAAGATATTGGTGATGACTGTTCCATTGTACAAGTTTATCGTTTTGCTTTTCTTCTTTTTTTTAAAATTTTGTTAGGGAGAACTAAGAAGAAGAGTGATTTTTGAAAAATAAATGCCATCTTATGTAAATCTGTAGTTATCTTAGGCTTTACTCCATTTGTTCCTGTTTTAAGTAACCTCATACAACAACTACAAAACCTTATTCCACTAAGTGTGGTCGGCTACATGAATCGTACGGTGCCATAGTGCTTTATCGAAAACCAGATCTTAGAATAGATTATTAATAAATAGGTCCTACGCTATAACCTCATTAAGTATTTGCTTTGGCCTTCTTTCTCTACCTCATAGAAGCATTTTAATCTTTCTATTTATGTTATTTTGCAAAATTTATGAAGCAATTAATACTTTTTCCCAGTAGTGCCTTTGGTATGGATAGTACTAGAGCACAAAGTAACAGTTTCTAGATTACTGCTTCATGCTCATTCTAATGCAGTGTTTGCTTCTGCTAGATTCTACAGAGAAACCAACATATGTACGGTTTCTTGTTTCAAATGCTGCAGCTGGTTCTGTTATTGGAAAGGGTGGTTCAACTATCACTGATTTCCAGTCACAATCTGGAGCACGAATCCAATTATCTCGCAATCATGAATTTTTTCCTGGAACTACAGATAGGATTATTATGGTATCTGGTGCAATAAATGAAATTCTAAAGGCTGTAGAACTTATTCTTTCTAAGTTGATGAGTGAGGTAACCACTGTTATAACCACCATTATGTAGATTTAGTTACTATTGGGGTGAACGATGTCTTATGTGCTTCTGAAATTTACTTGGCCTCTGTGATTAGCTTCATAGTGAGGATGGCAATGATGCTGAACCAAAAACAAAGGTGAGACTCATTGTTCCAAATAGCTCTTGTGGAGGGATAATTGGCAAGGGAGGTTCTACCATTAGGTATGATTACTTTTCTTAGTCAATATTAGATATAAATTTTTTTTTGTTTGCCTTGTTTATGAATTAATTACTGATGAAAAAACCAATTTCTGGTGCTTATGGATCTTGATCTTTGTCCTGAGAATATTTCTCAAGGAATGGTGAGTTCTTTTCAATTTATTTTAGGGCTTGTTTAGTGAATTTTACCAACCACCCATAACAGCAGGCCCTCCTGGTGGTATCTGGAGAAAATGGTTATCTATCATCTTTTCCTTCCCATGTTAAGCCCACTTTCTTTGTCATTGAGAGACCAATTATTACTTTCAATTTAATTATCCTTACTATATGATTTAACATAACTGAGAATGTCATAAAAAGTTACCTTATTTCTACCTTGGTTTGAGCAGGTCATTTATTGAAGATTCTCATGCTAGCATCAAGATATCTCCTCAAGATAATAATTACTACGGACTGAATGATAGGCTAGTGACACTGGCTGGAACTTTGGATGAACAGATGCATGCAATTGATTTAATTGTTTCTAAGCTCGCCGAAGATCCACAGTATTCGCAGTCCATGAGCACTCCATTTTCATATACGGGTTTGTCAGCCTCATTCATGTTTGTGATTCTAAAGTATGGACAAAATTTGCGGGGGGCTTAAGTATAAACTGCTTTTTTCAAGGAGCAATTCTTACTTTATGCCAAAAAATTTGCATATGTAAATAACTGCCCCCCCCCCCAAAAACAAAACACACGATAAAGGGACAGGACCTGCCCCCGTGTGATTTCCCCCCTTTTTTTTTGGTCAACCCATTTCTACTTGCTTGAATAATTCTTTTGCTTTGAAGGCAAGTTGTTGCTAAGTTTCTATTTCCCTGTATGTCATATTCAAGAAGGTGATAAGTGATTACTGCGACAGGGGGCATCCCTTGTAACATAAAAAAATAAGGAAGCACAACTTGACCTATTGGTTATAATCACAAAGCCTGACTCATTCCTTTTTTTTTTTAATGATATTATATGCTGAGTTCATCGTTGATCAATGTCATAAGATTCATCAGAGTTTTACGTTGGCTGTCAAGGGGCTAACACACTCTTTCTTGTTTATCCGGGCTTGGAACCAGCTAAAAACATAGGCATCGTGCAATCTATATAGCTGATCGCACCTAATGAGATAAGGCTTGTCATTGTTGTATAAGTGGAGTTTGTGCACAATTCAACGATAAAGAATTTAAAATTTGAGTTCAAACACCACCTGCATTTTGAGTGTTCTAAATTATTGCACTTTGCTATATGATTACCAAGGTATTAACACCCGGACCAGGTATTGAACCGGTCGGGGTACTGGGTTAAGGGTCAGTGGGTCAGACCGGGGCCAAACTGGGACCAAACCGGTGAGAAATTGAAAATTTTAGACTTATAGTATGAAATTCTAAAGGAAAAATTAAATTTTTTTTTTTTTAAAAATACGAACCCGGACCGGGAACCAGACCGGTTTACCGGCCGATTCACCGGTTTCCGGGCCGGTCCGGGTTCAATAACCCTGATGATTACACTATCTGCAGGCAGCAATGATATCCATAAACACCAAGTTTTAAGATTCATAAATTATACTAATTTGCTGTAGATTTAATCTTGACTGTTATTGTTATATCTCTGCATGGGGTGGTTAGATACTGTATTTCAGTCTGGGGTGGTGTTTTGGTAAGTGTCTTTCATGGCCTTCCAGTTTGTGCAGGCTATCACATAATTTTTGAGTTATCTGGGCTGCTATTCATGCACTTTAGAGGGCTGTTTAATTTGAGTCGTACTGTTCATACTCCTAAGGTTTTGACAAGCCCTTCATAGTTTACTCATTCTTTGTTGATTAATGATGAAAAGGAAGACTTCTAAAAAATTACATCACCATAGATGGTAATGAAATGATGGAATCAAGATTCAATTAGCAATTTTATGTTTAGTCTATATGTTTTGTGAGGAACTATTATCATAATTTTGTTGCTTAATATATATTTTTTTCAAACTTGAATTTCAGGTGTTGTCTTCTCTGGTTATCAAGGTGTTCCCTATACATATATGGTTCCTCCTGTGGCAACATCACCCTACAATGGAATTAACTATAGGCAAAATGGTGCTGGAGGAAAAGTCCAGAATAACAAGGTTAGTAATGTTTCCTGAGAGAGTTGAGATAGAACAAAGCATGACATCAGATTTCTCATATCTTGTTTTGGAGGCTGAGCATGATTCATCTTGAGAGAGTTGAGACTTGGATGGAGACCTTGCTATCCTGAAATCAGTTTTTTTTTTCTTCCACTTATCAATCATTTGAACTATGTGATCCTGGATGGTGCCATATTGTCATGTTCTTAAAATGAAAGGAGCATATTTCGAATCTTGTGGCATCTGATGTCATTTGTCATTTAATGAATACCAGGTTATAAATCATAGGTCACTAGTACGATGGTAGGCTATCTTAGGTCATTGCGGTTTTCCTGTGTTTCCATGAAGTAAGCTCTTTTGGTGTGCAACTCTGACATCACATTGAATTTCAATAGCAGTTAGTGAAATGGACTGCCCATGTTCATTTTGGGCAAAAATACATGTCAATCTGTGATTACTGTGAATACATGTGGCTGCTAATTTTGTGGAACATAGTTGGGCTAAAGGTAATAAGCTTGGATATGAGAAGCAGGAATTTCTTGGGCATGGATCAAACCTGGGAAAACTTTGCATAATACATAAGGGTTATAGGAAATATGAAGGTTATTGACAGAACGTTGTTCATTGGATCGAACTTATAAAACAAGAATTTCTTGCCTACAGCGCTTATTTGGACCTATCAATCATAAAAGACGAATAGACAAACTGGGAACCAAACTTCAAGCATGTCAAATTATGGTGTATGTCGTGACTGAAAACGCTGTATTGCATGGGTAGATCCAACTGTTCCCCTGCTTTTTGCTGTAGTTGTTTTGACCAAAATTAGAAGAAAGGCTATCCTGGTCCATTTAGTATGGATTGATTGCCCAGCAAGTTGAACTGTTCCATGCAATCACATCATAAAACTTTGATAAGAACGTGGCTGGTTTGCTTGAATATGCATCTGTCTAAAATTTTACTAGTTACAAATATCACGTATTAGTGTTCAAAAAAGACTATGGAATACCATTTACAAAATAAACAAAATCAATTGATCTTCAGGCCTAAGGGGTTTTTTACCATATTCACACATGCTTTGCATATGTATCTAATTCTTCTGGGTTCTGACGTTTTTGTTTATCTGTTGTTTTTGTTTTAATTCTTACAATGAGAGATCAAACATACTCTCATGTATGAAAGAATAACACGTTTAACCTTCTCATATTTCTATTAATATGTTGCATTGCCTTGTTTCTTTGAACTAATAGCTGGTCATGCATTGTTTGCCAGGAGGAGCGGAATAACTCACTGACAATTGGTGTTGCAGATGGGCATATAGGGTTGGTTGTTGGTCGTGGGGGAAGGAACATAATTGAAATTAGTCAGGTTTTCCTATAGCCTTACTGTGCTCAATATGATTACTCATGCAACACACTAACTAAGACTAAGATGTCTTTTCAGATTAGCGGGGCAAGGATAAAGATATCAGATAGAGGTGATTTTATGACCGGAACAACTGATAGGTATAAAGATGAACTTGCTTTCTCACAATTTTGTATCCTCACAGCCTTAGTATGGGATTTTTTTTTTTAATTATTGATTGGATGACCCCGAGCGTTAAAGAGCCAATCTGGGAGAGCTCAAAATAAGCTCTTTTGCACTTTATAAGACAAAACTTATCTCACATGTTTATTTCGCAAAATCCTCTAAAATAAACTAATCCAAACAAGAACTTTACTTTAGACATTTTGACTTGACTTGATTCATGATGCAGGAAAGTTACGATAACAGGATCCCAAAGAGCAATACGCACAGCTGAATCTATGATACTGCAGAAAGTTGCTTATGCTGCTGAGAGGGCCATGGAGGAGTAGGCAAATACACTTTTTAGTGAACCTGCTTGCTCATTGCTTATACATTTGCTGTTTTCTTAGGCTTATTTATATAAACCATTTAGATTATAAGTTGAGATATGAGTATTGTAGTTTGACAGGGAGCAAGATTTTGTTGTTAATTTTAAGGTAGTCCTGTAGGGAGAAAACACTACCAGATAATTATCAATTGGGAGGGACAGACACTACTGCTTTTGACCCTTGTGTAGTAACTAGAAGCATATTCTTTTTTGGTTACATGTTGTAAGTCAACAATTATTTTATTTCCTGGCCTTGAGATAGGATTTGTGAAATTCCTGCTGCTTGTTCATGATTTAGGAATTTGAGTATTCACTTGTGAGAATATCCCATCTGAATCTTGTTTGACCTAAATTGTTGGTTCTGCCTAGATTCCTCAGCTGGTTGGTTCTATTATGCAAATGATTGTCATTAGTTGATATCCAGGTGATTGGTTTTCCCCAACTGTTGATGATCTTTGGTTCAACTTCTAAGATATTCCAGAAGCTTTCAAAAACTGATGTTTCTTGAGATATTCTCATAAACTCATTTAGGACAGGATGGGTTTAATAAAAATACCTTCAAAATTTGAAAATCTCAAATAAGTAATTTCATACTAAAATGAGTTGTTAATTGCCAATCAAGCATAGTGAATATCTACCATAGCACTATTGTACTAAACAAAACTAACTTGGGACTTTGATATTCTGAAGGTAAATTTTTGAAGTTTTCCCTTCTTTTATTTTATATATATTATATGTATGTAGAAGGTAAGTAATAGAAGTTACATGCATTATTTAAGCGTCATATCTCATTTCCGGAGAACTGCGACAGAGACGGTATAAACGGAGAGACCTTCTCCAACACTAATCTGTGCAGTTTCAGTCACGCTTTGAACTTGAACGTCCACTTCAAAATCAAGTGTACGATTTGAAGCCTTGAAGCTAGGCATAGTGTGTGTTTGGGATAGCGGTAGGAAAAATGACTTATTATAATTCTGACTTATTAAAAATGACTTAATAGAAAAGGCAATTTTTGTAATGTGATATATGTTTGGATGGACAATTTTAGATAGCTTATTTTTGAACAATAAGTGCTTATAAATCGTAATTTATAGTATACGAGATAAGTATGTGAGAGAAGTCTTATCTTGACTTATGTAATAAGTGACTTAATAGAAAAGTGTGCTCGTTTGGAATAGCTTATTTTTGGGCAATAAGTGCTTATAAATTGTGATTCACAGTATACGAGGTAAGTATGTAAGAGGAGTTTTATCTCGGCTTGCGTAATAAGCATTTATATTCAAAAAATAAGTGCTTATTTAATAAGTAACTTATTCTACCCGTGATGCAAATATAAAACACTGAACCAAACATAAAAAAAAAAAAAAAAACTCCAGCTCATTCAGGCTTATTTTCAAAGAAAACGGGAAAACGTGATACCAAACACAGCTATAGACACTTCTAATCTCACCCAACATTTCCCCTCTTCATCTTGATCTCTTGTTTTAATCTCCTGGTGTCCTTTGTTATCGGTAACTCCACTCGCCATGTTCTTGTCCCCATATGACAGCCTCGCCTTCACTTTAGCTATTCCGGCCCCGCCCACCACGGCCGCCGGTGACGTCGAGGAAGCCACCACAAAAGCAAGGACGAGCAGCATCAAATTAATTAGCCAAGCCATAGTTCTATATATTTTATAAATGATGATATCCCATGAATGTACCACCCACAATTTATAGGCATCCACACACTTCACACATGCAAGTTCCAATTCGAATGAAATTGGTCAATAATTTTGTAGTCTAGTGATATAAAAGCTCTTGTAAATGTAAGGTCGTGGTTTGATTCCTCTTGTATACTCAAGCCATTTTAGTGTGTAAAGAAAATTATTATGAAAATTTAATATTCTCTTCGGTTCTAAATATAAGGCATAGTTTAGAAGTGAATTTTGATATTAAATATAATAAATTTTTCCATTTTATCTCCTATATTAATTATTTTTCTTTAAACTAATTTATTTGACTTATAAACGGATATATAATATAATGTTATACAAAAGTGTTTAAGAAAGGTCATGTCATATAGATGCTATAATTAATTAATTTATTTAACTTCTCTAATCTCTCCAAATTAGATAAATAAGTCTTATTTTTAAGATTCGAGGGAGTAACATAAAGCCAATCATTAATCCGTGGCTAACTATCTATCATCAATTTCAGGAGATTGAGTTAACATTAATTAAACGCCAAACATTTTTTTTTTTGGGTGCAATTTTCTGAATTACCTTTTGATTAGAAGAGCAGTTTATTGTAAGGAGGATGAGAGATAAGGAAAAACTCATCAATTAAGCTTAAAAGAGACAAACTTTTTTTAAAAAAAATGAGGAAATAATATATAAATGTTTTATTAAAATTTATTAGAGGGTTTTGTATATCAAGGCCAATCAGATAAAGTCTTATAAATAGAATTGAAAGGATCGGAGGGGTATTTTAATACGTGTATATTAATAAATGTTGATCTATTAATTAAACTCCAATCTCTAAATGAAAACAATAACTAACTACCAGTACTAATTATAAGTAATAAGAGAAGCGTCAGTGTAAAAACTACATGGGAATTGCATACACAAAAATATTAAAGTAGACAAGAAGATGCGGTCACGTACCTATCTTTCTATATAACACACGCACACACATCGTTAGAACTAGCTAACACCTAAAAGCGGTGAACTGGATGTAATAAAAAAACTTAAGAATTTTGAAAATTTTTTCGTATTTTAGTGAAAATAATAAATAAAAGTAATAAACTATAAATGCACAATCAAATAACTAAATTGGTTATGTTGGAAATATAAGAGGTTAGAGAAGAAAATATGCAAATTATGATTTTTCCTGATTTGGTCTAATTCTTGATGACTTACGTCTAGTCTCCAGACTCCTTCTGAGATTTTCATTGCACTATCTTCCTCAAGTTTCAACTGGGTACATGAGAACTACTACGATCCCATAAGTTTAGTCGGGCACTTGTAAAGCTATTTACAATTTTCTCACTGAGATAACAACTCCCCCTTATACACTGTAAGAATACAACCTTGATGATGTAAGATTACGATCAATTTTCTCTCTTAGAAGTGAATTAAGATGAATAACGAAGTATAACACAAATAATCTCTCTCTCAAGGTAAATTATATAAGTACTGAGAAAACAAAGAGTATATGAGATGAGTGTTAATAACGAAGTATAATACAAATAATCTCACTCGCAAGGTAAATTATATAAGTATTGAGAAAACAGAGAGTATATGAGATGAGTGTTGGAGTTAGAGTGTACGTTGGCATTTCGACGGTGAAGGCGCAAGCTTTCTCTACCCTTCAATTTTGAATGCTTCTTCTATTTATAGTTGATCATAGGCATTTGATCATTGAAGAAGTTGAAGTATCCGTTAGCCTATTGAGACTTTCTTCTTCCTGTTGAAAAATGACCCTTAGAACTCTTTTGACACAAAGGCTTTTTGACTGTTGAGCTCTAATCCAAGTTTAATCACCTATAATCTTCATATAAACTTGATTAGTGATGATTAGGAATAATATAATCAAGTTTTTCTTTTATGAGTTTGAAAAAGAATCATGAAATCCAAGACGATGATTAAAATTGTGTAGAACATCATTCCCAGGATCACTGGAGTGATTCTGCTAGTAATAGGTCATCACTCGAATGCTCACTCGAGTGATCCTCCTTGGTGCTCGAAAGTTCACAGTGTATCACTTTTTGGTTCACTGCAATGATGTGAAAGTGATGTCAATATTGATTGTTTACTTGAGTGGTCTTTCTTGGTGCTCAGAAGTTCGTAGTTATCACTTTTTGGTTCACTATAGTGATATGGAAGTGATGTCAATATTGATTGGTCACTCAACTGCTCACTCGTGTGATCTGGCTGAGAAAAAGATTATCACTTCTTGAATCACTTGAGTGCTATGAAAGTGATGACAGAGTGATTGATCACTCAAATACTTACTTAAGTGATATTGTAAGAAAAATTCTAATAACTTTCACATCATTGGAGTGATCCTACTAGTGATAGACTCATTTTAATTCCTAATTTAGCAAATGACCTATCGCCAGAAAACTATTTAAGTCTACTTTCCAATGCAATAAGAACCAGTTCCAAATTCGTTGTATTATGAAAGTTATGATCAAATCCATAGCTGCTGATCTGGAGCAATGTCTATATTCGATTGTGCAATTCCAAAATTCATATCTCTTCTGTTTGAACTTTGTTGAGCTTGATCTTGGTGGCATTGAAATGCCACTTGAGAGTATAGTTGCATATGCAACAGGTTTTGGGCCAAAATGTATTATCTTCAAAAAGTTATGATTTGAAGAGTGGCTGTTGGTATGGAATAGCATGAGAAATTCGAGCATCAAATTCTAAGATCCATAGCTCTTTCATCTGAGAATATATGGGATTGATGTTGACTTTGTTGAAATGAACATTGAGTCTAGTTTCATATGGAACAAGTTTTACTACAATCAGAGTTGTGTTTGGAAAATATGTTCAAATTACTAAACCTGGTCTAGAATAACATGTGAACTGCGAGCATCAACTTTCGGAATTCCTATCTCTTTCATCTGATATTGTTGAATGGAATTTTGAGCCTAGTTTTATATCAAACAAGTTTCAACACAATCGTATTTATATTTTGGGAGATATGTCCAAAATACCAAACATCTATCGTGCGGAACAAAAACAGAGCATAACAGAGTATGCATCACTCGAGTGAAGTTGATATAACTTCCACATGAGGCATTTTAGTTTTGAATTGAGTCATTTCATCTTCCATTTGATCATAGAGACCTCCAATATCAAATCTAAAAACTTGAATCTTGATATTCCTATTAGATCTTGCAAGTTCTTGTTTCTTTAATCTCTTCTCTTTTTCTTGATTATTCTCTACAATCCAACTCAATAACTTCTTTCTTTTCTTGAATAATCCTTCTTTCTTCAATCCCATTTGTTCTTCTATATCATTCTCCATAATTCAATTAGATATCTTCTTTCTTTTTTTTGACTAATATGATGCAAAGTTCTTCTTTCAATCTTTCTTCTTCTTGATCATTCTCCACAATCTAGCTCAATAACTTCTTTCTTTTTTTGACTTTTTCTCCCTATAGTTGATAACTTTGTTTTTCAATATCTTCTTACTCTTTTTCTTGGTCACTCTTCATAACCCAACTTGATATCTTTTTTATTTGCTTGACTAATATATAAGATATTTCACATTAAATATAATCGTTAGTCAGTGTAGGAGATAAATACATTATGTAAACTTTTTATGCTTAATATTTTGGATCTATATTTGACATTATCAAAACTAATCATATCTAATATACACACTCCTTAGTGTCAATATATATCCTAAAATTGCTTTATTTTTTCCTTGTGTTGCTTGTTTGGATTAGCTTCCCTAATTAAAGCACTTTTATGTATGTTGTTGAGACAAATCTCATCACGCATACTTACTTTATAGACCGTAAAATCTCTTAAAAAAAACTATTCCAAACAACAAGTCTTTGAATTAATTACATGTGATCATGAATAGTCATGTATATATCTTCTTAAAATGGAAGAATATGATCATATGTCAAATGATGTGGGATATTAAATCATTTGTCATTTTTAATAGTGTTATTTAGTCTCAAGACATGAAAGCTTTTGTAAGTGAAAGATGGTGGATTCGATTTTTCTCGTAACCTGATCATATTTTAGTGTATGACATTCTAATTCAAAAACAAAATTATTATTCTATCAAAAAAAAAAAAACAAAATTATTACAAAGTTTTAACAACATAAAGCCAATCATTAATCCGTGGCAAACTATCTATCAATAATTTTAAGAGAATGAGATAAAATACTACATACCTCCAATATATAAAAGACTCAATTGACTTTAGAAAGATTAAAGAAGCTAAATAAGTTAGTTAATAATAATATATGTCGTGTATTTGATCATATATTAGTTCATAAATTAGACAAATTTTTTTTTAAAAAAAAAGCGGCTTAGTGCACAAGACTCTCACCAAATGGGGTTTCTAGAGGGATATATATACAAAGCCTTACCCCCACAATCGAAGAGGCTATTTCCAATATTAGTTTTGTATAAAAAGATAAATATAAACACTTCAAGCTAATTAATTTAGTTTTCTTAATATCTCAAAAAAAGTTAATTAGATCTTATATTAAGGACTGAAGATAATATATCAATTAAATACCAAACATTTTTTTGTCACAATTTTTCTGAATTGCCATTTGATTAGCAGACTGGTTTATTGTAAAGATGAAGAGAGAGGATGAAAAAGTCATCAACTAAGCTAAGAGTAAAAGAGACAAAAAATATTTAAAAAAATGAGTAATATATACATGTTTTGCTAATATTTATTAGAGGGTTTGGTACATCGGGTCGATTGGATAAAATCTTATAAAGAAGATTAGAGACCGGAATATTTTTACTGGACCTGGCTTCCCTCCGCTGCCAAGTCCGTCCGCGGTCTATTCTTTTCTTAAAACTATCTTTTTAGTGTAGTTTTGAGAAAATGATAGGGCTGAATTTTTTTTTTGTCTAAAAAAATGGTATATAATATTTTAAAATATTTTTCTGGATATATCTAGTATCTTAAAATATTTTGTAATTAGTATGTAGTATCTTAAAATAATTTTCAGAGCTTTTAACAGTTTAAAATATTTTTTCAGTTGTATCTAGTGTGTTAGCAAATTGATTCCAATTTTACCCTTAATGTATTTTTTCAAGGGTTAAAAGAACCAAAAATATTTGAAAGTAATTTTGAAGCTGAAAAAATACATTAAGGGTAAAATTATAATCAGTCTGCTAACATACTGAGTACAACTGACAAAATATTTTTAGAATACTGCATACTACTTAATTTTTTTTAAAATACTAGATACGTCTAGGAAAATATTTCAAAATACTATATACCATTTTTTTAGAGGGGAAAGAAAAGTTCAGCTCCATCCTTTTCTCAAAACTACACCAAAGCAGTGTAGTTTTAAGAAAAGGATGGGCAGCGGACGACTACTGGCAGAAGAGGGAAGCCATGTCCATTTTCACTAACTGACGTTGGTTTTAGTGAAACCGAGAAAATGTGCTCGTAGTAGTTTTAACCGAGCGATATGAAACAAACACGACGAGAGCATTCCGCCAGTCGAAAGCGAGTTCAGTCTTTTTCTTTTTATCTTCAATGGTAGAGTTTCCGCAAGAGATCCAACTAGATCTTAGAAAAGGGTTGGCTCATCCGGTATGCCAAGAAGCAGACAACAGTGTCGTTACCTCTATCGATTGTAGGATAAAGGACATCTACTCGTATGTCCTCCCGGTTGTTCTCCGCTCTTTCCTTCTTTCCAACCCATTCCCATCCTGTCTCTTGGTTGTTCTTGCCTTGCCATCGAAAGGACAACTTGTTGCCGCTCATCCACCTCCTCTTTTCTAAGCCTAAAAGGCTTCCATTTTTTACTAACTGACGTTGGTTTTAGTGAAATAGGTTTTGACCACTTAAGCACGAGATTTCAAGTCTAACTCTGACTGTGTGAATGCAAAAGAGTTTTTGGAAGCATTGTACTCAGTTTAAGTCTGATAATACTTGAATCTAACCCAAATAAATAATCATATCAAAAGGGGGGTTTTAATTATTCCATCCGCTGTTTGGCCAAAAAAAAAATTATTCCATCCGTTTAGAAATCAAATCATATTAAATACGAGCGAATATTAAAGCGACCAACACACCAGCTGTCTGGTAACAATATTGATGATATGAACATTCTTTTGATAACGACAAAAAGCATAATAGACGTCTAGATTTGAAACTATGACAAATAATATTAATCAATTAATTCAATTTTTATTTATATCTACTGGAAAAAGATTACTAATAACTAATAACTAATAATAGGGCAAGTATAGCCAAACGATCATGAGTCTATAACAGGAGAAATTGCTACATTAGTGATTAGTGTGAGTGTGCGTGAAGTGTAAAGTGATCTTTTCTATTTTCATAAGTACATGATTAAATTGAAACAGGCAAAAGAAAGTGATAATCATAGTTATTAAACCCGGATCGAACTGGTTGGTCCGGCTCGGGAACCAGTGACCCGGTGAGAAAACCGGTTCGGTTCATAAACCGGATAAGTTCATTATTTTTTTTTAAGTTTTTTTTAAAAAAAATCTTTTTTTTAAATTTCTTTATAATTTCATATTAATAAACCTAAAATTTTCACTTTCTCACCAGTTTGGTCCCAGGTTAGCTCCGGTTTGACTCCGGTCTGACCCACTGACCCTTAACCCAGTATCCCGATCAGTTCACTGACCGATTCCGGTTTAATAACCTTGGTGATAATACGTATACGCACGTATTGAATATATATATATATATATATATATATATATATATATATATATATATTCATTACTCCCTCCAACAATAACAACAAGTAGGCTTATCTCATCACTTGATGGGGTTGGCCACCTGAATTTTAGGTGTCATTGTACTTTATTAACATTTAAATGTTTAATTTTAAATAAATTGTTAACTAAATGTCCTGTTCAATAACTTTATAAAGTATTATTTTTGGTCTTCCTTTATCCCTTTTGAAAATACTCTATATTGTTTGATATATTCTTCTCACCAACGTATCCACTAGCCTTATTTAATATATATATATATATATATGTTCAAACCACTTCAAACGAATTTTTATGATCTTTTAATAGGCATCACTTTGTTTCTTCCTCATATATGTTTGTTATGAATTTTATTTTATTTCATATGATCACACATCTATCTTAACATCCATATCTTAGCCACCTGTACTTGATGTTATTGTTGTCCCCTTAAATTAAAACCAATATTTTTTTACCACATAGCATTATTGGTGGTCTTATAGCGACACAATAAAATTTTTCTTTTATCTTATTAAATACTTTCTGATCACATATAACTTTAGTAGCCTTTTTTTCCATTTAAACCACTCATTCCACTATTAACATTTGATATTTCTAGCAATTTTACCATCTTTTTACATAACTGATCCCAAATATTTAAACTTTATCTTTGTGGAGTGATTTGATCACTCATTTTAACCTCCAAATCACTTTTTAACTTATCTCTCATCAAAATTGTAACACATATTTTGTCTTAACCCCACTCATGCAAAAACCCTTTATCTCCATGGTCTGTTTACGTGACTTAAGTTTAGATTTAGTTTGTTCTATTAAGACTCTGCCGGTAGAACTACATCATCAACAAAAATCAGGCACTTCAAGATTTTTTTCATGTATAAGTTCAATTAGAACGTCTAAAATTATGTTAAAAAAATAAGGCTAAAAAATAATCTTGATACTGGCCAATCTTTTGAGTTTGTTTTGTAACACCCTAAATTTTATATTCACCAAATATATTGTAATTATTTGAAATTCAATAAAATGGTGAATATTCATGAATTTGGAATTTATGAATTTAGAAATGTTCATATTCATGAGAAAATGGGTCAAATAATTATGGAATTAATTTGGGTAATTTAAAAAGCCCAATATTAAGGTCCAATAATGGAAAAATAATTATTGAGATTAAGATATGCCAAGTGTCATTAATCCAAATCAAGAGGAATAAATAATACTTGTTGAAAATGAGCACATGTGTAAATACCTTAAGAAATTATTTCATAGAACAAGAAAGCTTGAGACAAATGGAATGAAGGCCCATTTGGCTTTTAAAGGACCTAGAGAACGTTTGGGCTAGAGGGAAAGGAGAGGAAGATTAGTTCAAATGCAACTGGATTTTATAATACACATTAGAAGAAGATAGACTTAAGTATAGAGTGATGTCATAAAACAATTTCTTACCATTTATTAAATGAAGAGAAAAGGTGAGATAATTTATGAAGCCACTTCCTTCATCTTTCCTTGCCATTTTCGTCCAAAGCCAAAGGAAGGAGGGAGGGAGGGAGGGAGGGAGAGAGAGAGAGAGAGAGAGAGAGAGAGAGAGAGAGAGAGAGAGAGAGAGAGAGAGAGAGAGAGAGAGCTTAAGAACATCCTAAGCTTAGAGAAAAGGAAGAAGAGAAAGCTTAAGGTAAGACTTGTGATTCCTTGAGATTTTCTTGTAATCTTGCATGAGATCTTCCCTACACTCTTCGTTTCTATGGAATCAATGGTTTAGAAAGATCATCCTAAGCTCAAGGGGAGAGAGAGAGAGAGAGGAGGACACATAGAAAGAGAAAGTTCAAAAACTCAAGAGGTAACTTAACAAATCTAAAATCCAAACCAGGATGCTGTTGTTATTGATGTTTATGGTTGGATTTGGTGATTTTTGATTGAGTTCATAAATTTGGAAAGCCATAACCCTAAGGGGTTATGCTGTCCAAATTTCTTTGAATCATAGTTAGCATGTGTTTAAATGGCTTAATAATGAATTAGAAGTAGAAAGGCATAAGTTTTAAGGTTTAAATCTCAAAATTCCAATTTTCCCTTTTCTTTGTACACATTTTGGCTAGCACTGTTCTGCAGGGAAGAAGTTGGATTTTCAATGATTTGATGGTTCTATTGGATTCATGAGGCAAAATTATGTGGGGTTATAGTTGGTCACTTTTTCGGAAAAGCTCGAAAAAGCATAATTATGAAAACACCCCTAAAACCTTAAAAGTAGGGCTGTCAAGGGCAATTTTGTAATTTGATATTGAATTTGGTAATTTTGAACCCTAAAATGGATTCCTTGGGCGAAAATTCAGGATATCCCTAATCAAAATTTTGGAAAAAGTATAGTCGGACCGGGTACGGTGGGGCCAGGTTAGGTCGGGGTCCTGGGGCATTTTGGTAAATTCTCACCATAGGCTAATATAACCACAAGAAACACTATAAAGGTGTCTAAAATGATACTTGGATATGTTATGATCTATTTCTTGTACATTTAATATTTTAGGATCAAGTCGGAAGCTGAAAGCAACACGTTTTACGAGACACACAAAAAGGGGTTGCTAGAACTTTGAGGTAGGAACTACTATCTTTCATATACTATGTGATAAATTGTATGTTATGTGTTACTGTATTTGGTGATATGAATGCGTGCTAGAGGCACAGTACCTGGTTGTGGTTCGATGCCCAGCCAAGGTATATCGAAAATCTTAGCTGTGGTCGGTGACTTGGCTGAGGTGCATGCAGGGTTCTAACTCGGTGTTTGGCCCTAAAACTTGTGTACACATATGAATCGATGTGAACTTTCATTTTACTTAATATGATACATTGCGTATTTAATTCTCATATTTTATATGTCGATAGTATGTTTCTATTGGGATTCTTCAGGATCTCATCTCTTTTTCTAAACAAACATTTCAGCACGTGCTAGTGAATCTAAAGGCAAAGACATAGACACAGGGAAGTGATTGGTACGTGTCTCAAGGCAAAGTCAAAGTTTGTGGTTAAAATTAGTTTATGTTTAGAATACTTTTGGGATATCATGTAAATATTGGAAATACTGTTGCATTCTGTATTTTGACTAATGATTGTAAACAACTACTTTTATCAGTATATATGTACTTTTCTGTATGCCTGTGGAACTTGGTCTCTATTACTCTGCTTATATCAAAATGGAAACGAGTGTTAACATGTTTCACCTCTGTGTTTTTATACTTGTTATTAGCGAGTCATACATGTTTTATATGACTATGATATATGTAACACGTATTACCTCTAATCTTAAACATAAAACCCAATTGACTTTCTTGAAAAGATTTAGGATGTTAAATAAATTATATTTATGTTTATCATTTTTTCTCTAAACTAATTTGCTTAACTTATAAATTGATATATAATATAATGATACACAACTTATACTATAATTAAATAATTTATTTACCTTCCTTAATCTCTTTAAAAAAAAGTCAATTAGGTTTTATATTAAGAACCAAATGGAATATAACTTTGTTCCTATGGCTTTCATATCACTCCCTCCCAGCATATATGCAAATTTAATACTATATATTAGGGAAAATGACAGATAAATACTATGTGAAATTACAAAACCCCAAAAAGTCTACTAAAAAAGGCAAAGGACAAAGAGGTACTCAGGTAGGAATCTGGATTTTGAATGTTTGGACAAAAGACAAAAATGTCGTTCCTCTCATTCCTTTTTTCCCCCTTTCATCCCTTCATCTCTTCTCTCTTTATTCTATTCTCTCTTCTTCACTGTCTTTTTTGTCCAGTCCGTCCACTTCGCTGGAGGCCAAAGTCTGACAACTGCTCCTTCTTCCTACTCCCATTTCATTCCTCTCCTTCTTGCTAAACACCGATGACTATGGAGGTATGGTAAGACTCGATCTTCTCTTTCCATTTCCTAATCTCCTAGAATAGTGCTCGGCACCATTACCTAAATGTGCAGCTGCTTCAATCTGGTAGGTGGGTTATAGTTATGGATGGGGATCGTGTTTATGATTGGGATTTAGTTAGATGCTTCATTCTTGGCCACACTTCAATAATAGGCCCCACTTTTCTCATTGTGCTAATGTGTTTGTTACTTGGACTTGTGAATTGTATTTTCCTTCTTAACTAATCGTTCATAGCTCTGGGAGGAGGACAGCATGTCAACACCCGTTTCTATTTCGATAATTGAAGAGTAATAAAGATAAGATTCCATAAGCATACAGAAAAGTATAACTATAATGATAAAAGTATTCATTTACAATCCCAAAGTTATTAGTCAACGAAATACAAAAAATACAGAAATACAGCAGAAATTCTAACGTTTATAGGATTTCCTAAATTATCTTAAACATAAACTAATTATAACTACCATCCTTGACCTTGTCTCGAGACACGTGCCAATCACTTCTCGACGTTTACGCCTTTGCCTTTCATCCACTGGCACCCATTGAGATGTTTATTTAAAAATAGGGTGAGATTCTGAAAAATCCACGTCGAGACATATGATCGACATATAAAATGTGAAAATTAAATATGTAATGCACCATATTAGGCAAAAATGAAAGTTTAATTCGATTCACATATAATTACCTCAATCGAGTCATCGACTACAGCTAGAATTTTCGATATACCTTAGCGGGTATCGAACCTCAGTTGGGATTTTCTGATATACCTTTGTTTGGACCGAACCAAAACTAGGTACTGTGCCTTTAGGATGCAATCATATCACAAAATAAAGTAACACATACATACAATTATTCACATAGTGTATGAAGGATGATAGTCCCTACCTCAAAGTCTTATCAATTTCCTTTTTAGTGTGCCTCGTAAAACATGTCGTTCCGGCTTCCGACTCGGTCCTAAAATATTTAATGTACAAGAAATAGATCATAACCTATTCAAGTATCATTTTAGACTCTTCCATAATGTTTCTTGTGGTTATATTAATCTATGGTGAAAATTTTGATTAGGGCTATTCTGCCATACCCGACTTGATGACACGTTTTCCCAAAATTTTGACTAGGGCTATTCTGACATATTTTCGCCCAAGGAATCCATTTCTGGCCTCAAAATCACCAAATTCAGTGTACAATTATGAAAATACTCTTGACAGCCCCGATTTAGGGTTTTAGTAGCATTTTCGGCCTTTTTTGAAAAAGTGACAATTGTAACCCCACCTATTTTTACCCATTGAATCCGATGAAACCATCTATTTCATGAAAATCCAGCTCCTTCCCCTTAAAACAGTGCTGACAGAAATATTGGTAAAAAAATGGAAAATTTTCACTTTTTTTGTGTTTTAGCTTCCAAAACTTATACTTTTCCACTTCTAATCCTTTATTAACTTATTCAAACACTTCTTAACCATGATTGAAAGAAATTTGGGCAGCATAACCCCTTAGGATTAGGGCTTTTTCAAATTTACAACTCAACCAAAAATCACCAAACTAACAACAAACTTCAAAATCAACTTCATACAAGTATAGATTTGAGTTTGGTGTAGTTACCTCTTAAACTTCTTGAATCCTCTCACTTTAGGTTCCTCCTCCTTCTCTTCTTGATCTCAAGATTTGCTTTTGGGTTTTCATGGAGAAGAAGAGTTTAGAGAAGAGGCTACACAAGTTTGGAAGACAAATATTAAGAAATCTCAAGCTTACCTTGATCTTTCTCTTCCTCTTGGCTCCTCCTTCTTTCTAGATTTTCTTCAAGCTCCCTCCCTCCCTCCCTCCCTCTTGGTATGTTAAAAATGAAAATGAGAAGGAAGGAAAGATGTCCAAGCACTATAAAATATCCTACCATTTTCCTTAATTAAGTTTATTACAAAAATCCTATTTATGACACTACATGTACTTGGCTTAATTTTATGACACTTTCTCTTTCTCTTCTTGAGTGTCTAGGTATGAGAAATGACAAGGAAAGATGAAGGAAGAGTTTCTAAAATATCTCTCATTTTCCCTTAATTACTAAATTCTTCAAAAATCCCTCATATGATGACACTTGAGGACACTTATACCAACTCTTATCTCCTTCATATCACAACCCATACCTCCTTCATATCATGACATACTTACTTCATTAAGCTTCCCATTGGTTTTGAACTAACTTCCTCCCTCTTGCTTCAACTAACCAAGTTTTCTTTTCTTCAATTAAATCCAAACTTGCACTCAAGTGGTGGATTGTGTTTACTCTATCTCATTCTGGTTATGCATTCCACCATACCTTTATGTAGAGTACACTACACCTTGCATACATTTAGTGAAATGACATGCACTCAACCATGCACTCATCATCTAATCCAACAATGCACTCTACTATTATCATCATTATTATGTTCATGTAGCAATTAGACATGCGCTCTTGGAAATTCAATTATAAGTTAATCTCTTCTTCATAAATCATAATCTAATCCTCACTTCATATGATAATGATACTTGGCATCTTTAATTCCATAATTTACACAATTGCTAACACATTTTATTTTCAATTTTTGGAATAATGCCAATTCTTGCAGATTTTCTGCCCTAACTTTGAAAAATCATAACTAATTTTGTAGACATCATTTCGGAGTGATTCTAAAGGCTATAAAACTATTATTGAGTCTAGTTTCAAGAAAAAAATATGGACTTTAGCCATCTGAAAGCATATCATTCCCAGATTTCATTTATTTGACCGCTGCTCTAGAGACTTTCCATATTTTTCTAGACTAAATTCAAAAATTCATATCTTTTTGTACATAGCTTCAATTGATTCATATGACCTATCAAATTAAATCTTAGGATGTCTACTTTCACCCTGTAAAATTTCATAATTTTTGCTTATTATTTGGTCTTCCAAAACCACATGACAAACTCACTGTCTCGCATGCGATTTCACTAAAAATACTATTCACCTTTCAATTTTCAATATTTAATTCCTTGGGCCTTAAATATTCACCATTTTATTGAATATATATAATAATCACAATATACTCTTGGTGAATAAAATTTGGAGTATTACAAAGCATCTTTCATGGCTTGGTAAAGATCAAATTTATTCTTGTCAAATTATTTTCCTTATTGACAAAAGTTGTAAAGGGATCGATAAGTCTTGTAATGGTTTTAACCAAACAACAAAAGAATTGTGAAATTAACTATAAGGTTGTTGACATTTGAGGATCTCAAGTTGGAAATATCTTTACCCGAATTGCTAAATGAATAAATGTATTGATTAAACAAATAAAGTTATAGACTAAAAGAGTAATGATTTTTACTTAACGAGCAATGATTTTGACAAAGTAAGTAATGACTTTAACAAAGTGAGTAATGTAACCCCCTGCCTTGAAATCCGTAATTATGATTTAAAAATGCGTAATTTTAATAAATTAAAGACCGTCGGATAATTTAAAACTCATTTTGAACTCTTTCCTTACGGTAGGGTTTTCACAAAATTTTCGAAATTCTTCTCTTATCATGATCTTGAATTTAAATCTCGAATATAATTACCTATGCAGTTATATCACATTCATAAACATCAGAGTGTAGAATAAAATCCCGGCAAATCCCCAGGTTATATACATTAAAGGGTTCAAATTTTCCTTGAAGGGGATTACACCACTACATCCGAAATAATATTCATATACAGTGGTCCCAAATCCAAAACAAATAACCAACAACCCTACACAAATATCTCTAAGAGACCCTAACCACTCCGGGTTGTCCGCTTCTCTCTTGAGCCACTTACCCTGTCTGAAATGTTAGTCATCGGAAAGAATGAGATTCAAAAGAATCCCAATAGTAACAAATTATTCATACCACACATAATTACATAGCATGTAAGCAAATCACCACATAGTAACAGCAACACAAATCACACTCCACCCTTATCCCCTTTTACCGTCGGGAAGGCACACCGTCTTAACCTGAACTGTTGTTTGCGATGCAGGGATTGTTGACCTGGCAGTGCATACACGTAGCTTTACGGCTCACATATAGCCTTTCGGCTCACAAATAGCCTTTCGGCTTCCACATATTCACAGATATCACATCCCATCCTCATCCCCTTTTACTGCCGAGAAGGCTTACCGACCTCACTCGAACCATTGTTAGCAACTCAGGGACTGATGACATGGCGGCGCAAACACAATTTCACAAATATTGTAGAATTCGAATCCGTCACAAATCAATGATATAACACATATACATTGCATCACATATGGTATAAGAGAAAGAGTCACTACCTTGTTCCTTCCTGGCGTTCGCTGGCACAATGGGCTCACGAGTACGACAAATGTCAAACCCTATAAATCAAATTAGGGACAACCAATCAATCTCTTTTCCAAGTTCTTAATTCCATAGTACTTTAAGTTGGTTATCATTTAAACTCTTTAGGTGGCTATAAGATGCCTAGATACACGCCTAAAGGGTAGGAAGAAACTACCCCAAATATCCCTCTTTGAAAGCAAAAGCACTGATTTCTGGCTGACTTACTCGAGTGATGAGGGACTTGCACTCAGGTGAATGTGGCTTTTACTCGCGAGTGTATGATAGAGAGCACCACCAACGACTTGAAAGTGCTCACAACACTTAAGCGTAATGGCCTGCATTCGAGTGATGACCTCAAATTCACTCGAGTTCCCAAAAGTGTTTGCCCGAGAGCACACCCAACTTAGAAGAGAAAGCTCACTCGAGTACTATCCTAGCCACTCGAGTGAGAACATAACACTTGCGAGTATCAGATCACACTCTTGAAATTTAGCCTGTGAGTGCTTGACCTAGAGCAACCCTTAGCATGAACATACATCAGCACTTGAGTGAACTCATGCACACTCGAGTGATGACCTATATCACTCACGGATTGGGAAATGCACTCGCACTTCTCACCAGAAAGCCCAAGCAAAATGCAAAAGGAAAAGGGAATTTATGTT
Source organism: Inga oerstediana (assembly GCA_963210345.1). Classification (NCBI taxonomy): domain Eukaryota; kingdom Viridiplantae; phylum Streptophyta; class Magnoliopsida; order Fabales; family Fabaceae; genus Inga; species Inga oerstediana. The sequence continues at coordinate 82,905,615 of OY723401.1, read as the reverse complement.
GCTGCACTTGAGTGAAACCCTTACTCACTCGAGTGACATTCATCAAAACCCAGAAATGCAGCAACTGACAGAGTTTTCCAGATTTACCAAAACCGATCCCAATAATTCCAAAACTTATACCAAAGCTCATTCCCACACAAAATCTCCTAAGGAACCTATTTGTAACCTCAAAACACCCAAATTCCCCTTCCATCAACACATTTTCAACTCTAGCTCACAAGACCACACAAACCACAATTTGCCAAACTTTCTCAGTCAATTCCAAACCAAAACAATTAATATTATAACACATCCTAGCATCACTTTCTACACTATACCATTTTAAACTCTTCTATTATCCAATTCTTATGAAATCAGGGCAAAATTCCAGAATTTGCAAAACTTAATAAAAAATCATAGCAAATATACCAAAATATCACAAGTGCTCACCTCTTTAACTTGCCAAAATCAAATCCTTGTTTCCCCAACTTTCAAATTTTGTTCAACACCAAAACACCACCTTTCGAAATTCTGAAACCATGGCAATATGGTTCTCATTAAGGCGCACAACATTAAAGAAGAGGTCCAAAGTATTAGAGGCTAAGTATCATGTAAAAATCTCACCTTTACTTCCTCTTTCTACCTTGAGTTCACCGAAAATGGAGTTGGAGAGAGAGAAAATGAGAGAATGATGAAGATAATCAGATTTTCCCTTTGCCCCATGCCTAATAGCCGACTTGGAGGGAGAGAGAAGGAAGAAAAAGAATTTTGAAAAGTTGACCAAGATCTATGGCCTCTAAAATGACACTTGTCATTATCTTAACCTCCTCCCTACTCTTTCCATGTGAATACGTGTATGGAATCATCCTATCATAATCTCTTGAACAACTAACCCTTTCACAATAATTTTAACTAAATTCGTGGACTTCCTCTTTGGTGATTGACCAGTTGGTCGGCAATTTACCATCTTGCCCCTGATTATCACAATATATACTAAACCATCATCAATCACCTTTTATATCACCATTCACATCATATACTTCAAAAGTGTTTGATTAACATTAATTACATCACTCTAGAAGTCATTAGCCCTTAATTACAATTTAGGATATTACAAGTAATGACTTTGACAAAATGAATAAATATATTGACTAAATGAGTAAAGTCAATATTCAACAATAATTGTAGCATATCACCAAAATTTGTAATAAAATTGACAAGTTTAGTAATGATTTTGACAAGAATTATAATGGTTTTGATAAAAGAGTTTGCTGATAAAAACATGTAAGTCAATATTCACCAACATTTATGGGATTCACCAAAATTCGTAATGGGAGTAACAAGTTTAGTAATGATTTTAATAAGAATTATAATGGTTTTGACAAAAGCGTTTGCTGATGAAAACATGCAAGTTAGGGTTCATCAACATTTGTGTCAATCTCATTACTTAATTGGTATCAATCCTGCACATATATTGTCAGTACTTACAGATTTTGTCAATCTCATTACTGTTCTCCGTCTTCTACTTTCCTGTAGCGCATGAAATTTGGAAAATATGGAGTCACCACCAAAATTTTAAAAAAGGATAATTTTGAAAACAATTTTTTGAAAATGAAAACCAGATAGGGTTTGGGAGTCGATTGGGTATGGGGAAGATGTTAGGCACTCCACAACACCCATTCACAAGAATATGGCCTTTAATTTTATTATAATTATTTAAAAATGAATATGGCCTTTAATTTTATTATAATTACCCAAAAAGAGATTAAAAAATCATAGTTACAAAAAGAAATAAAGTAAGACTAATAAAAATAAATAAATAAAAATAAGGGAGGAAATATATTTATTTACAAAGTTGGACTTGACATAGGATGAAAATTTAGGGCCTACGTACCTTTTAGAGGGATTAAACCCACATAGTTCGAGGATAGAAATGCGTGTCACTTTGTTGGTGTTTTTTAGAAAAAAATGTTTATTTAATTTCTTTGAGAAAAATATTTTTTGTTTGGTTTGTGTTTTTTATTTTTTAAAAAAGTATTTTCTTTATTTTCTCGTGAAAGAGAGTTTTTTCATTTTATTTTCATTTATAAAAATGTGTTAAAATACTTTTTCCCCCTTTTTTGAAAGAGAACCTAAGAAAGGGATAAAGGAAAAAGAATAAAAAAACAAAACAAGAAGTTAAAAGAATGGGAAATAAAAAATGAGGAGACTTATGCATATATTTTATCCTTACAAGTTATACACACAAGAAGGTGAAATGCCAACATTTATTAGAACCTCCATGCCAACAATAATAACCAGGATATAAAAGAGGCCAACACATACCATTCTTCCTCACATTTATAAGCGACCTGATCCATTATATTTGGCAACCCCAACATATATCAAAAGTCATGGTGATTCACGCACATGTGAGCAAGTTGCTCTAAATGAGATAAGCATAAAGATGAGAAGGAAATCATGAAAGCACAGTGAAGGAGGATTAGCCATGTGCAGCACTTGCACAAGATGACATACACCATTAGAAATAAAACAAAGGGGGCATGCGAATACAGATCCACGAATATAAGGCACGTGAATGGAAAACCAAAAACTTTTGCAAGCCTCGTGCGAATTCGGACAAAGTGAAATGAGATGGTCTCATATATCAACTACCCTTTTCCATAAAAATTATTTATGAGTAATAAAATAAGAAGCCAAATTAACTCTATAGTTTCTACCTTACCTCCTTATTCTCTCAAAATTCTTATGTGTTTTGCTTTAACTCCTTGTTCTCCTATTTATAGTCTCAAGGTAGGGTTTTCTTAATAAATACGATCTTTCTAACTTGACCCAATCATCATCAATGGATTTTTTTTATTTTCATTGTTTATTATTATTTTTTGTATTTTCTATTAATAAAACTTTCTAGCTTAACCTAATCACCATCAATGGAGAATTTTTTTAATTTTCGTTTTTTTGTATTTTCTATTAATAAAACTTCCTAGCTTAATCTAATCACCATGGAGATTTTTTTAATTTTTGTTTTTTTTTGTATTTTCTATTAATAAAACTTCCTAGCTTAACCTAATCACCATCAATGGAGATTTTTTTTTAATTTAATTTTTTATTTTCCCACAAGTAATTTTCTAATTTAAACCTATCAACATAAATGAGAGATTTTTTTTGTATTTTATTTTAATTTCTATTTTTTTCCTCCACAATGACTTCACACTAAATTTCCTAATCCGAATATCAAATAATATCAATGAGACGAATTATTTGAAATTTGTTTCCATTTATTACAAAACCCCAAGTTCAAGACAATCACCATTAATGATGATCATTTTTCAAATTTCAATTACGATCCAGTCACCATCAATGTCAATTACTTATTAATTTAGATGTGTTAGGCTTAAGGAGGATTTTTTTTTTCTTTTTTCAATTATTTTTGAGTTGGGCCGGATAAAATAGGGTGTTTATAGTTCACCTTCTTCTTCCTCAGCCTCCTGGCTTTCTCCAATATCCTCAACCAAACTCTTCCTCCAGCTACATAAATCTTCTCTTTTAGCGTAACCTCTTAGAACCCACAATACCCAACTAAATCCTTCCTCCTTCAAATGCTTTTCAACCACCATCGACCACCTCCGTCCTTACTCCCTCTCTTCTTCTTTCCTCAACCACCATTGACCACCTCCACACTATCGTTTCTGTCTTTATCGTTGGACCTCCATTTTTTCCAGCGACAATTCAGATCAAGGGAGCGCCGTGGACACATGAACCTGGGGTGGCATATCTTTCTTTCTTTCTTTTATTTAAAAACTGAGGGCATAATGATAAATTCATCAACATTTTAAAATCCCAATTTGATCCATGTCACTTTTATGTCTTTATAAATGTTAACAGACCTTTGGGAGTTTTACAATTTTATATGGTATTTATCTATCATTTTCCCAATATATTATATACACTTTTCAACCTCAACCTCTCTTATAATTAAATCCTGATTGTTGGCAAAAAAAAAAAAAAAATCCTGATTGGGTTCCTAACACTGCACATAATTAACAATCCACAAGTAGTAACACCAATATGCATGCATTGAAAAAAAAAACTGTAAAAGTTAAATTAAATAATTTATTATAATTATGTAAATTATTGTTCGTATTGCTGGTCCAAAATCCACAACAGTTTCTACACCATTTGTCAAGATAATATTTCCTTAAATAATCATCAACAGGTGAATGTTGTAGGTGGCCTGTCAAAACGAAGCTGCCATAAAATCACACTGTCCAACTTCTCTCACTTACTCAATATCTAGCTTCTAATGCCTATTTATAGAGCCTCTTATTTATTGTCATTAGATATGGGAATTAGGGCCAGTTCGGCCTACAGGACTGACTCTTGATGAGTCAGGGTCTAAAAGAGCTGGCCCTTTTAGGTTCGAAGTAAGAAAAATTGTTATTTTTTAAAGTTCGGTTTGAAAGCATAAGAGTCAAGGCCGGTCTGAAGATATTTTCACAAGATTGAACAAATTTTATTTTTTTTCAGTTTTTTTAAAAAAATTACAACAATGGAATTCCTAATTTAACACATAAATATTATCAAAATTAGAGTGTAAATGGTATGCATCATGCAACAAACAAACACGGTGATTAAGTCATAATCAAAGGTAAACTATTGTCTATATACCACAATTACAAATAATTAATGAGAAGACTTAACAAAATTAAAAATACTTCTTCTAATTATGTCTTGAAAAGTGTGAGTAGTCAATAAAATAAACAACATAAGATATAAATAAAACAATCACAAGAAAATAAGTCAAAAAATACAAAAATTGGTAAGAATACTTATGAAATAAAAAATATTTTTTATAAGTTTTTAATTTTTAGGATTATTAAGACAAGATATTCTTATGAAACTTAATTCTAAAAAGATTAATATCAACTAAATATTTGCAACATCATTAACAAAATATAAAAAATAAAAAATAATATTATCATATAAATAATTTAAAAAAATATATATACAAGGTCTAAAGGGCCGGCCTGTGGCCCTACATGGCCAACCCTTTTAGGCCCTCAGCCCTACAGGGCTAGCTCTTTTAGGCCCGCTTTCATTTTTTAGGCAAAAATCTTAGGCCCGGCCCTTATAAATTCAGGGCCTAAAAGGGCCAACCTGACAAGCTCGGCCCATTTTTCCGGTTCTAATTATCATCTCTATTCACTAATACGACGAGAGACATAATTGAAAAGAAAAAACACACACTATATATATTCGTTAGATTCTTATACGGGACATATTTAGAGAATTGAGCCTGATCTTCATTTTTTAATATAAGATTTTTTTTATATTTATCATTTTTTTTCTAATTTACCTTATTGATGCTCTCTAAAAAATAATAAAAAAGGAGAGATAATGAAAGAATTAAGAAAAACGATTAAGGTGTTTTAGAAAATACAAATCATATTAACTTACTTAACTAATTTTCTTAATCTAGTTAAATTAAGTAAATAGAGGGCGTAGATATTGTTATTCATTGATTGCTTCGAATATTCTTTTAGTTGGAATAATTATGTTGAAGAAGCTCATGACAGAGACTTGGAACCTGCACATATATTCTTTTTAAGACAAAAAGACTGTAAATGAAGTCTCCTATATGCTATATCTATGGAACTCGTTTTCATTGTTCCTCTCATCCTACGTACACACTTTGAGCTTTTGAATGTGTATTTAGATACGGCCATGGCTAAATCACTCGAAATTAATTACTTTGAGATATTGGGTGGTAAAAATATTTTAGGGTACAACATACAATTTAATCTAAATAAATAAGAATACATGAAATTTTTTTTTTTTTAAAAAAAAATGGTTTCCACCCCAAAACTGGGGGATGAGGATGAACACAGCATGTGGACCCCGACACAGCTACTACATCCATCTTATGAAAAGTGAATATATATATATATATATATATATTTAACAGTAGAACATGAGCAAATAATAGTTTGTTATTTATTCTGAAAAGCAAAAAAAAAAAAAAAAATTCTTGAAAAAAAAAAACTAAAATGAGTTTTTGGTGTTGTGTTACCTTTTGTTTTACAGAATTAAATAATAGAGAGAGAAACCTTATGTTTTCATTGAGAACCATCATATAAATATAGAAAATTATTTTTTCACCGCAATTAATATTTTTTAGTACATCAGCATATATAACTGCCGTTGCCTGCTTGTTCTCTCCGCCCGTCTCGGTTCGCCATCGCCATTTTCTACAAAACAAGCAATACAGCCACAGCGGCCATCGATCGGCGGTCCTCACCATCTCCGTTCAACTTTTATGAAAGATCAGTATATAGTTTGGCTCTCCATCTCCATGCGCGCAAGCTTTTACTCCGTGTGCTGATTAAAAAAAAAGCAACAAAAGAGACATAATCATGAATAATTGAAACAATAAAAGAGGAACAAATTCAGAAAAATTAGTACTCCCTCCGGTCCATAATATAAGACATACTTGAGTAATTGATTTTGGTCCTAAATATAAGATATAATTTTCATATTTGTTAGTGTTTTTCTAATTTACTTCTTATTGATATTCCCTCAACAATAATTTAGGAGAAAAAGGAATGAGGGAATTAAGGAAGATGATTAGGGTGTTTTAGAAGATACTTGTCATATTAACTAACTTAACTAATAACTCTCTTAATCTAATCAAATTAGATAAATATGTCTTATATTAATGACTGAAGGAGTATTCATTTAAATATAAAGACAATAATTTACAAATAAATTTATATACGACAATTTAGATTATCATGTTTGAGTTCTAAGAAAGCAGACGTGTTAAATATTTGGTGGCCAAGGTTTGAATTTGCTGGCAAAGATGTCCATATTTAATGTCGATTGTCTCTAATAGAAGAATACCTACATCTAGCATAAAAAAAAGGTTGAACCGATAATGAAAGTAATTTTAATTTATCTTTAATTTGTCAATAGTTTTGTAGCAGAGTGATATAAAAGTACTCCTGTAAATAAGAGATAACGGGATTTTATTTTATTTGTAACCTCAAGCAGTTAATATCTGCCTCTAATTAAAAAAAAATTATATATATATATATATATATATATATATATATATATATATATATTTGTCAATATGATTGAGAACTAAGAAGTATGAGAGGTATTCTTTTGGCTCCTTAGTAGTTTAGTCCTTTTTTATTTGATTCAAGAACTTCATGTGATTTGATATACAAAGTGGATCTATATATGATGGCTTCATAGCATATATGCGAACTTTGAATTTCGTTTGGTATCATGGCCAGGTTGATGTTTACAATCTTCTTCATCGACCTTTCATCTAATATAGTGCTTAAATATGCTTATTGTTATGTAATTGCTTTCAACTAAGTTCTTTAGATTATATATTAAATATTTTTCTTGATTTATTTTAGTTATCTTCAAATTTTAATATTGTTTAGTGTATTAATCCAAACTAGAACTTTGCGGTTAATAAATCCCCGATTTAATATATTTTATCCCACCTTATTTATTTATTTTGGGACTATTTTAGGCTAATTTGGATTTATTAGAATATCTAGATAGTTAGCCAATTTTAGGAAATAGTATAAATATGAATTGATTATGATATTTTTGAGTTTAAATTGTTAATATTCTGATTGCTATCTTGTGATTGGATAATATTTTTAAATATATGATAAATCAGGATTTTATTTGACTCTTGCAGGATAAGAAAAAACAGATTAAAAGATCCTACAGTGTAAAATTTTTTTTAGAAGCTAAAATAGAATCTGATAGTTGAATTTCATTGAACTAAGTAAATTTTAATGGACCTAAACTTTAACCCCATAGCTCTCTCTTCCTCCCTTTTAATTAACCTAGCCGCTGTCCAGTATAAATATATACAATCACTGACGCTGAAAGAGGACGGAGGGGTGGACGGCTGGAGAGCGAACAAAGAGACACAGAGGCAGCCGCTGGATTTGACGCTGGATTAATGAACCCACCCCTTTCTCTAGTCGCGGACCCCACCATCATTCTCCTTGACGCGTACAGATTGGTGATTTTATTGGCATAATCATCATGTTTGCGACGTGTTTGGCTCTTGGAGAAGGAAGGGTGGCCATGGCAGCTTAAGCTCTTTTAGGAAGCAATTTGAGAGAAGCATAAAGCAAGTTAGAGCCTAAGGGCCTGTTTGGTTCAATGAGAGGGGATGAAATGGGAGGGAATGGAGGGGAGGGGAGGGGATGGAAGGGAAGGATATGAGGTTACCTTGTTTGGTTTGGTTGAAGGGGAAGGAAGGGAAAGGTTTTTTAATTATCTTTTGTTTGGTTCAAGAGGGGATGGGAGGGGAGATAATTTGTAATTTACCATTTTACCCTTATATATTAGTTTATATATTTTTACTTATATAAATTATTTAAATTAATTTACACCTTAATATAAATTATATAATTTTTGAAAACTTACTCTCATCTCACTGTAATGTTAATATGTATACAACAACTGATATAATAATTTTTTGTTTAAACTACGTTTTCAACGAAGGGCTAATTTGACCCTAAAAAAAATGACTCCAGCAACAATGCTTTGGCAAAAAATGACTAGCAACTATTTAGATCACCCTATAACATGGTTCTCAAAATTCAATTGCTGACAAAATTTATTGAGCCGAATGTGTATCAAGATTTGTGAAGATGATATCAGCCATCAGGATTTCTTATATGTTATTGTGCAAAAAATGAGAACACAAAAATAAAGTCCAAATTTACGTTTTTGGCAGAAATCAAAGGAAGGGAGTTGAGGGCGAGACACTAGGAGCAACAACAACGGAGAGGGCATGAGTTGCAACCATGGGCATTGATGGAATATGACAAAGATTATGAGGGTAAATTAGTCCCAATATTTGACTCCCCTCCAAAACCCCCCAATTTGGAGGGAATCAAAATAAGGGGAGGGAAGGGGAGAGAGAAGCAAATTTTTAATCCCCTCCCTTCCAAAATTTCAAACCAAATGAGGGGAGGGGCTCATTTTTCCTCCCTTTCCATCCCCTCCCCTCCAACCAAACAGTGCCTAAGAGTTTACACTTGAAGACCACAAGGGAATGTTTTTCCTTTCATCAATTTATTTCAAGACTTGAGATTGTTTAGTTTTAAATGATTTTGAGTTGTACTAATTAAGAACAATCTAGTTTTATATTGTAGACATATCATTGATTTGGATTGCATTGATATTTGGGATTTGATTTGTTCTTAAATGATTGTTGAGATTTTTATTTGCAAAGCATTTGATTATCAATTAGATTATTAACTAAGTTTTCATTATTAGTTTAATTGTCAATTTAGGTTTAATCTCTTGATTGTTTAATTAGGGTGATTAATTGTTGAATTGTTTAACTAGGCAATTGTGAACATAATTTCCAAAACTATCTTAAACAATTGTGATTGGTTTTTAATGGATTTAATTAACCACCGCTTTTTCTATTATGAGTTTTCTAGTGGATTAGGTGTTATTGAGCTTGAGGGTTTCCCATATTTTAATTAGGTGATTAAATTTATTAATTCCAATATTTCATCAACCCCTTTGGCCTAATAAATTGAATGGCTAAGAAAGCTAAATCTATGTGAATACTAAGTTGTCCCCTTCATCATTATAACTGAATTAAATCTTTGTTTGTTTGTCTTGCTTTTTATTAGTCTTTTGCTTAGGATTTTAATTCCTCTTTCATAAAACCCCCAAAAATTGCATTTGCATTATTTAGGTTAGTTTCATTCTCATATAGGTTTTAGAGTCATTTGCATTTTGCATTTAGATAGTAGTGTCTTGTATTCTAGTTTATATTCATTCCATTGTATCTTTTGTCACCTAAATTCAATTTTAAAGAAAACCCACAGATTGCTTTTTGGGAGAATAACCTAGGTTGCCAGCAATCACTACAAAAAAAAAGGTATTTTGTAGCGGTGCAATTGTAGCGGTTATAATAAACCGCTACAAATTATAGTATTTGTAGCGGTTTTCACCTAAACCGTTACAAATTTGTAGCAGCAAGATTCTTTGTAGCGTTTTCCTACAAAAAACCGCTACAAATTTGGTGCGAAATTCCCGCCAAAACTTGTAGCGGTGATTTTGTAGCGGTTAATGCACATAAACCGCTACAAAATACCAAAGGTCAGAATTTTGTATCGGTTTTGGGCAATAACCGCTACAGAATTTCAAGAGTCTCAACATTTGTAGCGGTTTTGGGCAATAACCGCTACAGAATTTCAAACGTTGTGAACTTTTGTAGCGGTTATTGTAGAACCGCTACAAATTTTGTTATTTGTAGCGGTTAGAGTAGCGTTATTTTAATAACCGCTACTAATATCTGGCCTATTTAAACCCCCACCTCCTTCATTTTTCCTTTTGCTCATTTTGTTTCCTGAGGTTCTCTATAGGAGTTTTTGCTCAGTATTCCGCAGTATGCGCACTTGAGGTACGTATATAACATGTATTTTTATTTATATTTATATTTTTATTATATTTTTGCATAATAATGGACTAATTTTTTTTAAATTTTTACAGTTGATATGGCTTCAGGACAAGATAAGGGGAAGGCCCCTGAGGTCCCCAGACCGACTTTATGGGGTGGCAGCAGCCGGGCAGGGGGCAGGGCGGCATCTCAGCCCATCGCACCACAGGCACCGCAGACGATCCCACAGGTGACGACCGCACCAGAGGTGCCTGAGGTGGAGAGGCCAGAGATTAGCGTTAAGGACTTCCTCAACGAGGAGGAGTTCGAGATCCCGATTGGGTTCAGAGAGATGGAGCAGTTCCTCGATGAGGAGGACGCTCGGGAGCAGAACAACCCACGAGGGTCATCTTCGCGGTCCACTGGGTTTAAGGTGCAGGTCGAAGGTAAATTAATTTTTTAATTTAGTAAATTATTTATTTAAATTAGAAATGTTAACTTTGAATTAAAATTTATCTAACGTGCGGTCAACTGTGCAAATGAGCAGGGGAACGTGTCGACGAGGAGGCTGGATGTGGCCGGTTTGAACAGCATGGACTGGTCCCTGCGAGTTATAGTGCCGTGGAACGAGGGCATTGACTAGCCGATCCACAATGGGGGTCACCTGCTCAACCGCTTCCTGAGCGACCTGGGAGCGAATTGGATGCGGTTCCCCCTTCACTTCCCGACGTGGAGGCACATTCCGAAGGGGTCGAAGGACCAGGCTTAGGAGGAGGTGGTTCAGGTAATTAAAACTATTTAATTAATATTTTTTGTAATTAATTCTATTTAATTAATTTTTTTAAATTATGGTTTTTATAATTATTGATATTTAAATAAATTTTTTTCAGCTGCGGTTTGCCGTCCGGGCCAACCAGAAGAGGTACGCCCTCGTGAAGATGGGTGACGCCTGGAGGAACAGGAGGAACCGTCTCTTCCACAGGGTGGATAAGGACGGGATGATGCCTCTGGAGCAACTGAACGAGAGCGTCCCGGACGGCGTGCCGCTGAACGATTGGGCGCGTTTCGTCCAGTTCAGGAGGAGCCCTCAGGCGCAGGTAATGTATTTATTATATTTTTGATATTATAATTTCAATTTAATTTGTATTTAATTTTAAATTATAATACATTTAATTTTTTTTCCAGGAGCTTTCTCAGAGGAACACCGAGATCCGGGCGCAGCAGACGATCCACCACACAGCAGGATCGAAGACCTTTGCTGTGACTTACAGCGAGCTGGTAACTTTTCAAAATATCACTTACTTTTAGCTGATTATTTCATAATACTAATTGTTTTGTAATTGTTTCAGGAGACGAAGGCACAGCAGGAGAACCGTCAGATGGACTATGCGGAGCTGTACGCTATCACACACAGACACCGTGACGGGACTGCGACCTCTCAGCAGGCAGAGGCGGCCATTGTAAGTAATTTTATTATTATATTTTTTATAAAACCAAGTTAATAATGAAAAATGCTAATTATTAATTGTTTCATAAAATGGCAGGAGCGGATGCAGCAGTCGCAGGCTGAGCTGCGACAGACCCAGCCTGAGGAGTCACAGGGGTCAGTAGACCTGACGGCTCCTTTGAAGGCGGGTCTAGCTCAGCCTGAGCACCCTGGACGCGTGCGGGGGATGGGGATAGGCGCCAGACCCAGCATGATCTACGACAGGAGCGCCGCCTCTAAGGCTGGCAGCTCTAGAGGGGTCAGACGTCGGAGGGACAAGTCTATTGACCAGCTGCGGTTAGATTTGGAGCAGACGCAACAGCAGATGGCGCAGCAGCAGCAGCAGATGCAGGTGCAGCAGCAGCAGCAGCAGCACCTGCAGATGCATGTGGATATGCTGTACACTTAGCAGAAGCAGTGGCGTGAGATCACGAACAACATGCTCAAGGGAGCTTGGAGTCGCCTGTTCCCGAACGAGCAGCATCCAGCGGTTCCCCCTGTCCCTCGATACGTCGTCCCGAGTACTACTCCTCCTGCTACTGCTCCTCCTCCTGCTGATGACGATGGTGCGGTTCACTCTGCGCAGCGGCCCGATCCAGCGGCATCTGAGGAAGCCCCACCTGAGGGAGCACCAGAGGATCAGCCCCCAGCTCCTTAGTTTAGGACATTTTCTTTTGTTTAAACATTTGTAAATATATATATGAGTTTTTTTTTCAGAACTTTCTTATTGTATTTTATATAATTATATTTATATTGTTAGATCGCGTTGAAATAATTTATGAATGATTTATATCTAAATTTAAAAAAAAATAAAGTATATATATATATATATTTGTAGCGGTTTTAATTGAAAACCGCTACAAATGTATATACATTTGTAGCGGTTTTCAACTAATAACCGCTACAAATGTATATATATATTTGTAGCGGTTATTAGTTGAAAACCGCTACAAATATATATATGTTTGTAGCGGTTATACACTAATAACCGCTACAAAGATTCAAAACATTTGAATTTTAAAATTTGCCGCCTTTGTGTATATTTGTAGCGGTTATGTTATGTATAACCGCTACAAATTAGAAAATTATTTTTATATTTAATGTCCAACGGAATAAGGCGTGGCCAGAAGGTTCTATAGCTGAAGGCTATATAGGGGATGAGGTGCTATATTTTTGCTCAAGGTATTTTGATGATCTTGAGACGGCTTTCAACCGCCCGCCTCGTGTTGACGATTGTTTTGAACCTGCGCCGACATCAGGAGAATTTATCCCTCGTGTTGGTAAACCAGTTGGAGCAACTGAGAACTTCAAACTAACGGCAACTGAGAAGTTCCAAGCACATAGACATGTCTTGATTAATTGCACTCAAGTTGAACCTTTCATACGGTAAGAATTGTACACTCACATGTTATTCGATCTATATCTTTCGTAACATTTCTCACTTTCATTTCACTAACGCCTTTCCATTATTAATTGCAGGGAATTCAGAAGTCATGTCAAGCGTCAACTCAGGATCCGTACACAGACATCCTCGGAAGTTGATAGGAGGGTCCACAGAGAATTCTCGAGCTGGTTTGCGCGCAGAATACTAAATGACCACAACCCACACTCACCAGATTTCAGAGCTCTCGCAATCGGCCCTCTTGATCATGCAAAATGGTTTACAGCATACAATGTCAATGGTTTTAAGTTTTGCACGGTTTCACGGGATCAAGGATTGCAAACACAGAATTCGGGTGTTTATGGCACATTTGGGACAAGGAGTTATGCGAGTAGCAGTGACGCCAACATACAGTTCGAAGGCGTCCCTTACTATGGCAAGCTTCTTGATGTGGTCGAGCTTAATTATCAAGGCCGTTTCACCGTGACGCTGTTCAAGTGTTTGTGGGCAAATACCACTACTTCTCGGGGACTAACAACTGACGACCTAGGGATCACATCAGTCAATTTCTCACGGCCGATTCATACTGGTATTTCTCAAGATGATGAGTCGTATATTCTAGCTTCAGAGACACATTAGGTTTATTATGTCGAGGACGAGAGGCATAGGGATTGGCACATGGTCGTTCATTTAAAGCCAAGAGACCTTTACGACAAGGGTGAAGGCGATAACATAGCCTACGAGAGTGAGCCATTTCAGCCAGCTGATTTTGAAAACTACTTCCCTGAAGGCGATGACAATTTACCTCTACTGCGATGAGTTTTTTTAAGTCCACGTCATTTGAATTACATTTTTTAAATTTAATAATACATCAATAACAATAATTTTTCTACAAAATTTCTGTAGGGATGGCGACGATGAGTGATCAAATTCAAGTGTAAAAAATTTGTCTTTACAAAAAATGCAAAAAATTTGTGTTAAAATAAAATGTAAAAAAAAATTTTAAAAAAAAATTAAAATAATATTTGTAGCGGTTATTAAACCGCTACAAAAATATAAATAACCGTTACTAATTAATAACCGCTACATTAACTGCTACATTAACCGCTACATTAACCGCTACAAATAGCACGATGAATATTAAACCGCTACAAAAATATAAATAACCGCTACTAATTAATAATCGCTACATTAACCGCTACAAATAATACATGGATCCCTATAAATACCCTTATCACAACTCATTTCAAACACTCCCCAATTTCTTTTCACCTTACCTTTCTTTCATTTCCTCTCATTTACAACTTCTTTCGTATGAGTAGAGGAGCTGAATAATACGATCAAATATGGTAACAATATTTTCAATTTTTTTTAGAATACTTCTTTCCTTTCTATAAAATTTATTCTAACCATTTTTTTTCTAGATATATCATAACTCTATCTCATTTTCATCTATTTTTCATACACAATTATATTATATTAGAAAACATAATAATTCCTTATTACCTACCTATCCTTAATAATATTATTAATATAAATTTTATACTAATCCTATTCAATTACATTTTTTCTTTTTATTTATTAATAAGTTAAACTATTGAATAATAAACTAATTGAAATAGATGAAATAATAACAAAGTAAACTATTTAATATAATATTGAAAAAACAGAAAAAAAAATCATCGTATATTTTTTAAAAAAAATTTAAATATTTGTAGCGGTTATTAAACCGCTACTAAATAACGCGCCTTTTTACGGCTCAATTTAAATTTTTTAGCGCTAATTTTGAATTTCATGAAATTAGTAGTGGTTTTAAAAACCGCTACTAATTTCATGAAATTCAAAATTAGTAGCGGTTCATTAACTGCTACAAATAAAAAATGTCATTTTTTTTTTCGCCAACAAATTTTGAATTTTTTATATTTGTAGCGGTTTATTAACCGCTACAAAAATTTTTTTTCTTTTTTTAAGCTGTCAATAAAATTTTTTATATTTGTAGTGGTTATAAAACCGCTACAAATATCTCTGGGTGTTGTAGCGGTTAACATGAACCACTACAAAGGTTGTAGCGGTTATTTTTGATTGAGTAGCGGTTTTATAAAACCACTACAAAACCGCTTGCAACGTACAATTTAGTAGCGGTTTCTCAAACCGCTACTAACCTATTTTCTAGCGGTTAGAACCGCTACGAATACCCATTTTTAACCGCTACTAAATCACGTTTTTTTTTGTAGTGAATCTTCACAGCTGAGTATTTTTTTTTTCTTAGAAAAATTAGGGGAAAGTGTCCCTTAAAAATTTTATTGATGAAAAGGACATGGTAAATTCTTATAGTTAGAAAATACCGGTACTTTGAAAATTTTGTATAGGGTGACGATACTCTAATTTAGATCATTGTTACCAATAAAATTTTTAATAAGGGGATTTTCCCCAAATTTTCCTATTTTTTTAGTTTAACAATTAACGCTAACATTAATTTTAACATTGACATTACCATTAACAATATTTCAAATCTGCCCTCAATTAGCAAGCTAGAACCACCAAATTGCCCAGAAAAATATTCCACTTGGTCCTTAATATAATATATATTTACCTAATTTTATTATATTAAGGAAGTTAATTAAGTTACTTAATATGATATATTTTTTTATAAAATACCCTAGTCATTTTCCTTAATTTTCTTCTTCCCTTTCCTCTTTGATTATTATTGAGGGAGCATCTAATAGGGGTAAATTAGAAAAGAATTTATAAATATAAAAAATATGTTTTATATTTAGGATCAAGATTAACTCCTTAAATATGTCTTACATATGAAGGACTAGAGGGAGTATTATTTGTGAATATAATTATTGTTAAAGAAATGTTGATAATCTACCATAAATGAAATTAAAGTTACAAATGGTTGATGAAAAAAAATATTAGTGATAACTTATAAACAGATATATTAATTATTATCACAATATAAGATACTGAGTTTATTAAGTTTGTGTGAACCAGAAAATGTGGTTTTTTTTTTCCGGAAGAGTTATGCCAAACTGTCAATACTTCAATATGACCAAATATTATTGGATATTAAATATTGTATAAAAGGTATCATGACAATATTGTTAATCTTGTCAATAACATATTAGTAAAAAAAATAATTGGTTTAATTTTTTTATGATAAACTGAATAAAAAAAAAATCATACGAGCTTATTGAGAACACTAACCCAAATGCTTCCAAAACTCAACGTAACTAAAATTTTCTTTACATAAAAAGACGAAATGAGAAAGAATTAAGACAATCTATTAAGTAAATTTCTATGCCTACCAGAAAAGAATTGCTATTAAGAGAAGCAAATAAGTCAAAGAAATAAATAGATATTATAGAAGATGACCATCACGTAGCACCAACCACAAACAGATCAGATAGATAACTTAATTTCTTTCATAATACTACCTCTGGTCATAAATAAAAGACCCAGTTGTTTTTTTGGAGAGATTAAGGAAGCTAATTAAATTACATAAAAGTATTTTTATTTTTATTTTTTCTCCAAACTAATTTGTCTAACTTATAAACTGATATATAATATAATGATATACAACATATAATATGATCTAGTAACTTATTTAGCCTTCTCAATCTCTTAAAAAAAAAAAGTTAATTGAGTTTTATATTTATGATTGGATTATGACGAGGTACAATAAGTAATATATATATATATATATATATATATATATATATGAAGCAGCTAGTAGGTGATATATCAAAGGAAGATACTTAAATTTTATATTATCTAACTATTCACACTCACTTAATATTTAGCTTTGCGATGCCTATTTAAAGAGACCCTTACCTTACTGTTGTGTTTTCACAAATACGACAAAACGGAATTTATCCAAAGATAAAATTGTTAATTTAGTTACTCTCTTAATTATACCCCTCGTTATTATCGGTTGTTTAAAAAAATAATTTACTTGCGATGATTATCTCAAAAAGCTCATATGACGAATTATTTCAAACAACTATTTTTTTAAAAAATAATAATGGAGCCAAAATCTCCTATATATATGGGACTCAAGCTTCATGCATTTCATCGTTCATCTTATATCCAACATGGAGTGTAATTGATAAGCTTCTGGCTAGTGTTCTTTGAGATGGCCAGTTCCAAGGTGTTAGGGTTTGTGTTCATGGCGTTGCTGATTTTGGACGTGGCGCTGTTAGGTCATCCCCAAAATTACAGTCACATGAGGATGGGGATACCTCCGGCGGGGAAGGGGACAGCGGCGGGTCCTGTGGCGAAGGGTCTGATCATGGTGGTGGCAATGAGCCATCTGGCGGCGGCGATGAGTTCTCTGGCGGTGGGTCATCCTGTGACAAAGGTGACAATAATCATGATGATTGTAGTAAAGGTGGGTCTCAAGGAGGAGGAGGTGGCAGCTGTGGCGGTGGCGGTGGCAGTGGAGGTGGCAGTGGCAGTGGCGGTAGAGGAGGAGGGGACAAAGAATCTGGCCAAGGTAATGGCAGTGGACATGGATCAGGGTCAGGAAATCAAGAAGGAGGAGGCGGCCGCGGCGGAAGCGGATCTGAAAATAGTGGCAATGGGTCTGGAAGTGGTAGTGGCCATGGTGGCGACGAAGAAGGTGGTAGCAATCACGATCCACGGCGCGTGTAAGGAATTAATTAAGTAGGGTTCCGACGAGACCTTGTTCCAGCATATATATGGATCAAGTGGTAATTAAAGAAATTGATGACGATGCATCTAATATACATTATATGATAGGAGTAATATATACTGTTATGTATATATATAGTGATAAATAAATAGCAGTAAGTTCAGCTCCTGCTCCATATGCAACGTACGTATGCATGGTAAGTGATGGTGAAGTGGATTAGTGATATGTAACTCACAAGGTATCAATAACATTATTATTAAAAGTAATATTTGTGCCATGGTGTTTTTTATTTGTTGAGAAAATTGTTGAAAAATTTCTAACTTCAAGAATTTATTGCCCAAAGGTAACTGTAAAACTACTTAAAAAAAGCAACAGAATTTAGCGACTGAATTTGATAATTTCATCATTAAATAGATTATCACTAATTAATCAACGATGGAATTCCGTCGCTAAATTAGTCTAGCAACAGAATTCCGTTGTTAGTTCTGTTTTTCATCACGTATATATGGGGTTGATATTATTATGATTATATTAACTTTTTTATTTGTATTTATTTGTAATAATATTATATACATGAAATGATAGAGATGAAATCTCTAGCTAATATAATTCATGCCCTAAATTAATCTGTTCTCTTTTATTTTAAAAAAAAAAAATTGAAGGAACTCTTCTATTCATTTTTGCCAGTAGATTGAGAAGTTTTCTGGTTGCTTTTCGTATACTCTTTTCCAAAAAAGATTTGATCCAAGAATTTCATATGATTTGTAAAAGTTGTTAGATTTCATTAATTTTATTTTATAATATTCAGTCAAATGGAATTCATTGATATTTTCATTAATTAGTGATATACTTATAATCATGGAATGAACTGTGAAATGCATGAGGTCACTGAGTTCCATATATATAGAGGAGACTCTATAGGGTCTAGTTTTTCCTCTGTACAGAAAAACATTTGCAGTTTTAAGAACTGGCCATGAGCTTCATCAACACAATATCATATAAGTGAATGTTCGTTTGTAATAGCTTATTTTTGGGCAATAAGTGCTTATAAATTGTGATTCACAGTATACGAGATAAGTATGTGAGAGGTCTCGGCTTGCGTAATAAGCACTTATATTCAAAAAATTGTGTTCCCAAACATGCACTAAGAAAATTTTCTTTTCGAAGGATATAGATGACTCAATTAACAATTTGGGAGAATTTCGCTTCATCGCCCTCTAAGCTACTTTAATTTAAAAAAGCACCTAAAGATTCTGAAATTAAGTTGCATACCAAAGGACCAAAGTATGTAAAATTATATGCTCGGATGGTAAATTACCAAAATGCCCTTCCTTCTTTTATTTAGTTAAAAGGGTAGATACCAATGGCCTAAGGTTACGAGCGGGATCGAATCTGTAACCTTCCACTTACAAGGGAGTATCAATCCATGTCACTAGGCTATAAAGTCATTAGCAAAAAAAAAAAGCCCTTCCTTTATCCGGACACTTGTCATATTGCTATTGTTAATTGTTAAAATGCTTTTGTACACTTGTAAATTCACCTATGATGAATACTTGTAAATTCTGCTATTGTTAGTCGTTAAAATGCATATATGTATACTTGTGAAAAAAAAATGAACAAAGGGATTCTGGTCATTTACCATCAAAACAAAATTCCCCTTTGGTCCTTTAGTACTGTAGTATAATTTCAGAATTTTTTTATCCTCAAATGAAATAAAGTCAGATATGTAGCGGAGTTAAGTGAAATTCTCCCTAGCAATTTTGTCTATATATCAATCATTTATTTGTTGTGTTTGTGACCACTCATGAGTAAGGTAAGGGCCTCTTTAAATAACAAGTGAGTTGAAAAGCTAGATAACATATATTTGGTCTGAGGATAGAGGGGAGGAAAAGTGGGAGAAGAGAAAATTTTTTTGAGTTGAATTTAAAAAAATTAGAGAAGTGGGGCTGAAAATTTTTAATTAATTTTTCTTACTCTTTTATCTTATATATTCTCTTTATTAAAATTTTATTACTCCACTTCTTCAATCTTTTAAAATTCAACTCATAAAAATTTCCCCTCCCCTCCCCTCCCCTCCAAATCCCTCACACCAAACACATATATGCCCCGTTTGGTACATGAGAATTGAAGGTAGGGAAGTGGAAGTAGAGGTGGAATTCAAAAATTAACTTGTTTGGTATGTTGAATTCCACTTCCATAAAAAATGATGGAAGTGAGTTCCTTGGGTAGACCCATGGAAGTGGGAGTGTGGTTCCCTGGAAGTGAAATTTTGGGACCATTTTACCCTCATATATTTTATCAATTTACCACTTTGCCCCTCCTGGGTTAACTTTCGTCACTCTCAACCCTCAATTGAAGGCTTCCCTCTCTCCATCCCTTCCAGCGACGATGAGACAGCAGTAATGGTGAAGGACAGCGAGCATCAGCGACAACGTGGACAGCGTGCCACCAGAAACCTAGAAAACCGGCTTGGCACTAACGATGTCCATCCCTTACAGCGATGGAGAGACACTAGCAACAGTGAAGGACGGCGAGCATCAGCGATAGCGTAGGACGGTGAGCCACCAGAAACCGTGAAGGCTGACCAAGGACGATGTCGTCTCCTCCTTCTCCAGATCTGCAATAGCAAAGGATGAAGGAAGATGACATTTTTCGTTTGATTCAGATTTTTTGTTAGATCTGCAATGGCGGAGGACAATGGTGGTTTACTATTGGGTGTGTTTTTTTAAAAAAAATGGCAAGGTCATTTTAGTCTTTTCAAAGGAAAAATATACATATTCATTAAAAATTATATCTCACTTCTATAGATATACCAAACATACTTTTAGAACTCACTTCCTTCTCCACTTCTTCTGCCAATTCCATTTCTATTTCTACTTTCACTTCCATCAAAAACTCTTCCATGATATTGAACGGTGCAATAGAGTTGTAGTGCTTTTCTTTTGATATATCACCTACTGCTATAACCTAAAAGCATTACATAGAACTGTTCATTATAAGAGAAAGGTGGACGTTAATGGCGCTTTAATTTTGATGTGGTTGGTCATACGTAGTGGTCATCATCTTCATCTCCATATATATTTCTATTTATACATGCAATTTCGGTTTAGTTATAAAACTAAACAGATAATTCTTTTAATAGTAATTTTTCTTCTGGAAGGCATAGAAATTTAATTAATAATATGTGAACTGATGAGCGTCATTATTCTAAATGTATAGTTGTAGAAATATAAGTGTAACGAACATTAATTTGACACGGATCTATATCATTGCACAATTTAGAACTATATGTGGTTGATATATATCTAGCTAGTTTTCTTAAGTTGTTTAATTAATTTAATTTTATATCACAATTAATGTCTATTTTTTATCATATATAGAAGCACTTTTATTAAGTTTGTTGTCTTTAACAAGTTGTTTTGGTGAATACTTTAAACCATCAAATCACAAAAAAAAAAAAAAAAAGGAACAACAAAATTAAGGTGTGAATTTGACTTTACAACTAATATATTTCTGTGTGTGTGCATGTTAGATTATATATAGACAGAGTGCTACGATTATTATTACATTGATGTTTGATATATCAACCAATTAATGGTATCTATTTTGAACGTACAACGAAATAATTAGATTTTTTTTATATAATAATGTTAACCACTTTTTTTAAATTATAAATATACCCTTACGAATTCAAATAAACTTAAGCATAAAATAAGTTTAGGGTTTTAATTAATCTTTTCCAAATTCAAGATTTAATTGGTAAAGAGTGATTAAATTAAAATGCATTATAAGTATGTGCATGTTTGGAAGACATCACATTTCACTAAAAAAAACAATAAATTTTTTATGAAAACATTCCGTGGCAAATCACGGAAAAATATTCCGTGACAAATTTATTTACCACACGGGATAATTCTGTGGCTAATTTCGTCGGAAACATTAAAAAATTATTATATATATATATATATATATTATTAGTTATAAATAAATTTGAATTAAAAATAAATTTTAAATTCAAAAATTGGATAAAAATATAGTCATATGAAAATTTATTTAAGATGTAAAATTTTTTAATTTGAAATTAATTTATATTTAAAAAAATAAGATTATATAAAATTATTCTGTATTATTATTAAATCTATATTTAGTTTTTTATAATATATATATATATATATATATATATATATATAATTGATTATATATAAATTGTGCAATAATAAAACATCAAAGCATTCCAGACCAACTGGTAAGGCATTATGCGCTCACAGGGAAGGCCCTGGGCTCGAACCACTAGGGGGCCAAGAGGAATTGCATTTTTAGGAAACATGGAGCTCGACACATGGCAGAGCGAGGCAACGACACGTGGTGGGAGCTAGGCGCAGGCGATGAGCTGGCGGCCTCCGGAGCTACCACATGGCTTCTCCTAACAATGCCATGTGGCATTTTGAAATTAAAAATAGAAAATAAGTTTCCGACAGAATTTGCAAAATTTGCCATGTTATTATTAGTGACGAAATCCATTCCATCAGAAATCCATTTCCGTCGCAAATCTGTGGCAAATTTCATTAGAAACTCTGAATTTCATGGCAAATTCTATCAAAAATTCAATATTTTTTTGTAATGTTTATCTAAAAGTTACCATACGTATTTTATGCTGTGGAAAATGGAGATCCATTCTAGAATATAAGTCAATATTTATTTTTCAAGTTTCATATATATATATATATATATATCCATTCTAGAATAAGTCAATATTTATTTTTCAAGTTTCATATATATATATATATATATATATTAACATTTTATTGCTATTATCATGCTTAATTATATGCATGTATAGCATAGTACCTACTTACGCATGCATGCATGCGTGTGTAAATAGTAGTGATTCTATGTTGGTATATAATTTTACATGGGGTGTTCAAGAGGTTTTCTCGTCCGGTCTCAAGCCTATCCTGAAAATTTTTAAGACGGAAAAATTTAGGATCAAGAAAATTTTGTTTCAGGATTGGGATCTGGAATGGATTTTCTTGATCACGTCCCATCCCAAATATATCTATAATTTTTTAAGAAAATTATTCTAAAATCTTAAAAGCTAAAACGGCATTATGGTAAAACCGAAATTGAGTTAAAGTTAGAATCTTGCTTTTTGTAGCACGTTTTATTATTATTTTTATTATCATTGAATTGAATTTCATGAAGTTACTTCTTTTATTAAGAGTCATGGCAGCAATGTTGAGACTTGGGAATTTTGAAAAATTTGTAATTTTAATTTTCTTTAAATATCTGTATTGAACTAATTGGTACAATATGATATTTCTATCTTAGCCATTATAAAGGAAATACAAGAAATTGGGCCCAATTCAATTTACATAAGATTGATCGTATTAATGGGCTAGTCAATTCTTGATATTTCATCCATTCTTAATATAGGACATATTTATTTAATTTGATTAGATTCAGGGCATGTATTTTCTAAAACACTCTAGTTATCTTCGTTAATTCCCTTATTCCCTCTCCTAATTGATTATTACTAAAAGAGTATCAATATGGGTTCATTAGGAAAAAATTGACAAATATGTAAACTATGTTTTATATTTATATCCAAAATCAACTCTCTAAATATATCTTATATTAAAACTAGAGAGAGTACTTCTCAGTCCTAAAAGTACGATCTAGTTTGAGAGTGAATTTTTCTTCTATATATAAGACCTTTTTTCATTTATCTCTTATATTTATTATTTTTCTCGAAACTAATTTGTCTAACTTACACTACCAAAAAACACTGAATTTCCGACCAAATTCAGATTTTTCCGATGGAATGGATTCCATCGCTGACAATAGCATAACACACCAATTTTTGACGGAATTCATATTCCATCGGAAATTACAATGGAATTAATTTCATCACAAATTCCCGATGGACACAAACTTATTTTTTAAATTTTAAAAAGCCTCGTGGCAACTCCAGCGGCGGCGCCACCTCATCGTCGAAGCCTAGTCCACCACGTGTCGCAGCTTGTCTCTGCCACGTGTCGCAACCTCTTTTTTCTTGAAAATGCAACTCAACTTGTCCTCCTTTGGTTTGAACTCACGACCTCGTCCGTATGAGTGCGATGTCTTATCGAATGACCTCGACTGCTTTAATGTTTTATTATTACACAATTATATATATATATAATATCTTATTATATACAATCAATTATTTATAAATATATATTTTTCTTATATATAAATGTAATAATAATATAAAATAATTTTATATATTCTTATAATTTTTAATATAAATTAACTTCAAATTAAAAAATTTTACATCTTAAATAAATTTCATATGACTATTTTTGTCTAATTTCTAAAATTAATTTTTTTATTAACATTAATTAATAACTAATAAATAATTATTAGTTAATAATTATATATTAATATTAATTAATAACTAATAAATTTTATTTTTAATAAATAAATTTTTATATGACCATTTGCCCTTACAGGGACCAAAACCTATTATTGGAAACTTGAGGAGTCAAAATCAAAATAAGAAAAAACTTGAGGGATGAAAGATGGTATTAATCCTAATTTTTAAATATTTATATGGCTAATAATATCATAATTTTAATTTTTATAAAGATATTTTTTTAAAATTATTTTTAAAAAAATAATAAATTTTTAATTTTTCCGACGGAATTCTGTGTCAAATTGCCATGAAAAATTCTGTCAGAGACGGAAAATTCCGTCAGAAATTCTGTGGCAAATATTGCCATGGAATATTTTCCGTGGCTAATTCACCAAGGAAAAAATTCCGTCGGAATTTGCCAGGGAAACAAATTCCGTGCAAATTTAATGTTTTTTTGTAATGTTATAAACTGATATATAATATAATGTTACATAGAAGTGTTTTAGAAAGATCATATCACATGTTATAATTAAGTATAAATTTAGCTTCCTTAATTTCCCTAAATTAAATAAATAGGTTTTACATTAAGAATTAAAGGAATATTATATATGTGCTACTATTAGTCAAATTCAAGTAAAGTTGAGTTCTGTAACACCCTAAATTTTATATTCACAAAAAATATATTGTAATTAATTGAGAAATTCAATAAAATGGTGAACATTCATGAATTTGGATCTTATGAATTTTGAAATATTCATATTCATAAGGAAATGGGCAAATTAACTCAAGAAATGAATTAAATTACAAAGGTGATAGCAAAATCATAATTTTTCTAATTTAGCCCAAGATTAATTATTTTTCTAATTAATTGAAGTTAATTTCAATTAATCAAGGAACATAAAGGAAAATGTATAATTGGATTATTCTTGATGGAATAAATCAAGAATTGTGAAATTAGAGGGAATTATACATAATTCACTTAAGTGAATTATGAAATTAATGAAATACATATTATTTCTTTTTCTCCCTAAATTTCGGCCAACATATGAAAATAAGGTTAGAATAAATGTGTTTGGTTAGAGTAAAGAAAAGAGGGGATGGTTGATGTTACTAGAAGGGAATCTAGTCCAAATCCAATTGAAGCTAAATGATGAAGGAGTGTGGCATAAAGTAGAAGCATGTTGAAGGAGTATGACATAAAGTAAGAGGGCATGGTTCGAGGTATGGGAGGAGGAATGGTGCATGATAGGTAGTGCAATATTAACCCTTGATGAGATCAAGGGTTAGGAAGAAAGAAGACCAAATGAATAAATATTTTCTCCTTCCTCTTTCATGCATCATTTCGGCCAAAGCAAGGAGACAAGAGAGAGAGAGTGAGCTTGAGAGTTCTTGAAGATTAGAGAGAAGGAAGAAGAAGAGGCTAAGGTAAGGGTGGTTTCTTTGGTTTCTCTTATAGTATTTCCTTAGAATCCTTCTCTAAACTCTTATTTCTCATGAATCCATGGTGGTGAAGACATACTTTGAGATCAAGAAGAGAGGGAGGAGGAGCCTAGAGTAAGAGGAAACCAAGAAGCCAAAGAGAGTAATTTCATGAACTTGCTTTCTTTTGGTGTTGTTGTTGTTGTTTCTTGACTTTTCAAGTTTCTTTGTTGAGTTGGAAAGTTGGAAAACCTATAACCCTAAGGGGTTATGCTGCCCAAATTTTGTTGAATCATGGTTAAGAAGTGTTTAAATAAGTTAATAAAGGATTAGAAGTGGAAAAGTATAAGTTTTGGAAGCTAAGACACAAAACTATTTTTTTTCTATTTTTCTTCAATATTTCTGCTAGCATTGTTCTAAGGGGTAGGAGTTGGATTTTCATGAAATAGATGGTTCCATTGGATTCAGTGAGCAAAAATAGAAGGTATTACAGTTGGTCACTTTTTCGGAAAAGGCCGAAAAAGTATAATTACGAAAATGCCCCTAAAATCCCTAAATCGGGGCTGTCAAGGGTATTTTCATAATTTGACAGTGAATTTAGTGATTTCGAGCTCGGACATGGATTCTTTGGGCGAAAATAAGTTAGGATAGCCCTAATCAAAATTTTGGAAAAACGTGCCATTGGGTCAGGTATAGCGGGGCCGAGCTGGGGACATTTTGGTAAAATTTCACCATAGACTAATATAATCATTAGAAACACTATGGAAGTGTCTAAACTATACATTTGACGTTCTAGGACCAAGTAGAGAGCCCGAGGGATTGGCACGCAAATCAAGACATGTTATTCAAAAATCAGGGAAGGGTGATTAAGGTAGGGAACTTACCTCTCCTGCATGTATTTGATATTTGTGCTGGTGTATGGATGCATGTTATTGCTTTGCTTGATCTTGTGAAACATTAATGAATAATTGAAGCTCTGTTTCTGTTTATGTTATGGTCATACGTATGTTGTTTGAAATATTGAGCACACAGATATGTCATTGTGTGAGCATGAGTCATGTAATGCAAGCATGTCATGCATTAAGCACTTATCTTGCATACATATTGATATTGTTTTTCTACTGAGATTCCCTAGTATCTCACCTTCCCCTACCAATAATTTAGATAGGAGAAGACATAACGTATACTGAGAACAAAGAAGAGAACCGTACGAAGGGATTGTAGTGTTGGAATGAAGACGGGAAGATGTCTCCGTTTCACTGGGATGAATTTAGACACCCACGTAGCGTTGTGAGGCTACGTTAATTGTAATTATTAAGTACGAAGCCCTATAGGGAATTTTCGTAATCGTGCATATAATATCAGTATATCTATACGATTTCTGTGTTGCAAACTGAACTGCGTATCATTTTCTTAAATACTCTGAAATAGGTGAAAATAAGATGAGGGTGTGACAAGTTTTAACTAAGAATAGCTCTCTCAAATCTCTTTCTATGTAAAAGGTGACTCCCCAAGATAAAATGTAACTTTCCTTAAAAAGCAAGGCCATTGAACAACATAAATCTACTAGAACTTAAGAGAATAGAGAGGAGGAGAGCTCGTGATGAAACTGAATGCCCTCTGACCATGCACCATATGTTCATTACCTTTTATAGGCAGAAAATGCAAATAAGACTGTGGGCCACATAACGATGATTAAATACGGTTTTAATGATAATTAAAATGACAATTTCTAAATTGGCCAATAGTGAGTTGCTGCAATTAAAATATTTATGGCTAATAAATATAGTTAATGAAAAAATAAAACCGACTAATTAGAACACATAAATGCTTCAACAATCAACAGTCAGTTTTAAAGACTCGTCTCTTCTCGTCCGTTTTACTAGCCCAACTCATATCTTAACAGTATATGGAACTTCTTTTGACACACACCTACAATAAGGGTTTATTTGATTCGACGGAGGGGAAGGGGAAGGGAAAGGAGAGATTTTAATGGAGGGGAGGGGACGGGAGAGGAGGGAAGGATTTTAATATTACTTTGTTTGGATTGTTCAGAGAGGAAGGGGATTGAGAGATTTTAATGTTACTTTGTTTGGTTTGGGAGGGGAAGGGAGGGAAAATACTTTAATCTGGACAATTTTACCCTTTTATTCAAGTTTTCTTAAATTCTGTACAATGTTTAATAAAATATATTATAAATATAAAATTATAATGTAATAATTATAAAAATTGAATAAATATAATTATAATTATAGTAATAAATACCCAAAATTATATCCATGGTTTACTTACCATATATATACAAAAATAAGTAAAATATTATAATTATAATATATATACACAATAAAAAAATTTAAAACAAAAGTGGAGTGCTTTCCACAATTTTGCGGATTCAGTCTTCCGAAATTTTGAAGGAAGGAAAGGAAGTAATGATCGTGGTCGCCAATCGCAATTGCTATTTTGTCCTTTCCGCAATTTTCCTACTGGTGTTGAATTTGCTTTTAATGATATTTCTTCCTTATCGTCCATGTTTATTTTCATGCTGTGTTTGCTTGTGTGCCGAAGAAGGAATGCTAATCTTACCGTCGATCTTAGTTGTAGTGTCGATCTCCTCTGCACTGGATCATTCTCACCATTGATCTTTGTTCTCCGTTGTTGTTTGGGCACTGATGAAGTCACTGATTGGAAGAAAAATCAAGAAAGAAACAACATCGTGATTTGTTAGAGAAGAGGGTAATATGGGATAACTAAAAATATCTATGGGCAAAATGGTCAGTGTAAGGCAAAATATTGCCCCTCCCCTCCAAATTCCCCCAATTTGGAGGGGGAGGGTTTTGAGGGGAGAGATTCTAGCTTCTATCTCTAAGCTCTACTATATAAGAGGTTCCAGTCCAGCAATGGTAGAGGAAAGACGAAGTACATGTTTGGTAACACTTATTTTTTGAATATAAATGCTTATTACGTAAGTTGAGATAAAACTCCTCTCACATACTTACCTTAGATACCGTAAATCACGATTTATAAGCACTTATTGTCCAAAAATAAGCTATTTCAAAAGAGCATTAAGATTGTTGTAAATTTGAAACATGAGATAGCAGCCTTTATTTATAAGATAAATCAAGTTCATAGACTTCCGGATGGTTTCTTGGTTTCTTCTCCCCTGATATTCTTTGGTATCCAAGGGTCTTCTTCCCTCCAGTCTTAATTATAAGACAAAGTTGACTTTTTTGGAGAAATTAAGGAAGCCAATTAAATTACTTTAGAGTATTTATATTTATATTTTTTTCTCTAAACTAATTAATTTGACTAATAAACTAATATATAATCTAAGGATACTAAAAATTTAAACACTCTAAAGTAATTTAATTGGCTTTCTTAATTTCTCTAAAAAAAATCAACTTTATCTTATAATTAAGAGTGGAGAGAATATTTCCCTTGGATTACTCAAATACTACCCGGTGGTGGAATTGGGACTTGGACTACTTTGAAAAGTGTGTCGGTCCTTATTTTGCCTCTGTATTGGGTCGTAGGCTAGTCTTTCAGTAATTTTCGAGGAGTATAAGCTATTAAAAAAATAAAGGAATAAAAACCTCCAAAACCTTCCTACGTCGGAACTCCCCCAAGCATTCCCCATTCATGAAACCTGTTCTTCTTCATCCCACTATCTTCCTAGCCTAGCTATCCAGATCGGATTCACTAATATAACCTATTATATTATTTACATATCGCTTATCTCATGTGAGAGAGAAGAAAATTTCAAAAAATTTCCTGCCCCTCAAAACAAACAGACTCTAAAACTCTAACGCAACAATGGTAAATAGAACCTAAGAGTACTACCGGATGGGTCTATTCCCCATGCGCAATATTTAAAAATTCATTTTTAAATATGTTACCGCCAGATGTCAAAGCAGGACATGATCGATCCTCATTAATAGATGTTCTAATATTGTGAATTTTCCTTGTCTAATCCATATATAATTTCAAAACCTCTAGTTACGTTAGTACATGCTCGATTCCCAGAAGTCAATTATACATTAGTAATTTCCTCTGCATCATCGTCTTCTTCAAGAAACAGATCAGAAGAAGCCCAACCAATAAATAGTCTCTCCGTTTTTTATAAGAATATAAAATTTGAATTGTCTTGGCCCTTTTTATAAGAGCCAAACAAAAATTATCTGAACATTTAATGGATTTTTTTTTCATTTTTATCCCTCATTAATTATATGTATTGCCTCAATTAAAGGTTGGTGATACTTATATTTATTCTATTTCTCTCTCTCTTATATATTAACACTTCATAAATAAGGGAATACTTAAGAAAAAAAGTTTATTTTAAACATATTTATTATTTTTAATTAATTTTGACAGCTTTCTCAAATAACATAATTTGGTTATCATGCTCTTATAAATAGGACCGGAGGGAATATTTACAAAACAAATCAATTAAATTTCAAAACATAAAAAAAAGTTAACATCCTTCATTAAATTAGTTAACTACTCCCTCCGTTTTTTTTTGTAAGAACATTTAACCGAATCTCGTGCTTTGAAGCATCGACTAAGAACAATAAATGTGTCAATATTGTAATCCTTTTTACATAGGGAATAAGAGAGAGAATAAGGATTATCATAATGAGGTGGATTGTAGAAGAGAGAGAATAAGAAAATAAATATGATAGAAGTAGTAGATTTTTGGGGTTGTAAAAATTTATTATATTAACATTAAACAGGGGTAATTAATAAGAGCAAAATGAGAAAGTAAGAAATAAAAAATAAGATATTCTCTCAATGTTTCTTATAAAAAAAAATTGGGTATGTGTAGTAGTTGTTTCTTATAAGAAAGAATTGAGGGACTAACAAATAATCATGGCATCTCTCTGCTGTCTTTATATCATTGGAACCATGTCTCTCTGCGAAATCATTAAAGAACATGCTCTGATCATTTAGAAACCCCCAAGCTTTTCCTTGGGTCTCTCACCAGAGGGCAAAAGTGAATCTAAACTTAAAAGCCCTAATCCATGCAACACATCCTGGTAATACGTGTTATCAAACTTGCTTGGTGATCTCATGTCGTTGAACGCTAACATCGTCGGATCTTTCGTGTAGTTCACGCATAGTTTTTTCGATCCTTCGACCAATTTTGGGTTCATCATATGATCAACCTTTGAGGTTTTGCTGAAACTGAAGATCCAGTGAGTGAACTCCTTGTAATGGGTGAATCCGATGGGGTGGCCGCCAGTGAGTGCCGCTATTTCTTGCACCATGAAGTTCTTCGATGTGAACTTCTCATGATCTTGTCCATGGTGAAATCCGGCCTCCGCAAGGCCGCATCGACCTTTAAAGCATTCGACGAGAGACTATCTTTGCGTCCCAATGGTACAGTGTAATATGCCCCTCCTACCATCTTAATGAGATCTTGGGTCGATTGCGCCATGATGTCAGCGCTGAAGATGATGTAGGAGCAAGTAAGCTTAAGGGCGTTCTTGATCTTAAGGATAAGGTCGAAAGCCTTGGCGGAGAGGGAGAGGTTGAGATAGGCATCGCACTCAACCTTCATGTAGCCGTTAGAGCTTATGAGGACGGAGGCGTCGCAATCATAGGTGGTGCAATTGTCAAAGAAGAGGCAGAGGACCAATCCACTATATTCTTAATTTAACTAGGAATCTGTTACCATGAATTGATCTCTTCCTTTAACCCAGTATATTCTTAATTTAATTATGAATATGTTATCATGGAATTGCAAAGGCACTGCATCAAAATAGTTTACTGGTGGAGTTAGAGATGTAATCAAGGGTCAAAATGTAAAAATCTTAATCCTAAGTGAAACTCGTGTTAGTGGCAAAAGGGTAGATAAAATTATTAACAAATTGGGCTTCAATACTTAGATAAGATTGGAAGCTACAAGATATGCAGGTGGTATTTGGGTTTTGTGGAATGTTGAGGATATGTTCATTAATTATGTGTCTTCTTCGACTTAAGCAATTCATGTAAAAGTTACGTTAAATAGTAGTGCTGAGAATTTTCATCTGTCTTGTGTCTATGTTGAGCCTAATTATGTCCTGCGTCAAAATTTACGGAATGAGCTTATTGATTTTAGCATTTTTGTTAGTGGCACTTAGATTGCTATAGAAGATTTTAAAACTTACCTTTTGAGTGAAGATAAATAAGGAGAGTCTAATCCTAACTTTAGGTCTATGAGGCAATTTAGGGATTATATCCAGCAAACTCAGTTGGTTGAAATAAAGGTAATGGGTGAACGCCAAACATGGGAATGTGATCTTCTCAAGGAAAGGATTGATTGGGCTTTTACAAATAAGGCATGAAACATGTTATATCCTCTTACCAAAGTCCATCATCTAAATAAATTTGGCTCAAACCATAGGTTGATTCTTTTTAAAAGTGCCATTGATTTACCTTATCAAAGACCAAAACCACCGTTTTGTTGTCAGGCTGCTTGGTTCTTGGAAGAGGGTTTTGATGATATTGTTAAAAAATGTTGGAGCATGGAAAATTGGAATGATAAAGTCAACCTTTTTGTCAATAAAGCTGGGGAATGGAGCAAAAGGAAGGTCGGTAACTTAATGAGAAAAAGAAAAATATTCTTAGAAGAATAGGGTATAGAACAGGCAAGGAGTCGTCGAGATAACCAGTACTTGATGCAAATTGAGAAAGAGCTTTGGAAGGAATATGATAAAATTCTTGCACAAGAAGAGTTGCTTTGGTTCCAAAAGTCAAGATGTAATTAGTTGAAATGGGGACACAAAAACAACCAATTTTTCATACGATAGCCATAATCAAGAGAAGAAAAAAATAGGATTGAAGGGCTCAAGGGTGCTAATGGAAACTGGATTTTTGATCAAAATGAACTTAGGGAGTTCGCCTTAAGTTATTATATAAATTTGTTTCAGAGTGACATTGTTACTTACACTTCTCTAAAAACTTTTTGCCAATTCCCTACTTTGAGTACCTCTGAGCCAGACAAACTTCATATAGCAGTTACGAATGAAGAAATAAAAAATGCTACTTTTGATCTTAGAGCCTTTAAAGCTCCAGGGCTTGATGGAATACAAGTTTTATATGTACTAAGAATATTGGAGTTTGGTTGGAAATTCTATTTGTGCTTTGGTGAAGGATTTCTTTGAGGACCTATCAAGAGTCACTACAAAAAAAACGTGATTTAGTAGCGGTTAAAAATGGGTATTCGTAGCGGTTCTAACCGCTACAAACTAGGTTAGTAGCGGTTACGAAAACCGCTATTAAATCGTACGTTGCAAGCGGTTTTGTAGCGGTTCTATAAAACCGCTACTCAATCAAAACTAACCGCTACAATTTTTGTAGTGGTTCATAGAAACCGCTACAACACCAAGAGCTATTTGTAGCGGTTATATAACCGTTACAAATATAAAAAATTTTATTAAAAAGAAATTTTTTTTTTGTAGCGGTTTAATAACCGCTACAAATATATAAAAATGAAAATTTGTTAAAAATGACATTTTTTATTTGTAGCGGTTAAGAAACCGCTACTAAATTTGAATTTCATGAAATTAGTAGCGGTTCTAAAAACCGCTACTAATTTTATGAAATTCAAATTTAGCGCCAAAAAATTTAAATTTAGGCGCGTTATTTAGTAGCGGTTTAATAACCGCTACAAATATTTAAAAATTTTTTTAAAAATATACGTTGATTTTTTTCTTTTTTTTAATATTATATTAAATAGTTTAATTTATTATTATTTTATCTATTTCAATTAGTTTATTAATTAATAGTTTAACTTATTAATAAATTAAAAAGAAAAAATGTAATTGAATATGATTAGTATAAAATTTATATTAATAATATTATTAAGGATAGTTAGGTAATAAGGAATTATTATGTTTTATAATATAATGTAATTGTATATGAAAAATAGATGAAAATGAGATAGAGTTATGATATATCTAAAAAAAAATGGTTAGAATAAATTTTATAGAAAGAAAAGAAATATTCTAAAAGATATTGAAAATCTTGTTACCATATTTGATCATATTATTCAGCTCCTCTACTTATATGAAAGAAGTTGTCAATGAGAGGAAATGAAAGAAGGGTAAGGTGAAAAGAAATTGGGGAGTGTTTGAAATGAGTTGTGATAAGGGTATTTATAGGGATTCACGTATAATTTGTAGCGGTTAATGTAGCGGTTACTAATTAGTAGCGGTTATTTATATTTTTGTAGCGGTTTAATTATTTGTAGCGGTTATTTATATTTTTGTAGCGGTTTAATAACCGCTACAAATATTATATTAATTTTTTTTTTAAATTTTTTTTTACATTTTATTTTCACACAAATTTTTTGCATTTTTTGTGAAGAAAATTTTTTTACACTTGAATTCTACAAATATTATTTTAATTTTTTTTAAAATATTTTTTTACATTTTATTTTAACACAAATTTTTTGCATTTTTTGTGAAGACAAATTTTTTACACTTGAATTTGATCACTCATCGTCGCCATCCCTACAGAAATTTTGTAGAAAAATTATTGTTATTGATGTATTATTAAATTTAAAAAATTTAATTGAAATGACGTGGACTTAAAAAAACTCACCGCAGTAGAGGTAAATTGTCATCGCCTTCAGGGAAGTAGTTTTCAAAATCAGCTGGCTGAAATGGCTCACTCTCGTAGGCGATGTTATCGCCTTCACCCATGTCGTAAAGGTCTCTTGGCTTTAAATGAACGACCATGTGCCAATCCCTATGCCGCTCGTCCTCGACATAATAAACCTGATGTGCCTCTGAAGCTAGAATATACGGCTCATCATCTTGAGAAATACCAATATGAATCGTGCGTGAGAAATTGACTGATGTGATCCCTAGGTCGTCAGTTGTCAGTCCCCGAGAAGTAGTGGTATTTGCCCACAAACACTTGAACAGCGTCACGGTGAAACGGCCTTGATAATTAAGCTCGACCACATCAAGAAGCTTGCCATAGTAAGGGACGCCTCCGAACTGCATGTTGGCGTCACTGCTGCTCGCATAACTCCTTGTCCCAAATGTGCCATAAACACCCGAATTCTGTGTTTGCAATCCCTGATCCCGTGAAACCGTGCAAAACTTAAAACCATTGACATTGTATGCTGTAAACCGTTTTGCATGATCAAGAGGGCCGATTGCGAGAGCTCTGAAATCTGGTGAGTGTGGGTTGTGGTCATTTAGTATTCTGCGCACAAACCAGCCCGGGAATTCTCTGTGGACCCTCCTATCAACTTCCGAGGATGTCTGTGTACGGATCCTGAGCTGACGCTTGACATGACTTCTGAATTCCCTGCAATTAATAATGGAAAGGCGTTAGTGAAATGAAAGTGAGAAATGTTACGAAAGATATAGATCGATTAACATACATGTGAGTGTACAATTCTTACCGTATGAAAGGCTCAACTTGAGTGCAATTAATCAAGACATGTCTATGTGCTTGGAACTTCTCAGTTGCCGTTAGTTTGAAGTTCTCAGTTGCTCCAACTGGTTTACCAACACGAGGGATAAATTCTCCTGATGTCGGCGCAGGTTCAGGACAATCGTCAACACGAGGGGGGCGGTTGAAAGCCGTCTCAAGATCATCAAAGTACCTTGAGCAAAAATAAAGCACCTCATCCCCTATATAGCCTTCAGCTATAGAACCTTCTGGCCACGCCTTATTCCTCACGTAAGATTTTAATTTCCTAAGGAACCTACGAAGTACATAAGAGAAAATTGATATAAAATGATGAAAAGGACGACTAGCAAACATTAAATACGGACAATAAATGAAAGCACATATTTAAAATGAGTACCTCTCAATCGGATACATCCAACGATATTGTACTGGTCCAGCGAGCTTTGTTTCATGAACGAGGTGGACCGTGAGGTGAACCATCACAGTAAAAAAGGACGGAGGAAAGATCATCTCCAAGTGACAAAGCGTAAGAATGATTTTCGACTGCAGCTGATTGAGCTCCTCAACGATCAGAACCTTAGAACACAACTTCCGAAAGAAAGAACAAAGTTCCACCAAAACGATGGAAACATCGGGAGGAAGTGTATTCTTTATAGCCAGAGGGAGTAACTGCTGCATAAGAACATGTGAGTCGTGACTCTTCAGGCCAGCAACCTTCCGAGCCTGCAAGTCGACACATCGAGAAATGTTGCTTGAATACCCATCAGGAACTTTTATTTTCTTCAACGTCGCGAGGAAGACATCCTTGTTCGATTTTGTGAGGGTAAACTTTGCCGGTGTAAATCTGTCATGCTCATCTGGCCAAGCTTCTTCACGAACTCCCATGTCGCGTAAATCTTTCCTAGCTTGAAGGTGATCTTTTGTCTTTCCGGGTTCGTTAAGCAGCGTATACAGCACATTGTCGCAAACATTCTTTTCAATGTGCATTACATCAAGACTGTGGCGAAGTAAATTAGATCTCCAATACGGAAGCGTGAAGAAGATACTTATCTTCTTCCACTGCTGAGGCGCCGAAGTCCTGCGTGTCTTTTGGCGAGTTTGTGCTGAATCGTCGCTTTTTCCAAACTCGACGTCAACATGCTCAAGCTGCTGTAAGATATCTATACCGGACAAAGTCTGAGGTGGTCCTCTGTTCTCTGCTTTCCCATTGAAGCGATTCCGTTGCAATCTGAACTTATGCGTTCCATCGAGAAACCTCCGATGCCCCATAAAGCACCACTTTCGGCTGTGGGGAAGGCGCAGTGCGTCAGAGTCGAAATTGCAAGCCGGACACGCCGACCCAGTGTGCACATTCCAACCAGATAATGTGCCAAGGCCAGGAAAGTCACTGATCGTCCACATCAAGGATGCACGCATGTTGAACAAAGTCTTGCTGTGAGCGTCGTACGTCTCCAAGCCGACATTCCACAGGTCAAGCAATTCCGCAATAAGCGGTTGGAGATACACATCGTTGTCATTGCCCGGTGCCTTTTTGCCTGGAATGATCATAGACATAATGAAAGAGCTTTGTTTCATACACATCCAGGGGGTAAGTTGTAGGGAACTAAGACTACCGGCCAAATGCTGTAACTTGTGCTAAGATTCCCGAAAGGATTGAAACCGTCGGTCGCCAACGCAAGCCGGACATTTCTGGGGTCAGTCGCAAAATCTGGAAAGTCGTTGTCAAACGTTTTCCAAGCAGCTGCATCCCGCGGATGTCTTAATTTACCGTCTTTGTTTTTATCAACGGCATGCCACCTCATGTGCTCAGCAGTTTTAGACGACATAAATAATCTTTGTAGACGAGGTTTCAAAGGGAAATACCTGAGAATCTTTGCAGGTTTCTTCTTCTGCTTTTTCCCCTTCCGAATTGTCTTGTACCTCGATGTGTGACATCTCTTGCACGTCTCCCTGCTGGAATCGTCTCCCCAATACAGCATACAATCATTTGGGCACGCATCAATCTTTTGATAATTCAACCCCAACCTGTTGATGATCTTCTTGGCCTCGTAGAAGGTTGTGGGAATCTCGGCGTTGGGGAATGCATCTTGTAATAAGTCGAGCAACATCGACATTCCCTTATCCGTGATCCCACACAAGCACTTGATATGATACAATTTGATCAAGAAAGATAATTTAGAATATTTGCGACAACCTTGATATAAAGGACGATCTGCCTCATCCATCAAGTTGAAAAAATCCCGAGCTGCTTCATTCCCCATAAAAGCCGGCTCAGAGCCGTGCACTTCTTCGTTGAAGTTGTCGCCTTGAAATCCAAACGCATCACACACAGCATCATTCACAGGATCATCTTCATCTACTTGAACGCCTACTTGAGAACTTCGAGGAAGAGCCTCGTCATATCTAATACCGGCCTTCTCACCATGAACTACCCAGAACGTATAGTCCTCAGGGAAAGGCTTCACAAGCAAATGTTCCTTCACAACATTTCGTGGATGCCACTTCTTGAACTTGCATTTCCGACACGGACAGACGATCTTGCCGTTACAGCTGGCGTGAGTGAATGCGAAATCTAAGAAACTGTTTAATCCGTACAAATATTTAGGAGAATTGCGCGGCAACCTTATCCAAGATTTATCCATAGCTACAAGTGAGAGAGAAGAAAGTATAGAGAAGAAGATGAGTGAGAAGATAATGAAGAATGCCTAGAACCTTATATTCTGAAAATCCAACGTTTATAACTTTATAGCGGTTATTAAACCGCTACACCAACCGCTACAGAAATTCAAACGTTTATAATTTTGTAGCGGTTACATATATAAAACCGCTACTAATATTCAAGCCGTTAATTGGTGGGAAATTCAAAATGTACTTGTTGAGTATTAGTAGCGGTTTTATATATACAACCGCTACTAATGTTCAACGAATTAGTAGCGGTTATATATATAAAACCGCTACTAATATTAAAGCCGTTGGACATTAAATATAAAAATAATTTTCTAATTTGTAGCGGTTATACATA
Source organism: Inga oerstediana (assembly GCA_963210345.1). Taxonomy (NCBI): domain Eukaryota; kingdom Viridiplantae; phylum Streptophyta; class Magnoliopsida; order Fabales; family Fabaceae; genus Inga; species Inga oerstediana. The sequence continues at coordinate 82,867,428 of OY723401.1, read as the reverse complement.
ATATAACCGCTACAAATGTGCACAAAGGCGGTAAATTTGAAAATTCAAATCATTTGAGTGTTTGTAGCGGTTATGAGTAAATAACCGCTACAAATACATATATTTGTAGCGGTTTTCATTGGAAAACCGCTACAAATATATAAGTAAATTTGTAGAGGTTATGAGTTCAGAACCGCTACAAACCTATATCTTTGTAGCGGTTATTTACTCATAACCGCTACAAATATATACCTTTGTAGCGGTTTTAACTTAAAACCGCTACAAATATATATATAATTTTTTTTTTTAAATTTAGTTTTAAATCATTTATAAATTATTTCAATGCGATATAATAATATAAATATAATTATATAAAACACAATAAGAAAATTCTGAAATAAAATCTCATAAATATTTACAAATGTTTAAAAGAAAAGAAAATGTCCTAAACTAAGAAGCTGGGGGCTGATCCTCTGGTGCTCCCTCAGGTGGGGCTCCCTCAGGTGGGGCTCCCTCAGATGCCGCTGGATCGGGCCGCTGCGTAGACTGAACCGCACCATCCTCATCAGCAGGAGGAGGAGCTGTAGGAGGAGGAGTAGTGCTCGGGACGACGTAGCGAGGGACAGGGGGGACCGCTGGATGCTGCTCGTCCGGGAACAGCCGATTCCATGCTCCCTCGAGCATAGTGTTCGCGATCTCACGCCACTGCGTCTGCTGCGCGTACATAGTGTTTGCGTGGATCTGCAGCAGCTGCGCCAGCATCTGCTGCATCTGCTGCTGCGTCTGCTCCAAATCTGACCGCAGCTGGTCAATCGACTCGTCCCTCCGACGTCTGACCCCTCTAGAACTGCCAGCCTCAGAGGCGGCGCTCCTGCCGTAGATCATGCTGGGTCTGGCGCCTATCCCCATCCCCCGAACTCGTCCGGGGTGCTCAGGCTGAGCCAGACCCGCCTTCAGAGGAGTTGTCGGGTCCACTGACCCCTGTGACTCCTCAGGCTGGGTCTGTCGCAGCTCAGCCTGCAACTGCTGCATCCGCTCCTGCCATTTTATGAAATAATTAATAATTACCATTTTTCATTATTAACTTTGTTTTTAAAAAAATATAATTCAAAATTACTTACAATGGCCGCCTCTGCCTGCTGAGAGGTCGCAGTCCCGTCACGGTGTCTGTGTGTGATGGCGTACAGCTCCGCATAGTCCGTCTGACGGTTCTCCTGCTGAGCCCTCGTCTCCTGAAACAATCACAAAACAATTAGTATTATGAAATAATCAACTAAAAGTAAGTGAAGCACTTGAAAAGTTACCAGCTCGCTGTAGGTCACAGCAAAGGTCTTCGATCCTGCTGTGTGGTGGATCGTCTGCTGCGCCCGGATCCCGGCGTTCCTCCGAGCAAGCTCCTGGAAAAAAAAATTAAATGTATTATAATTTAAAATTAAATACAAAATAAAATGATATTATAATTTAATATTTAACAATTACAAAATTATATATAAAAAATATAATAAATACATTACCTGCGCCTCAGGGCTCCTCCTGAACTGGACAAAACGTGCCCAGTCGTTCGGCGGCACGCCGTCCGGGACGCTCTCCTGCAGCTGCTCCAGAGGCATCGTCCCGTCCCCATCCACACTGTGGAAGAGACGGTTCCTCCTGTTCCTCCACGCGTCGCCCATCTTCACGAGGGCGTACCTCTTCCGGTTGGCCCGGACGGCAAACCGCAGCTGAAAAAAAGACATTTAAATATCAATAATTATAAAAACCATAATTTAAAAAAATAATTAAATAGAATTAATTACAAAAGATATTAATTAAATAGTTTTAATTACCTGAACCACCTCCTCCCAAGCTTGGTCCTTCGGCCCCTTCGGAATGTGCCTCCACGTCGGGAAGTGAAGGGGGAACCGCATCCAATTCGATCCCAGGTCGCTCAGGAAGCGGTTGAGCAGGTGACCCCCATTGTGGATCGGCTGGTCAGTGCCCTCGTTCCACGGCACTACAACTCGCAGGGACCGGTCCATGCTGTTCAGACCGGCCACATCCAGCCTCCTCGTCGTCACGTTCCCCTGCTCATCTGCACAGTTGACCGCACGTTAGATAAATTATAATTCAAAGTTAAAACGTTAAAAAATTAAAAAATTATATAATTTACCTTCGACCTGCACCTCAAACCCAGTGGACCGCGAAGACGACCCTCGTGGGTTGTTCTGCTCCCGAGCCTCTTCCTCATCGAGGAACTGCTCCATCTCCCTGAACCCACTAATCGGGATCTCGAACTCCTCCTTGTTGAGGAAGTCCTCAACGCTAATCTCTGGCACCTCCACCTCAGGCACCTCAGCTGTGGTCGTCGCCTGTGGGATCGTCTGCGGTTCCTGTGGAGAGATGGGCTGAGATGCCTCGGTAGCCCTGCCTGCGCGCTGCCCCTCCCTCTGCCCCCTACCCGGCTGCTGCCACCCCGTAAAGTCGGTCTGGGGAGCATAGGGGCCTTCCCCTTATCCTGTCCTGAAGCCATATCAACTGTACAAATTAAAAAAAAAATTAGTCCATTATTATACAAAAATATAATAAAAATACAAATATAAACAAAAATACGTGTTATATACGTACCTCAAGTGTAAATACTGCGGAATACTGACCAAAAACTCCTATAGACTCGTCTGAACGCTCAAATATCGAATAAACCTCTCAGAGAAACCTCAGGAAACAAAATGAGCAAAATGAGAAATGGAGGAGGCGAGGTGTTTAAATAGCCACATATTAGTAGCGGTTATTTAAAATAACCGCTACTTTAACCGCTACAAATAATTAAATTTGTAGCGGTTCTACAATAACCGCTACAAATCTTCACAACGTTTGAAATTCTGTAGCGGTTATTGCCCAGAACCGCTATAAATTTGGAGTCTCTTGAAATTCTGTAGCGGTTTTCAGTAAAAACCGCTACAAAATTCTGACTTTTGGTATTTTGTAGCGGTTTATGTGCATTAACCGCTACAAAATAACTGCTACAAGTTTTGGCGGGAATTTCGCGCCAAATTTGTAGCGGTTTTTTGTAGGAAACCGCTACAAATATTCTTGCCGCTACAAATTTGTAGCGGTTTAGGTAAAAACCGCTACAAATACTATAATTTGTAGCGGTTTAATATAACCGCTACAAGTGCACCGCTACGAAATACCTTTTTTTTTGTAGTGGGAAGGGTTCAACTTGAGTGCAGTTAATCAAGACATGTCTATATGCTTGCAACTTCTTAGTTGCCGTTGTTTGAAGTTCTCAGTTCCTCCAACTGGTTTACCAACACAAGGGATAAATTCTCCTGATGTTGGCGCAGGTTCAAGACAATCTTTTATATGAGGCGGTTGGTTGAAGGTGGTCTCAATTGCATCAAAGTACCTCGAATAGAAATACAAGACCCCATCCCCTATATAACTTTCAGCTATAGAACCTTCTGGTCACGCCTTATTCCTTACGTAAGATTTCATTTTCCCAAGAAACCTATAAAGTGAAGAAGGAAAAAATGATACAAAATACTCAAAAGGGTGATTAACAAATATAAGAACTAATAATGATGCACATATATAAAATGAGTACATTTCAATGGGATACATCCATCGATATTGAACTGGGCCAGCAAGCTTTGTTTCATGAACAAGGTGGACTATAAGGTGAACCATCTCAATGAAAAAGGACGAAGGAAAGATAATCTCTAAATGACAAAGTGTAAGAATGATTTTGGATTGCAACTGATCGAACTCCTCAACGATCAAAACCTTGGAACATAACTTTCGAAAGAAAGAACAAAGCTCCACCAAAATGAATGAGGGTGAACTTTTATTTTGTTCAACGACGTGAGGAAGACTTCTTTGTTTGGTTTTGTGAGGGTGAACTTTGCCAGCTAAAATTTGTCATGCTCATTTAGCCATGCATCTTCACAAACTCCCATGACACGTAAATCTTTCTTCGATTGAATATGATCTTTTGACTTTTTCGGTTCATTAAGCAACGTATATAGCACATTGTCGCATACATTTTTTCAATGTGTATGACATCAAAACTGTGACGAAGTAAATTAGAATTCCAATATGAAAGAGTGAAGAAAATGCTTATCTTCCTCCACTGCTGAGGCGCTGAAGTCTTGCTAGTCTTTCACCTAGTTTTTACTGCATCGTACCTTTTTTGTAACTCGAAGTCAACATCCTTAAGCTGCTGTAAGATATCTGCGCTGGATAAAGTCTGAGGTGGCCCTCTTGTTTCTGGTTTCCCATTAAAGCGATTCCGTTGCAATATAAACTTGTGCTTTCCATCGAGAAACCTCTGATGCCCCATAAAGCACCACTTCCAACTGTGGGGAAGGCGTACTGCGTCAGAGTCAAAATTGCAAGTTGGACACGCCGAGCCAGTATGCACTTTCCACACGGTTAATGTTCCAAGGCCAGGAAAGTCACTAATTGTCCACATCAAGGCTACACGCAAGTTGAATAATGTCTTCTTGTAGGCGTCATATGTCTCGATGCCGACATTACATAGGTCAAGCAATTCTGCAATAAGCGGTTGGAGATACACATCGATGTCATTACCTGGTGCCTTCGGAACGTTCCTCCACGTCCTGAAGTGAAGGGGGAACCGCATCCAATTCGAGCCCAGCTCATTCAGGAAACGGTTGAACAGGTAACCCCCATTGTCAATAGGCTGGTCTGTGGCCTCATTCCACGGAACTACAACTCGTAGTGTCCAGTCCAAGCTATTCAGACCGGCCACATCCAACCTCCTCGTGGACACGTTCCCCTGCTCATCTATACAATTTACTGCACGTTAGATAAATTGCAATTCAAATTTAACATTTCTAATTTAAATATTTAATTTATTAAATAAAAATATATATTTACCTTGGACCTGTACCTCAAACCCAGTAGACTGAGAAGACGACCGTTGTGGGTTATTCTGGTCTCGCTCCTCCTCCTCATCCAGGAACCGCTCCATGTCTCTGATCAGAATCTGGATCTCAAAGTCCTCGTTCGCATTATAGTCATTGACACTGATATCTCCCTCTCCCAGATCAGGCACTTCTGGTGTGGTCATTTCCTGTAGGACCGTTTGCGGTGGCTGTGGTAGGGTCGAATCTTGTGACTGCTATGGGGAGATGGGCTGAAATGGAGTGGTCATCCTCCCTCAGCACTGTCCCCTCCTCTGCTGCTGCCCTGCAGAATCGGTCTGGGGATCTTGGGCTCCTTCCCTTTGTCCCTCCCTGAAGCCATATCAATTGCAAAAATTCAAAACAAAAAAACAAACCAATTGGTCACATTTATATGTAAAATTATAATAAAAATAAAAATAAAATATATATTGTCCGTACCTCAAGTGAGAATAATTAGAAATGCTGCAGCGAAAATTCTCTGATAGATGTCAGAATGCTCAGATTTAAAGGAAAACTCTAAGAGAAACGTCAGAAAACAAAATGGGCAAACGACAAAATGAAAGGGGCGGCGGGCTTTCATAGTTGTGGACTTTGTAGAAATTCTTGAAAAAACTGCTACAAAAAAACTAGGGCGGCAAAACTTTGTAATGGTTATAAAATAACCACTGTAAATTTGATGACTTTTGAAGTTATGTAACGGTTATGAAAACCTAACCGCTGGTGACTTTTGACATTTTGTAGCGGTTCAATTCGTTGTAACTGTTACAAAAAATCGCTACACTATTGGCGCAGCTTGGTGGCGCCAAGTGGCATGAACTTTGTAGCGGTTTATATATTGTAACCGCTACAGGTTAACTGCGATAAATTTTGGAGGGAAACTCAGGCCATAGTTGTAGCGGTTTTATCCTTTTAACTGTTACAAATAACATTACCAATCAGTCGCGCCACTTGGCGCGTAGCTTACCGCTATAAATTTGTAGCGGTTTATGTTATAGCCGCTACAAATTTCAAACTTTGTAGTGGTTAAGTGTAACTGCTACAAATGCACCGTTATGAAATCCCTTTTTTTATAGTGTTTTAATTAACTCCCTGTAGTTTCAGTGACACTCATGAATTTGGCAATACAATTGCCAAAATAATTATTGTCAGTTTCATCTTCATTGTCATTTAACCAAATACAATCACCTTATAATGGTCATTTCATTATTTTCTTTATTATGATAGCTTCTATTTACCATCTCATAAAAAAATCAATTGTTTTTTACTTTCCCAATAAAAAAATTTATATTTATATCTTTTTTATATCATCACCAATATTCGGTTTGAGGTTCGTCGTTGCCCCTCTCAACAAGTGTCTTTGCTGGGAGACGAATTTGAGACCCAGAAGGATATAGCGGGGTCTTACACCGCTAGACCAGCTCTATGTCAGTTATATTTATATGTTGTTTAACAGCAAGCATATGATTTTTTTTACCTGAAACAGCAAGCATATGATATAGGGAAAATCTCTAATAAAGAACTTTAAAAATACTAAAAGACAAAAAAATGTTTCAAATAGTCATAATCTCAAATAGATGTCAAGCTCAATTTGTCTTTATTGAAATTAAAAAGAAAAGTCCAATTTGTCCTTACATATTTTTTTATTTTAAAAAAATTACCCCCACTAGTCCCTTAAGGAATAAATATATATTTCTAAAGTGGTGGGGGTAGGGTTTGAATCCCTACCACTAGTTTGCACAAGATGTTGGTGGCTATTAGGCCACCAATGCCATTCAATATAAATAATGTAAACAAAAATATATATATTAATCTTTGATTTTTAACCCGAGCCCACTAACAAATTAGATAAAGAATTAATGAATTATCAAGTTTAGATAAAGAATTTTCAACTTTCATTTTTTGAGTAAAAAATTTACTACTCTCTCAAGCCATTCGCAGGTTCAGATAAGGAATTCACAATTTTTGTTTTTTAAGTAAAAAATTCACTTACTCTTTCAAGTTATTCACAAGTTTAGATAAGGAATTCACAAGTTCAGATAAGGAATTCACAACTTTTATTTAAGTAAAAAGTTCACTTCCTTTCTCAGGCCATTCACAAGTTTAAATAAGGATTTTACATGTGACGTCCTTATCTCAATTTCAACCTTTTTCAGAGTATTTACGGAAAATGATATGCGGTTCAGTAGGCAACACAGGAATAACATAATTATACTGATAATATGTGCATGATTACATAAATTCCCCATAGGGGTTCGTACATGATACTTATGATTAAGATAGCCACACAAGGTTACTAGGGTGTCTAAACCCATCCCAGTGAAACGGAGACTTCTTCCCGTCTTCGTTCCACTACTGTAATCCCCTCGTATGGTACTCTACATTATTGGGAGGGGAGGGTGAGATTCGAGAGAATCTCAGTAGGAAACAGATACCATAATGCATGCTTGATTGATGCTATGTGTATGACATGTTAACTTTATCTAGATGTATGCCCCATAATGACATTTCTGCATACTCAATGTTTCATATAATAAGACTATGGCCACAACGAAAACAGAAACAAAGCTTCATTTATTCAAATATGCTCTACACAATCAAGTAAAGCAATCACATACATCATTACACAAGCAAAGATATCAAATACATACAAGTAAGGTAAGGCCCCTACCTCCCATTGTTCTCCTCGATTTGCGTGCCAACAACTCGGGGCTCCATATTCGATCCTACAATGTTAAATGTACTATTTAGACACTTCTATAGTGTTTCTGGGGGTTATATGAGTCTATCTTGAAAAATTACTAAAATACCCACAGGGACCCGGCCCCATCGTACTCGATCCGGCCGTACTTTTCTCGAAATTCTAACCTGGGCTATCCTGACATATTTTCGCCCAAAGAATCCATTTCCAGACTCGGAATTACCAAATTCACTGCCAAAAGATGAAATTGCCCTTGGCAGCCCTTATTTTAGTGTTTTAGGGGCATTTTAATAATTATGCTTTCTCAGCCTTTTCCGAAAAAATGCCTAACTGTAACCCCATCTAATTTTCCCTCCTGAACTCAATAGAATCATCAAATCATTGAAAATCCAACTCTAAAGCCCATTTCTAGAGCTAGCTGAAACTTATAGGAATTTAGGAAAAATTGGGGTTTTTGGGTTTCGGCTCTGTAAACACGTTCCTTTCTACTCCTAACCACTTTATTGACTATTCCATTAGGTTACAACTACCATTTAGTACCAATTTGGGCAACATAATCCCTATATCATCACATTTCCAAACTTTAAAACCAATGATAATCCGGCAAAATTTCACCGATTAAATTGTCCACAGCAGCTAGAATAGTCAATACACAAGAGTTTGGAAGTTACCTCAAGCTCCTACTAGCTTTTCTCAAGATAGCTGAACCCTAACCCTTGAAAAACCAAAAGATGAGCTTCCAAACCTTGAATCACATAGAAGAATAGCTTAGGAGCGGAGTTATACGCATTAGGAACCGAGTTACCGAAGAAATCACTTACCTTTACAAGCTTTTTCCTCTCCTTCTCTCTCTATTTTAGACTTGTGCTGCACGGTTTTTGCTGAAGGAAGGAGAAAAATGATATTTATTATATGATATTTACTTTATTACACCATTTTTCCAAAATTTGGATTTTACAAAATTCTGGCAGATTTCTACCCAAACTTTGAAAAATTATAACTAATTCTAGAAAAATCGAATTAGAGTGATTCTAAAGCCTATAGAACCCTTATTGAGTCTAGTTTTAAGAAAAAATTATAGAATTTTGCTAGATGGAATCACAAAATTCCCAGAATTTCAATCTTTGCATGTTGTTCTAGAAAATTTCCAGTTTTTTTGGGCTAATTTCAAAAAATCATATCATTTTTTATATAGCTCTAATTGAGTCATATGACCTATCAAATTAAAGCTTAGGATGTCTACTTTCATCATATAAAATTTCATAATTTTTGCTTATAATTTGATTATTCAAAATCATATGACAAGCTCACTACCTCATAGGCGATTTCACCGAAAATATAATTATATTCTCCAAAATTTACCATTTTACTTTCTTAATACCCCAAATATATAGAAATCATTAGGGGATAAATTTGGGCTCCTGCTAAATTGGGACTTAGCAGTCCACTTAATTTAGGGTTATTCCCAAGCCTCCAATCTCAAATTTCGGGATATTACATTACAAGTTTAAATAAGGAATTCACAATTTTAAAAACCCTAAAAGCAAAGGTATGTTAACAAATTAATACAAGGCAAAATTTTGATTTTATTTGGATTCTCTAAAATATTTAAAAAACCATGATCTTAGCATTTAATTTGAAAGAGGAATGAGGTGATTTTTTTTTTTTTCAAAAAAAGGGCATGAATTATGTAAACAGCTACGCCACAACGTTCTTCATTATAATTTTGTGTGTATATTTTTTCCGGAATTTATCTTGTGTGTCTTTTCTGAAATTTATTTGATATGTGAAGACAACAAATACAAGGAATCTGGCTATTTATGTGTGCGCTAAAGAAAACAAGTAATTTAATGATAGGCTTTTATTTTAAACAAATATATATTGAGTACTTGAATATGTTTGAAGGTTTTTTTATATAGAAAAATATAGTGATTATGTTGTTTATATTTGAGAATTGGGATGGCTTAGTATTATGGGGAAAGTTGTGGATGATAGCTAGTACTAGAAATCAAGTTGGAATGCGGGTGTCGAATTTGTAGTTCTTATATGAACTTATGAATTTATTATCTAAACTTGTGAATGGCCTGAGAGATGAAGTCAACTTTTTACTTAAACAAAAGTTGCGAATTCTTTATCTAAACTTGTTAATTTTTTATTTGAACTTGTGAATTCCCTATCTAAATTTGTAAATGGCCTGAGAGAGTAAGTGAATTTTTTACTTAAAAAACGAAAGTTGCGAATTTCTTATTTAAACTTGTCAATTCTTTATCTAAACTTGTTAATGGGCTTGAGTTAAAAATCAAAGGTTAATATATATATTTGCATTATTTATATTGAATGGTATTGGTGGCACAATGGTCACCAACATTTTGTACAAACAAGTGGTGGGGGTTTGAACCCCACCCCAAACTGCTTTGAGAATATTTATTCCTAATCTCACTGGAGTGTCGGGTGGGAGTAATAATTTTTAAATTAAAAGAAATGTCAGGGCAAATTAATCTTGGGAGAATGACAGAAAAATACCATTTGAACTTCAAAATTCCGCTAATAAGAATGGTAATGGGATTGACAAGAATAGTAATGAGATTGACAACGCAAATCTTTGTCAACGGACTAATTAGGGATTTTGAAGTTCAAGTGATATTTTTTTGTCATTCTCCCATTAATCTTCTCTTTTTAATTTCAATAAAAACAAATTGAGCATAACATATTTATGAGATTATAAATGTTTGAAGCATTTTTTTATTTTTTAACATTTTTAAAATTCTTTATTAGGAATTTTCCTATGACATAACTCAAGACGTTTAAAAAATAATAAAAATTTCTTCTTCCCTTGGGCCAATAAAACCCGTATTGTTTAATTTCGTTGATTTCTGTGTTACTTCCAGATTCAAACGGACCGTTTATTAGATAGCATGTGTGTGTTTGTTTAAATGTTTGGGCTTCAAATCGGATTTAAACAGTGTATTAATTGGACTTAAATAGTGATTTGCCTGAGCTTTTGTTTCAACATTCAGATAGAAGTAAAAAAAAGCCCAACGCTCCAGAAGTCAGAAGTAACCTTATTGCTCCTTATTCTGACTTGTTAGCCCATCTGAAGATCAGATCTTACTTATAAGCTTCAAACTAAAGCTTATTTTTACTTAAGTGATGGCTTTAACAGTATTTTTATATCTTTAGGGATTAATGAGGTACTTAAAATCACTTATAATTACAAAACTTCTTTTATGAAAAATGTTTTAAATAATTTTCTCTTTCTTTAGATAGTAATATTCTGCTGATTAGAGAATACTTTGGGATAAGAGTTTATGCAAGTTTTGACTTTTGTCAATATATAACTGTAAAAATGTAGAGAATAATTAATAATTAATTTTAATAAATTTAGATTTATTATTTAGTTGTTTTATGATTTTATAAACATGTCATAAATTAGTTTCTATATGGTATTTTTACCGATTAAATTTAGTTTAAATAATTTATTTGAATTATTGGAGGTATTATTGAGGTCTGAATCGATTTATTTTGTTAGATTTTGAGTTATGTGAAAATATGAGTTAGGATTTAATATTTATATTAGAGTTTGATATAATTTATAAAATTTAAATTTAAGATGCACAATAGAAAATATTTTTGGAGTGTATCAATAGAAATTAGAATTTGATATAATTTTATTTAAAATTGTACCATTGCCAAATTTTCAAATTTAATTTTTGAGAAAATTGTGAAAAAATCTCTTCGTGTGTAGATATCTTCCCAGGTCCTATTTGACAATTAATTTGTCAATAAGAGCTTTTTTCACAATTATCCCTTCATTTTTTCATTTTTCATAATATTTTCAATTTTTTTTCTCTTAATTAATATAAAAATCACTTATGCAAAAGTCAAACCAAATATCATTCATTTTACATAAATTACTTTAAGTTATTTATCAAATCATTAATCCAAATACTCATCATTTTATCCCATTTAACTTTTTTCTAATCTTAAAATTTCATAAATTTAAATAAAAATAAATTACTTATCCAATCACCAAAACCAAAGAAACCCACCCCATGTCGGTCCACCGTCGGTGTCTATAGCTGCTCGCCTGGTCTTGTCCGAACTCCGAACCGAACCCACTCACTGACGCTTAGCGGAAAAAGTTTCATCACAGTCTCTTCTCTTGCGTTCGGCGAGAGATCTTGATTCTTTGCTTGAATTGGGGATTTGCCACCGGTCAATCTCATCCCATTTCCGGTGCAGATCCAAATCTGGTCCTGACTTTGCAAGATCTAACGTTTCTTCTACACCTCCAATAATTAGGTTCCTCTACTTTTCTTTTCCTTTTTTTTTTCCCCGTTGAATTATGAATTACTTCTTTAAATGCCGTCTTTGTTGGTGGGAAAGTGTTGAATTTTAAGGATCCTTTTTAATTATGTTAATATTAAGTGACTTCTATCATAAGAGAGTTGGGGCATTACCGTGGGGAGTATGATTTGGAAACAGTTTTGCAATCGCTGAAACTTCAGGTTGCTATTACTTGTGTTTATGCATTGTCAAATATTTGACTCAGCTGGTGAAATTCAGATCAGTAATTTGAATGACTTGGGCTAGAGAATTTGAAGTTTGAAGAATTTTTTTGGATTCCTGATTTTGTGAAATTTTGTTATATTTGAAATTCGTCATCGTTTATATTGTATCATAGCTCACTATTTAAAACTGATGCAACTTGAAAGAAAGGGTTCTGTGGAGGGATCCAAAATGAAGTTCAGAGACTGAGTACATGCAAGCAGTCATTTTGATTAGTACCTCTCTTCCTAAGACATAATAAAAAAAATTAATATTGCCTGGTTTTGAACTCTGAGAAATCAAAGGAAGCAAAGTTTACGTTGTATTCCCAATTAAACTATTCAAAAGCTTAATTTGTCAAACGACAACCGCAGCAGTAGATTTGGATTTCTAATTTTCGTGGAAACGTTAGTTGTCCCTGGACATGTGTTCCTTGTCTACGCATTTAACTTTTGAGTTCTGAATAACTGTTAGAATTCTTAAATGCTTAACTTCTATCTTCAGCTCGTTGTAAGCCTTACTATCATTATGGTGATTGGACAAAATTCAGCAAACTCAATTCCATACGTTGAGGCGTTTAATGAGATTTTTACTGGCATCTAGCGTTTGCCATAATATCATTTGTCCTTTCTTTTAAATGTCATTTGGACATTGCCTTTCTGTTACACAAACTAGATAGATGTGTGACGTTTGAGTCAATCTTTGATATAGGGTTTTTGTATTTATTCCATACCTGCCTCTTTTCCCTACATATGTTACGTCTGTATCCTCATTGTGCCATTGAGATTTTTGTCTCCATATATCAGTGTTGTTTGTTGAGATCTTTCAATTATTTATTTCGGTCTAAGGTTACGCACTATGTTTTCCAGTTGGAACCAGTCCACTGTCAGTTTATATTATAAATATTTGTTTTGTTTAGTGAGTTTGTTTATTTCTTTTTTTCTTATGTGACCATTGCCTTGTCTACTCCTGTTGATATGAAAGTTATCATATAATCTAAAGGGATACTTGAAGTAACTTGAAGCAGCTGTTGCTGGGGTAATTGTGTAGGAGAACAAGGAATATATGGATACCAATAACTGGCTCAAGAATCTGACAAATGAGGAGTGGGTAGCAGTCCCCATATCTGGTTCCCGTCCATCTGCTCGCTACAAGGTCTGTGTGTGTGTGAGGAATAGGCAATTTACAATGAGAGGAGCTACAGTTTAACCCTGTTGTTCTTCACCTTATTCCATCCTTTTCCTTTTTTTTAATATAATATTCGAAGAATTTTTATTCACAGAGGAGGGATTGAAAATAATGATGAGTGGTAAAGTTATCCTCCTTGACAAAGGCATATAAAATTAATCTCATTGGATATTGAACCATCTTAATTTTGCTAATTAACTGTAAAGGCTCCTCATTCATTCTTATCAGTGTAGCTGAAGTCCTTGCTTACATTTTTCCCAGATATTTAATTTAGCTTATGGTTTGTCTTCTAATTCCAGCAAGCTGCAGCAGTGGTTGATGATAAGCTATACATTTCTGGTGGGAGTCGCAATGGCCGGAATTTATCAGATGTTCAGGTATGGTTTATGCTCAGACATTTTTCTGAACCTTAAACTCTTTCTATTGCTTCAGCGTTCACGTGGCTCTTTGCAGGTTTTTGACCTCAGAAATATGACGTGGTCTAATCTGAAATTAAATCTAATTGCTGATAAAAATAACGACCGTAAATCACGGGAGGCTCTTCCAGCCACATCTGGTCACAATATGGTAATTTGCATGCACAACTGATCTATCTCTATGTATATACTTTATGGTGATAGCGTTTTCTATTTCCAATGGATTAAACATGAGTTTCAGTAACTGCATGTTTTTTGGTGAATAACTACATGTACATTTGATTTATTCTGATAGAGGATTGGAATTTATTTGCACTTTTGCAGATCAGGTGGGGGAAGAAACTTCTTCTTCTTGGTGGCAATTTAAAGGATTCTTCTGGCAAACTAATGGGTTAGTGTCTTTGTGATGTTTTTAATCATTTGAGTGGAGAATGTTTTGTATTGAAACTCAATGTGTCGTGGACTTCTTGCAGTTCATTGCATTAATCTTGAAACATCCCTGTACGGAGTTATTGAGACTTCAGGAAGTGTTCCAGTAAGTGTGTCTGTTGATAGAAAAGTGTGAAATTCTGTCTTTGGATATAGTTAATTTATTGGTTTACTATGCTTTTTCTTCTAGGTTTTTTTCCTGATTTTTGTGTGTATGGCGTGAAATTTTCCTTCAACTACTTAAAAATATTTATATATACAATTTTCACATTTGGACTTTTAAATGTTCTCGATGGATTCCTAGTTAGCTCGAGTGGGGCAGTCGGCCACATTGTTTGGTTCAAGAGTGATATTGTTTGGTGGCGAAGACATGAGCAGGAAGTTGTTGAATGATGTCCATGTTCTTGATCTGGAGAGCATGACATGGGATGTAATAAAGACAACGTAAGTATTTTTGTAATTTACTTCGTAAAAGTTGCTTTTATGTGGTGTGAAATTTTCTGCATCACTCTTTCTTGCATTTTGATAGGCAGACACCTCCAGCTCCTAGATACGATCATGCTGCTGCTATTCACGGAGATCGATATCTTTTAGTTTTTGGTGGTTGTTCTCATTCTGTCTTCTTCAACGATCTTCACATATTGGACTTGGAAACAGTAAGTGATGTGACTGTGGAAACTCTGTTGTAATCATTTAAGTAGGAATGAGTTTGATCTTCCCTTCGTGGGTGATTAATTATATTTATATGTTGTTTTTTTAAGCCAATCTATATTACATGTGTTTATGTGTGACTTACACATTCCCTCTTTCTTTGTTATCTCTCCCTGCTGCACATCACGCATTTACTTGTTAAATGCTGAAGATCCAGATATATAGTATCTGTGGGTATATGCAAATTTTGCTCCTTGCCACTGAGCTTGATGTGTGTTTCTTAGTTAGCCTTCTGAATTGAAAATTGTTTCTGGGTTAACATTATGGTACTCCCTCCAGTCCTAATTATAGGACATATTTACCTAACTTTGGAGAAATTAAGGATAGTAGTTAAATTAGTTAATTTTATTTATTTTCTAAAAATGCCCTTATTTAATAGGGATGATTTAGGAATATTACATGAGTCTACCATGAGGCAATCCAACCATTATCTAAAGCAATGGGGGTATTTTGGGAACAAATTGACAAAAATTAAAATTTTGTTCTATAATTAGGACCAAGATCAACTTCCAAATGTTGTCTTATAATTAGGACCGGAGGGAGTAATATGGTTAGGGGTTTGTTTCAATATGGTCCCTGTAACATGGAAAGAAGTGGAAGAGCTATTTAAATGTTCCTAAATTCTTAAATCTTAAATTAACATTAGTTAATTGTTGAGTTATATTTCACTATTCTTGCTGAATGTTTCCTAAGTTCTGCCATTTATCTTTGAGGTTGCTTTTGTTTCATTGTAACATGTTAGAAATAATTTATTTGCTTCAGATGGAGTGGTCCCTACCTCAAATTCAAGGTGATTTAGTATCTCCAAGGGCTGGCCATGCTGGTGTCACCATTAATGATCGTTGGTTCATAGTTGGCGGTGGAGATAATAGAAGTGGTAGGTAAATGGAATTGACATGATCAGTGCATGCTGTTATACTTCCTAGATTTGTGATAATTATCTTTATAATATCTGAATGTACGTGCCTCAAAACAGGTTGCTTGGAGACTCTAGAGTTAAACATGTCTAAGCTAGTTTGGTCAGTCTTGACTGCTGTGAAGCCTAGAAATCCACTAGCCAGTGAGGTAATTACTTTGAAATTCTCTCTCTCTCTCTCTCGTTGTAATTTCTGGTAATATGGTAGAGAAGACAATCAGAATAGCATGCTTTTCAATGTTGATTCCTGGGTTTTTTGGGACTAATTTGTTGGGATTGGAGTATGGTTATAAAGGATCTGTGATTTAGAAATTATGCTTAATGCCACTTTAGGTGGCCAGGTAATGCATGGCAGTATTAGCGGAAGATATATGGTCCTAAACATTTACTTGCATTCTGTGTAAGATGTATCTACAAATGAGAGACTGAGCTGGTGGAGTTGTGCACTATTGAAATTAATATGACAATAATGTGATTAAATGAAGTAGTGCTTTGAGGGACTTATCTAATGTTTTATTGATCAATAAATCAATGTTCATAAAGGATACACAAACCACATGAATTTCTGTTTGGAATACATTATATAAGTGACATTTCACATTCATCAAGTGATAGTTGTAGTCTTTTCAATAACAAATCTTCCCCCCAGAGATCACTTGTTTAAAAAAAAAAAAAAAAGAGTGTAATGAATGTTTATATTAAAAGAAGTGTCTTATTTTGATAATCTTGGCACAATCAAAGTTGAAATGAAAAAGTGTGGTAATCTTTTATATATGATCACATATGTTAAAAATTCATGTCCAAAGGTGTTGATGCATGGCTTGGTCTATCAATTTGTAATTTTGTATGTGATGCAAATGTTTATTTGCGAACAGGGTCTTACTGTCTGCTCAGCAATGATTGATGGAGACATGTATTTGGTAGCCTTTGGTGGCTATAATGGGAAGTATAGCAATGAGGTATATTTACTTCTATTTTTCTTTTTTAAATTCATTTTTCTTCTAGCTATTGAAAATTGACTGTCGTGTTTATGAAATTTTCAGCATATTCATTGTTTGCAGAAGTTGATCAATAACATTATTATTCTTGATCATTCTTCTTATCTACCTGTCGTTGCTGTGCTGTAGTCTTTTGACATTATATTGAGCATAAATGAAAACTAAATCAGAACATATCCACTTTTGAGGGATCTCCTGCAACTTCAATCGTTGAGAAAAACAGGATAAGGATGTGAATGTGATGATTTATCATCTCAAAAGAAATAAAAATTACATAGTCACGCTAATTCTAGAACCAGTGTTGGTAAAGCAAACCCACAGTTCATTTATATTGTGTTTAAGTCTGTTTGAATCTATGACCTGCCTCTCATTTATATACTGCCTCTAAGCTTCAACAAACGATGAGGAAATATTGCATATTCGACAAATGTTGCAAAGTGAATAAACTAGATTCAATCATTCCCCAATTATTCTTTGCAAATAAGTTGTGGTTTATCTTTTGAACTGATAGTTTTATTTTTAAGCGCGATGTTATCTTATGGATATAGGTATTCATCATGCGACCCAAACCAAGGGATTTGTCACACCCGAAGATTTTTCAATCACCAGCTGCCGCAGCAGCAGCTGCTTCTGTTACTGCTGCTTATGCTTTGACAAAGGCTGAGAACTTGGATTTCAAGCAGCTGGACGATATAAATGTTAAGCCAACTGAAAATGATCATCCTAGAGAAGATGTCACAGTTAAAATTGAGTCCTTTGAAAAAGAAAAACAGGTGTTGGAATTGTCACTTGCAGAAGCCAAGGCTGAAAATTCTAAGCTCAGAGGCGAGATCGATGAAGTTAATAATACTCATGCTGAGTTGTCCAAGGTATTTAGTACAAATTTCATTCTGAGTTGTGCTATAATTTAAACTGGTGGTAATAGCTGTATTTATTATTGATTTTTTTTTTTCAGGAACTCCAGTCAGTCCAGGGACAACTTGTGGCGGAGAGATCAAGATGTTTTACACTTGAGGTATAAAACCAATTCCTATTTCTGAAGTAAAATTAAATTTTGCTGATTGTGGGATAGCATTTTATTGTTTTGGTAATATTTATTTACAGGCAAAAATTGCTGAGCTACAAAAGGTGCTGGAATCAACTCAGTCTGTGGAAGATGAGGTCCAGGCTCTTCGTAGACAGAAGTCTGCTCTGGACCAAGAGATGGAGCTTGCTTCTGCCAGGCGGCAAAGTTCTGGTGGCGTTTGGCAATGGCTCGGTGGCAGTGAGAAATAAAACAAGGCAGAGAGATACTTCTTTTAAACTGGAATATTGATGAAGCCTGGGGTGAGGAACCCCTCAAGTTCCTTAAAGACACAGATTACATGCGGATCATAGCATTTTTTTTAAAAAAATATTTAGGGATATCTCTGGTGTTACCTTTTTAGTATTGAAATATATGGATAAACTTTGTGAGTACTCCAATTTTGAAGGGCTGAAACTTTCAAGAGTAGAGGGAAGACAAAGTAGCATTTGTATTTCATTCCATTGGACATGATATTCTTTTGAGTTTTAGGCTATTTGTGTTTGGATTGAGAGAAAAGTGAAGGCAAAATAGGGGGAAGAGAATATTAAGAAGAAATTTTTTTAAAAATGATAAAAAAAATTTACTATTTTTAGGAGTTTTCCCTCGTAGTATTTATTTCCCCTTTAAGTTTATCTCCATCTAAGTATAGGGATAATTACTTATGGTTCTATTAAATTCTTCAAGTTTTACCTGCCTTATTACCCTTGTAATTTTATTTTCATGTATTATTTATTATACTTGGAATTGGAATTTTATGCATCTGGAGCCTTGGATCTTGACTTTGTTTTTGTGCAATTTAAGGTTTGGTTTTTATTGCAGTAACAACTAGATTATTGTGTTTTATTTTATAATTTTTTATTATGATAATTTCTTCTGTACAGACACTTTGGATGGTTTTATTGAACAGCTTATAATTGTTGACATCCGTTGCATACGTTTTTTACTTCATTGGATATCTTTATTGGTCATGTTATAGTTAAGGCTTATTTTATTTTTAGCTTCTCTTTGGACAACCCCTCTTAGGGTTTTAAGATTGGTAACTATTCTGTTTTTATAAGAATAAAGTTAATATTCATCCAGTCATATAAGATTTAGTTTGTAGTTAATTTTAATTCTAAATGTAAGACATTTGTTTTCATTTTATCTCTTATATTAAATATTTTTATTTAAATTAATTTGTTAAATTTATAGACTGATATATACACACATATATATAATCGAATAATATAAAAATTTTAGAGAAATCATATCATATATATATATATATATATATATATATATATATATATATATATGTTATAATTAAAGGTTAAAGGACAAAAATATTTATATATTTTACCAAATGCGCAGTAGGCATCATATATTTTTCTTAAGTGTAAAAATACATACAAACTTTCTCAATCAATGAGAGTAAAAATGTCATCTCCGTTGACCACATTAGCCGTCCATTACTTTTTGGTTTGTGGACCCCAAATTATCCACATGTCATCTATTTTTCCCATATCTCCTTTATCTCTCTTTCTTCTCTCGCGTGTGTTTGGCATCACTTATTTTTGGGTAATAAGTCATTATTACGTAAGTCGAGATAAAACTTCTCTCACATACTTACCTCATATACTGTAAGTCATGATTTATAAGTACTTATAAGTCAAAAAATAAATTATGCCAAACGTACACTAACAAGCTTATTTTGCTTCTTCTCTATCTTCTTTTCTATCTCCCATGGCAGCTTCTTCGCCCACCTCCCATCTGCAAGTTTCATTCACTTTAAACACCCAGGTGAGATCCTTATGTATGCATACTGAGATTTTCATTTTTATTTTATTCTTTCTTTAGTATTATACTGCTGGAGACAAAAATAATAAATCGACCAACATAGAAAAGGTGGTTCAAAAAACAAGTCAAGAAGAAAGAATCGCATATCCCCCATCCCCCTCTGTATCAAAAACCATGTCATCACCATTCCAAGGAAATCAACCTTTCACATAAAGGAGAAAGAATTAGGGGAAAATGAGAGAGAGGATAAAAGGGGAAGAACCTGCTGTAAGCTGTTGTTGTCAACCCTCAAGCGTAGGGGATAGGTCTATTCTGCCTCATCTTATTGATCAGCTTCTTCTTCACTCTGAACGTCTTGTGCGACGGCTACAATCAAATTAACATTGTATTTTCAATGGTCCGATTTCTCTCATTATCCTTTTTCTCATCATCTCTCATAATCTCTAAATTATGTCTGTCCAATCAATCGTTTAATCAATCTGAAAGTTCAAAAATGAGCCACGTCATTAAGTTATCACTCCTTCGACTTTTCTCTCCTCTTTTCAATCAATGGTATAGATGGGCTCCTTTTCTCAATCAACGGTCCTGATGGACTCATGAGGAATGATGAAAAAATGAGATGATGAGAGGATCTGCTTCATTTCTTCAAGCTTCTTCGGACCAGTGATGCCAAGTGATGCTAGAGAGAGTGAAGAGAGAGAGAGAGAGACAAAGGAGAAATAGGGAGAAAGAGATGACACGTGGATAAACATGGGCCCACCAAATAAAAAAGTAACGGACATCTGGTTAACGGAAATAGTATTTTTGCTCAATTTAAAAAAATTTGTGTGTATTTTTACACGTAACAAAAGTACTCATTTATGGTGTTTGATGCACATTTGAAAAAAAAAAATACATAGGCATTTTTATAGCTTAACCCTATAATTAAATAGTTTATTTTAATTTTCTTGATCTCCTCAAAATAGATAAATAATTTTTATATTAAAGTCTACTGTGTAAATACTTCCCCTGACATTAATATACAACAAAATGCAGTACAATAGCAATTTATTGGTACAAAATTACAAATGTCTCTCTCATTGTGCACTGAGAACTCAGTGGAACATCGTACAGAAGAAGTAGCTCATAAATTGGAAACAAGTCTAACTTTGCTGTGTGAAACAAGATCCTTGCGCAATATTTTACCTGCAGCTGACCTTGGAATTGCATCAATGAATCTTACCATTCTGATTTTCTTATATGGAGCCACCTGAAATTTTTTCATATTTATTATCAGTAGGTAAAAGAACATCAAGATGGCCAAAAGAGAATATACGAAGCACGCAGGACCTTTGTGACCAAGCTTGCTTGGCCAAGTATCTATTTAAAGTCCTATTGAAAAGATATACTAGTATAAGATTCAAGTTTTTAGGGGTGGCCTAGTCTTATTGATAAGATTCACGTAAAGAATGTTTGAGATTTCAACCATTTTTTTTTTTTCATTTTTGTCTTCAATAATTACGTGTTATATTTGTTTTAATTATACCTCATTCACTTCTTTTTCTTTTTCTATCTCTTCATGAATAAGAATATTTTTAAAAAAGAAAACACTTTTTTTTATATATTTATTATCTTTAACCAATTGTAACTATTGTTTTTATTCACGTAATTCAGTTGTTTGTATCTTCTGTATAAGATCAAAAGAGAGTATATTTTCTGATATATTGGCTATAACTAAAACTAGGGACAATCTCACTGAGACAAATTGACCAAACCCTAACTGCAAAGCTAAATGATGACTGACCTGGCTGGCGACAAATTGAATGACTTGGTCTTCTGTGATCTCAGAACCTGCTGCTTTTACCACATACGCCATTGGTATCTGTCCAGTTTCTACATCTTCAACCCTGCAAGTCCATTAATAGAATATATTTTATCCTGTCAATATATATAAAAATACATTCTACATGTAAAAATATTAGAGGAGATGTGAGAAAAAAAGTTGATGATTTGATATTATTGATTAGGCAAACGCACGGTATAACAGCTGCATCAACAATATTGGGATGGCTAATCAGCAGAGCTTCCAGTTCTGCAGGAGCAACCTACCATACCAAAAAACATTACAAATGTAAGTAATAAAATCATGGATTGCACTTTTAGAGCTTGTTTGGATTAGCGTTAGTAAAAGTTATTTTTATCTCAATTGATTTTTACATATTGAAATTGTGATAAAAAAAGTTAGTTTGATATAAACTTGTTTGGATAATACATTGAAAAGTTAATGTTAGGAGGTTCAAATTTGACAAGAAGTTAGAAAAAGCAGTTGCTCCAGCTTTAAAATTGCTTTTGAGCGAAAAGTTAGTTGCCCACAAAGCCATGTCAAACAACATTTTGGACTTAAATTGGCTTATTCAATTGAAAATGTTAGTTTAGGAACAACGTTTGCCATGCCAAACACACTTATATGTTTGGCGTGAAGGATTTGAAAAGGGGGGGGGGATTTTTATGAGTTGAATTAAAAAAGTGGAGTTATAGAAGTTTAAAAAAGGAAATATGTAAGATAAAAGAGTAAAAAAAATAATTAAAAACTTTTAACATCACTTCTTTAATTTTTTAAAATCCAACTTATAAACATTTTCCCTTCAAATCCCTCGTAGCAAACAGCACCTTAAAGTTCTGTCTCTTCAGAGTAATATACATGCAACCTACTTCCCCAATCTTCAATGGGAGAATTGCCCAAAAATACCTTGCAGGCAAATTAATTGTTGATTGCTATCAAGCGTGCAAGTGATCTTCCGTATGTGCAAGCGATCTTCCGTTTTGTGCAAACCATCTTTCATGTGTGCAAAAATCTTCTATATAAATGTGCAAACAATCTTTCGTTGTGTGCAAAATATCTTCCGTTATGTGCAACAGATCTTCCATAGTAGCAATCAGCAATCAATTTGCCTCCAAGGTATTTTTGGGCAATTCTCCCATTTTCAATTCATAGAAAATTCATGAAACTTGCACTCACATCCCCTCTTGTAATTTTCAACTTTTCTAAGCTCCAACTTGAGTTAAAAGGTTCAAACAAAATCTAGAAATGAACTTACTATAAAAATTACCTGATACCCATTATGTTTGATCAGCTCCTTTATTCTTTCAAGGACATAAACAAATCCATCCTCATCAACATAAGCAAGATCACCTGTTTTCATCCACCCTTGTGAGTCAAGTGTAACACATGTTGCTTCCATATTCCCTAAATATTCTTTCATTATTGTAGGACTTTTAAGCCATAACTCTCCTTCCTTCCTTGTAGGCAAACTCTTCCCTGTCTCAACATCCACAATTTTTGCACAGAATGTTGGAAGTAGCCTCCCACACGAGCCAGGGCGAGCTTTAGCATCTTTGTTGAACACGAAAAATGTTAGCAAGTATCACCAAACACTTGTACTTACCCCCAGGTCAAGTGTTTGATACTTGCGGAGGCGACAGAAATGCACAAGGGGTGTGCAAATACTCCTTGTGAGTCCATCCCTCGACCCCGAGGCAGGTGCCTCCAGGCCAGGTGATCTGGTATCAGTAAGTGGGGTCCAGTCAGAGATTGAGGGGTGTGACAATAAAAAGTCATGGGTGTCTAAACGCGTCTCAGTGAACGGAGACATCTTCTCATCTTCGCTCCACCACTGCAATCCCCTTCGTACGATTCTCTTTATAGTTCTCAACTCAGCATACGTTCTGTCTTTTCCTGTCTAAATTGTTGGTAAGGGAGAGTGAGATTTTGGGGAATCTCAGTAGGAAAGTAATACCAATATGCATGCAAGATAAGTGCTTAATGCATGACATGCTTGCATTACATAACTCATGTTCACACAATGACATATCTGCGTGCTCAATGTTTCAATCAACATACGTATGATCATAGCATAAACAAAAACAGAGCTTCAATTATTCATATATGTTTCACATCATCAGGCAAAGCAATAATATGCATCAATATACCAGCACAAATATCAAATACATGCAGGAGAGGTAAGTTCCTTACCTTAATCGCCCTTCCTTGATCTTCAAATAACATGCCTCAATTTGCGTGCCAATCCCTCGAGCTCTCTACTCGGTTCTAGAACGTCAAATGTACAGTTTAGACACTTCCATAGTGTTTCTGGTGGTTATATTAGTTTATGGAGAAATTTTACCAAAATGCCTCTAGGACCCTAGCTCGGCCCCGTCGTACCCAGCCCGATGGCACGTTTTCTCAAAATTTTGACTAAGGCTATTTTGACATATTTTCGCCCAAGAAATCCATTTCCGGCCTCGAAATCACCAAATTCAGTGTCAAATTATGAAAATACCCTTGACAGCCCTGGTTTAGGGATTTCATGGGTGTTTTCGTAATTATGCTTTTTCGGCCTCTACCGAAAAAGTGACCAACTGTAACCCCACATATTTTTTCCCACTGAATTCAATGGAACCATTTATTTCATGAAAATCCAACTACTTCCCTCAGATCTGTGCTGGCCGAAATATTGGTCAAAAATTAGAAAAATGGAGTTTTGTGTTTTAGCTTCTAAAACTTGTACTTTTCCACTTCAATCCTTTATTAACTCAAATAAACACTTCTTAATCATGATTCAAAGAAATTTGGGCAGCATAACCCCTTAGGGTTATAGCTTTCCAAATTTACAAATTTGACAAAAATCACCAAAACCAAACACAAATCTCAACAACAACACCATACTAGTTTAGATCTAAGGTTTGTGAGGTTACTTCTTGAGATCTTGAATCCTCTTTCTCTAGGCATCTCCTTTCTCACTTCTTGAGCTAAGAATGGTGTCTTCAAGATCATGGATGCATGAAGAAAAGGAGTTTAGAGAATGATCTTTCATGCATATTCACAAGAAAAGGCTTAAGAGACAACTCTTACCTTGATCTTCTTCTTCCTCCTCCTTCTCTCTAGCTCTCAAGAGTTCTCCAAGCTCTCTCTCTCTCTTCTTTCCTTTAGTGTGATCAAAATGTATGAAGGGAAGGGAAGATAAATGCTTCATAAACTTCCTCCCTTAATTCTACACCATTGATTTAATCAAGGGACCATAATGTGACACTTGTCACAATCCTCCTTTCTTCAAATTTATGTCATACTTACTCCCTTTGGTTTCCCATTAGCATTGAACTAGCTTTTTCCCTTGGTTAGCCTTCAAAAAAAAAAAAAGTGCTCCCCCCTTACTCTAACCAAGCCAATTGCTTCTTCCATTTACTCAAGTCAATTGGTACAAGAGTTAGCTACCTAACCTTATGACATAAGTAAGGATTTATGACACAACAATTATCTCCATCATCTTTCATGTGGTGTTGACACTTGGTCTCATTGGATTTTGACACTTGTCTTCTCCTCCTTCATCCCTTAATTTCTAAAATAATTAAGAGAAAAAGGAGGATTACTTTATTTCTTAAATTTTCGGAATAATGCCAATTCTGGCAGATTTTTTGTTTTAACTTTGAAAAATCATAACTAATTTTGCATACATCGTTTCGAAGCGATTCCAAAGCCTATGGAACCCTCATTGAGTCTAGTTTCAAGGAAAAATATGGAATTTTACTGGATAGGATCATATTATTCCCAGATTTTCAATATTTGACCGCTGCTCCAGAAACTTTCTAGATTTTCTGGATTAATTTCAAAAATTCATATCTTTTTGTACATAGCTTCAATTGAGTCATATGACCTTTCAAATTAAAACTTAGGATATCTACTTCCATTCTGTAAAATTTCATAATTTTTGCTCATCATTTGGTCTTCCAAAACCACATGAAAAACTCACTACCTCACATGCGATTTCACTGAAAACACTATTCAACTTTCAATTTTCAATATTTAATTCTTTTGGCCTTAAATATTCACCATTTTATTGAATATATATAATAATTACAATATATTCTTGGTGAATAAAATTTGGGATGTTACAAAGTTTGTGCGTGGCTTCATATAGTTGACATTTCACATACATTCTAAACTCCCTGTAAGTACAATTAAGTGAGCATTGAGCAAAATGACATGACAAAAAATATAAAAAATAGAATGTTGATGTAATGCTTACCGAAGGAAGGGATTAACTTGATTGTAATTTGTTAAGACATGATTGTGTGCTTGCAACTTCTCAAAAGGAGTAAGTTTCTAGTGCTAAAATTCTCCAATTGGTTTCCCAATAGGTGGAAATAAGATGTTTGCAATTGAAGGACCCAGGTTGGGACAATCATTGACACAGGGGGTGGTTGAAAGTTGTGTCAATGTCATCAAAGTACCTTGAAGAGAAAGTTATGACCCCATCTCTTGAATAACCTTATACTATTAAACCCTCTGGGTATGCCCTATTTCTTACATACATTTTTTATTTTCCAAGGAATTGGTAGGTTCAACATTGAAAAATGTTAATTTGTTATTTTTATGTGTGTGTAATTAAATATATACTTAAATAAATAGAGTGATTAAACTATACACCTCTCAACAGGATACATCCATAGATATTGGACTGAGCCACCCAGCTTTGCTTCCAGAAACAAGGTGTACAATAATTAAGATGAACTATGACGGTCAGAGAATATCATCTCCAACTGACAAAGTGTAAGAATTATTTTGTTTTATAGTTGATCCAACTCACCATGCATAGTGCACGCCTCAATTTCCATGAAACTTTGTAGCGGTTGGTCGGTCTACCACGACAAACACAAACCCTTAACCCTTACTCGATTGCCGTGTCACTTTTCAGAGGTTACTCTGACTGCTACAAATAGTCATTAGCCATGGTTTACAATTAACAACAGCTACTAAATAATCTCAGCGGAATTCCCACCACGTTGGCACCATCTTTGCCACGACTATATTCTTCCAACCGCTACAACATGACTGCTACTAAATTGGCACTAAGCCGGCGCCATCTTTGCATTTGTTATTTCCTACCACCCACTACAAATAACCTCTAAAAATAATGGCACCAGTCAAACCGACATAAATTTGTAGCGGTTGGCAATAAAACTACTACAAATTTGCTATTTTGCCCTGGTTTTAAATAACCACTGCAAAAGAACTACTACAAGCTTGAAAGCCTATATGAATAGCCTGATTAACGTTTTATCATATATAATATATGATATAGGATTTAAAATTATTTAAGACTTTAGGGATTGTTTGACTTGCCAAACCCTCTTTCTCATCTGTTAGCTGCTACCTTTACTAGCTCAGATCGCTGCACATCACAGTAGCCATTCAGCCATCCTGTCCCTCACATTGTCTTTTCTGTGTTTCATATCGCCTTTTCTGTGCATTGTCTTTTTCCCCTCACTGTACCACTCCGTTCATGTTCTAGATCTTTTTCAAAGCCATTATTTTTTATTTAAGATACAGCCTAAGGTGGAGATAAATCAGTTAATGATATTTTTTACCATAAGCAAACATGCTTATTATTAAGAAAAATCAAAGTGTAGAAGTACAAGCAAACATCAAAACAAAGTCTGAACATAAATAACACAAGTATAGGTATATCAAAACAAAATCAAAGGGTAAATAACTAATGATGATTAGGGGTATAGATCTATCTATTTAAAACTTAAAATTTGTAAATATGTAAGTCTTGAAGGCTACATTTATGTAGCATTTAGTAAGCCCAAAGCCTATTAGAGTGTAGGTTCTTTTTTCTTTTGTGTTTAATAACCTAACTTAATTGATAGCATTTAGTAAGCTCAAAGCCTATTATAGTGTAGGTTCTTTTTTCTTTTGTGTTTAATAACCTAGCTTAATTGATAGCCGATACGACTTTCGCCTCATCATTCTCCAGATGCAAAAGATGAGCGAATGTCAAAAGAAGATATGGACAAACCATAATCACAAATATACATACAAATTCAAAGAATAATACAAACTCCCATGGATTTGATCAAACAAACAATACATGAACAATCTCACTAACAACTCAAAACCTCCCATTAGTACAAATTCTTGATTACATGATTTAGCAAAACATGATTTAAGAAGATATAGAGGTCTTGGCAGTGGCCGGTCAACAACAAATTGGAAAGATCTATCAACATTACATGAAGAGATCCATCAACCACTATACCTGTTTCAGCGCAACATATTTTCCCTTGGCTGAGAAAAATTCCAATAAAATGTGGTTAATTTATGTATTTCACTGCTGAGTGGCGAAAGCAGACGTACAAATATGTGTATGGGTATATATGCAAGCGCAAAAATGAAAATAGGAACCCACTTCAAACCATTGTGATGAGAGCCATGGCTTTGGGCTTTGGTATTAAAATACATGATGAATGCACTACTAAATGATATCATCATGCTCATTATGGAGATCAATAATGTTGTTAATCCAACTAGCAACTTTATGGGCAATGACTTGTATTGAAAATCAAGTTCTGCATGGTTTGAGATGAGGATGGAGAGGAAAATAAATATGGAACTTGAGGATGATATCATTGCAATTGCGTCAAATATAGAAAATATCATGAACCAGTTTTTCTGCTCCACCAAGTAATTAGGGCTTCCTGTCTTGTCGTCAATGCCACCTGGTATACTGAATGTAGCAGCAAACACCCCAGTAGTAATAAGAGTGGAAACAACCATGCAACAATTTGTTGTTCTCTTTGTCCATGACTGTGCTTCGTCCACTAATTTTTCATGATCCTTTGTGAATAATTCTTGAGGAGTCAAGCCTGCTGCATTCTTCATCTCTATGAATGATGGTGGCACTATCTTCTTTACCGCCTAACAGGTTAAAGGATATGCATATATGATTCCATCAATATAAAATTATAAATATTATACTATTACCAGTGATGACTTATTTCTCAAGAGTAGAAATGAATGCATGCACGTGTGCTTGTGTATGTGTATTTTGTAAGTAGAAAAAATATGACTAAATATTTATGTAACAAAATACCTCAAACCATAATAACTCAAGAGTCATCTGAAATGCTGGTCCAAAAACTAACAAGTTTAGTTGATCCTTCGACAACAATGTTGCAGCCATGTGCAATAAATTGCTTCCATCCTTATCTATATATTGTACTAGTATATCTTTGATCGAACCTATGTCATGTGTGAAGTTGAATATATCAGCTGCTCGATTCAAAACTGCAATGTGAATTATGCTTCGATCTCTTTCATCTAATTCCCATATCAAATAAGGATAGGTACTTAAGAGCATTTTTAAAAACTTAAAATTTCCAACTTTTACAGCATTAAATGCTACATGTGGAGGTCCCCTTATATTTTCCAAGAACTCGTGGTGTGGCAGCTTAAGAAATATATCATTCCACAAGTATCTTACAAGTTCATGTTGCTGAGTGTGCTTCAAACCTGGGAAACACAAGCTAACAATTTAATTAGTTGAAAATTTAGTCATGATAATCAAAAATAAAAAATTTGCAAGAAAATTCAAAAAAATATTGTCGGTTTGTTTCAATCGTATCACAATCTCTTTTTCTGATTACAGGCAATTCTACGGATATAAGTGCAAATATGTAGCTGAACTAAAAATAGCAATCATATTGAATTTTTTTTGTCTGCCAACAAGGTTTTGATAAAAAATAAACATGGGATATTGATTGGGTTCTAATGATATTTTAACATTAATTAACATCATTAATTAATTTCAAAAGCGTGTGCCAAAAGTTTATAGATCAATGGATATATCGGAGGTGCTAAAAGAAAAAGAAATCCAAAAGAATTGACATGCCTAAAGGCTGTCGAGACAATATAAGCAATACTGTCTCATTTGCTCTATCCCTCGCAAAAGCTAGCGTTTTTGGCTCTCTCTCCTTCAACAGCAACTTCAAGGCTAAATCTGGACAAATGAATAAAAAAAAAAAGTTATATATAAGGCTGTCTTACACAAGTTTAACAATGTATATAATGTTTATCACACTTGGAATCATACACTTATTAATAACTTGTATAGACTCTTGTCTTTGGCGTGTGAACTTACCATACATTTCAGCTTTGACAAAGAGAAATAACAGCAACTTCAAGGCATACTCTCCATATTCAAATCCATCAGTTTCTTCATATAGATGGCGTGCCATTTTACTTTTTCCTTGTAAAGCAGCAAAATAAAGTGGAGTTAAGTGTGGAAGGTGACCCGCTGTTGTTCGCAACTCCGGATTCTTTTGCCCCATCACACCAACAATCTCCATATTCCCAGATGCTACAGCGAAGAGAAATGCAGTGTTCTTATTCACGTCTGTTGATTCCAAGCAGCCACTTATTTGTTGCTCATCCAGATACGCCAAAAGACATCTCACAAAATCAACCTGATTTGCTTGGGTGGCCACATGGAGGATGGTCTCCATCCGATTGGTTAAGTCAGCACTTACTAGATCTCTATCCTCGTCTAAAATTCTCTTTGCTGCTATCCATTTACCGTCCTTTGCTGCTTCATACAGCTCTAGGCACGTTTTTCTTTGCTGTACAGACACTGATCGGCATGAATGAGAGATATGAGTACCACATTAGATATAGGGTGAGGTAGTTAAAGGTACAAAAGGGGAAAACTTCATTTTTCATGGCCATAAAAAATGGACAACGTTATTTGCCATTTGCTATACAAATAAGCACTTGGATCGTTCTGAAGCGAGATAGATAACCTTCACGAAAGTATCGCTGAGGAACTTGCTCTGATAGAACTGCGGAATCACCAACTCCTCCCGCCGATTCCCTAAGAAGAGAACATTAGTTCAAAAATTAGTTTGGACTATAATCGTAAAAAAAAGATCCTTCTAAATTTATTCTGAATTGTAATTTTGTATATAGTATCTATTTCCAGTACTACTAAAGTTACATTAGAACATTCCAGATTGTAAGTTAAAATGGATATCCTGTAGATGATACACATCGGTCAATTAAAAATAAAAAAGTCTGCATAGAATATACTAGTTGCCTGATGTGTATATACTAGTTGGCAACAGTCCAAAACAGGAGTTGGTAAAAATTAAAAATACACAAAAATACACAGTTTGGTCATTAAGTTAAGCAATTTTAAAGTAACTAATTATCGTAATAAGTAATTAAACAAATTATACTATGAATGTAAACAAATAATACACTGTTTTATTTTAAAACTAAAATGGAGCTTTGCGTAATTAATATAAAATAGATGGGATCGAGGTCAGTTTATATTACCCTTATACTATGTATATAACTTTTTTACGAGCACATATGACCATTTTTCAAATATTTACAAATCTTATATATGTCATATCCCGGATTTTGGCCATAAAATTTCATTAAAAATCCCCAGAGACACAGGAAGGAAGATATAATTCACTAGACTATATTTGAGGTTCCATTGAGGTATTAAATAGAAAATTACCTCAGAAATAATTTATAAATTATTATTGTGTCAGTTATTACCTCAGAAATGCTAATCATAGTTTATTTAGCCAAAACTCAAACAATAACTTATAATTCATTTCTGAGGTAATTCTCTATTTCATATCTTAATGAAGCCTCAAATATAGTCTAGGAGATTATACTCTTCCTTATTGTGTCTCTGAGGATTTTTCTTGAAATTCTATGCCCAAAATCCGGTATATGACGTTATATAGGTTTGTTTGTATGTAAATTCAACAAGTAATTATGCAACTAACGTATGTGATTCTCTCTCATGTCCTGCAAGTATGAATGGGTGATAGGGATGGGAAAGAGCAAATTATAAGAGAGATTACACATCAATAACAACGTCATCTATATTTGCTGGTTGAATCTCCGGCGAGTTGTCCATGTTCCCGGATTCTAAACAAAATCAACACACTAGTTCAAACACACAAAAATAGTTCTTCTTTTAAACAACTTAAAATAACATTAATTATAAAGAAATATCACAAAGCTGCAATAGAAACAGGAGAACATACAGAAAAGGGGTAATATGCAAATTTGTCCCAAAATTTTCACTTAGGAGCAATGTTGTTTTAGAAGTTTTAAAATATAATAATGTTGCCTCACCCTATTAAAAACCAAAGAGTAATGGCAACAAGTGATTGATTTCAATAGTTCCTCATGTAAAATTATTGATACTCGCAAAGATATAGTAATATGGAGGAAACAAATTGTTTCAAGAACCGAGAGAATTAGAGGCACACCTTGTTTCAAAGAGGAGAGGACAAGTTATTTACATTTCATTTGATGGTTAGAGGCCAACTGAAATGTAAGCAGTGCTAATATATAGCAGCAGCTTTAACAGAAGAATTTCTCAAGAAAATGGGAAAGAGAGGGAATAGTGTAAATTAACTTACCGAACAATAGGGAAAATGCTTCGCACTATGAACCCGACGACGTTAATCTTCAAGATCTGAAGACTGTCGTAGCGTTCGTCAAATGGAGTACAAGCACTACGCTACACACACACACACACACACACACATATATATATGCGCATGGCCAAAATGGAAAAAGATATTATATTTAAGACCAAAATTTACTTCTAAACTAACTCTTATATTTAAGACCGGAGGTGGTATTAGATTATTGCTGCCACATGTCTTAAAATTTTTTTTTTTTCCTGAATTCATTTAATAATCAATCACTTTTGTTCTTTTAATATAAACACAGTATATTCATCTCCATCCCTGGCGTGTATATATGTATAAATACCAAAACTAAATATACATTCAACACATATTACACCTAAATTTTTTGGCCAATATATTACACCTAATTTGATATATTATAAATTTTATATTTTGTATTGTATTTATTGATTATTAAAGGACATTGCGTCAGGGTAGTAGAGATGAAAATGTATATAGTCATATAATAAAACATAGTTTGAAATGGTAACATAAGAGGAATGGTATGTGTGGTTCTTATTAAAGAGAAAATGGCCCAAAATAATTTGAGGTGGTTCTTTCATGTATAAATAAGGCCGTTGGAGACACCAAGAAGATTGAGGGTAAATCATACAGTATGGAGTCCTTTAAAACAAGTAGATGAAAATCAAAAAGAACGCTCAACAAAATCTTTTAATGGGACTCTTTTATTAACAATCTATCCAAAATTTTGGTTATTGATACAACATAATGGTACTGTGCAATTCATGCAGTCAACCCCACTTAATGAGATAAGACTTATTTTTGTCTCTAACATGCACTAAATGTGTGCACCTCTCACACTAGGAATTCAAATATTGGTTCCCTATGTTGTGAGGGACTAGTCCCTTCTGCTAGGCGTAATATTAGCATTATTTTTAAATTCCTAGCAAGCCTTGTCCAAAAAAGTTACAACACAGGAGGCTGCCTTTCTGCGAGTGAGGACGTATTGGCAAAGATATTGAGGCCTGACCATCCCGGTCTTCTTATGGGTGCTAACTTTAGATTGACCAAGATAAAATATTATGGTCAGCAGTAACCTGGTAGAAATAACTAGGACGAAAATTATGAAAAGCTTCAAAAACAATGTAATAAAATGAGGGAATAAATATTGTCTCTCACAAGAGTTTTATAAGGGAGTGTTCTACGAAGTGGTAGGGAGAAATGGCAGCCCAAGTACTAGAGACAGCTATACATTTCCTACCATGATCTACTTGATGGTTTGGTAGATGTTGAGTATTTTGCCGATAGCCTTAAACACCATACAGTTAGAACGAGCTGCATGTTCAACTACCCGAAGGATAAAATGCTTTATAACGAGCCTATCCCTCCTAAGCATGTGAAGGTAGAAATACGCTCCAACATCAGCACCAACTATTCACTCCCTTTGCCCACTAAAGACATAAATATAGCGGGAGGCGCTATCGATAGCTTCGTTGTATGACCTCACCATCTACTTAGAATATTGAAGCCCCCCACTCAAAAGAAGCCAATCGCTCAAAAAAAGCTGCCCGCCAAGTTTAAGCCCCATACTTCTAAGACCCCCACTCAGTTCAAGTCCCTCACTTCTAAGACCATTAATCAATCCAAGCCCCCTACTTCCAAGAAGAGGAAGCATCCACCCCCAATGATTAATTCGGGAAGAAGTCTTCCTCATAGAATAAACCTATTAGACAATTTGCCCGGAAGTCCCTTTAGGAGTTCACTGATAAGATCTTTGCTTCAAACATGTTTCCAATGATCAAATTTGAGAGAGGACTCCAACCAAGAAGACCAACAGGAAGTTGTAAGCCAAGAGCTTGTTTTTAAAGTGCTGAATAAGGAGATGGCAAGTACAAGCTATGTCAACTTCTTTATTGGGTATTTCTTCAACTATGATTAAATAGTTTACTACTTAGAACTTTGATTACATTTTGATATATTGGTTTTGGCATTTTAGGCACCTATACCATACTGACATCCTGCCCCATAGCCTCCAAGACAAAATCAAGTTCATTTTCCCTGACAATGTCAGGCATCATAGTGACAGCATGAAGGAAGATGTTAAGCAAAATCACACGAGGTTTTTTGGGTAAGCATTCATTAGGAGGATGCCAAACAGAAAGAACACTTACTTTTTTATGCGTTGCATTCAAGGGTGGAAACATTATTAACTTTTCTTAGATTAGTTTTTATTTATTTTTCAATTGTCCTAATGGTATGATCTATTTTGTACTTAGGGAGCACTGTATGCTCATAGTGGTAAATCTAATGCACAAAAAGATTTGGTTTTATGACTCTGTGGGCGAGGATACAGACAGGAGACCTACATGTAGGAGACATTTAACTAGTAAGTTATTCATTCATCATCTCTTATAATTCAGTTTAGCTTGCATGTTTCCATATATATATATATATATATATATATATATAATATTTCATTATATCTTCTCATAGCGGTGCATAGGTACTGCACGCAGAATGGTCTTGAATGCAACAATTGCAACCTCACCGATGGCTGCTTCAGATATGCCTTCCAACAGTTGAGTCCGAAGGTATATATTTTGTTCACTAATGACTATAATATTAAATTGAACAAATTTCACCTCGAAAGTGCTAGAAAAGAAGAATATTCTCCAATATAATCATTAAAAAACTAATATTATCTTTTGTTGTCTGCTCCCATTTGTCTTTTGTTGAGGCAGCTGCATCGCATTTGCATGTCTAATAATGTGTAGTAAGAAACTAAGAACATGTTCATTGTACTATCAATGTCTTCCAAAAAGATAAATTTTTCTTTGTTGACCAGATGAAACAATTGATGGTTGATGCATGATTCATTATTTAAGGGGAAAACAAAACCAAGTTGAATTTTATAAAGAGTTGGGACGTTGGGTTGGTTAATATTATCCATTAAAAAATTAACTTTGACCATTAATATTTTAATGAAAAGGGAAAAATTGCCACATTGTGATTACTCATGAGACAAAATTACTTCTAGAAAAACTTAATGATATTAAACACTCTTGAGTAGTTATTTCCAACACAAATTCCACCTTAACCCAACTTTAAAACGGTGAGCTGGGGATGAGGGGAATATACCACATATGAGTAATTACAAAACGGGAAAAAGAAAACAAAAAACATGTGATGAATGAAAGCTGTCTGCTCCCATTTGTCTTTTGTTGGGGCAGCTGCATCGCATTTGCATGTCTAATAATGTGTAGTAAGAAACTAAGAACATGTCATTGGATTATCAATGTCTTCCAAAAAGATAAAGTTTTCTTTGTTGACCAGATGAAACAATTGATGGTTGATGCATGATTCATTATTTAAGGGGAAAACAAAACCAAGTTGAATTTTATAAAGAGTTGGGACGTTGGGTTGGTTCAGCATATTTAAGTATTTTTTTAAATAGGTCTGCTAGTGTATTTTGTGATCTATCTAATAACTAAAATATTTTTTTTAGATGCATCCAATACTTTAAGTATTTTGATATTGAATTTTTCCTTAAAAGTATTTTTTAGGAATAAATTTGTCTTTGAAGTATTTTTCAAGAACAATTTTAATTTCGTTGTTAACCCCTCAAAAGTTATGTTATGTAAAGTTGCATCTAGCACTATAAGAAGTAATTTATAGTACAATTTTACTATTAATGTAATTTTAGAGTTAATTTCTATTTGTATTGCTCTTTTTTCATATTTTTAGGACAATATTGCATTAAGAAAATACTGTAGTATGTGGAGCGCTACTCTTTACCGTCCTTTTTTTAAGATTCAATTAACTGAACTATGCTATTTAAGAAATATGTTAAAATTAGTTAAAAGTAATAACTATAAAAGAAATGTATTTTTTTTCTTTTAAATATGCCCTTATTTATAATAAGGTAAGTGAGAGAAAAATAATGAGAAAAAAGATGGAAGAAAATGTATGAGAAAAATATAATGAGAGAGAATATAATTAATTATAGATAAAAATTAGTAAAAATACATTTAATATTTAGACAATCCCAAATAGGATTTTATTAAAAGACTGAACCAATTCAAAATTGAAATGAAAAGCTGAAAAATAACGTGGGAAGCTAGATACACATTCATTCAATGCACTCTTTGGACGTTAGTAACGATGAGGTTAAAATTGCTACTGAAAAAAATTATAAGACAAAGTTGAACCATAAAATATTTTAGGAGACTTAATGGACTTAAAAAAATACTTTGGGAATATAGATAAGCCACAAAATACTTGACGATGCTATATGCCTGAAAAAATATTCTAAGGTAAATCGCATAAAACCTTTAGGATATTAGATGTAATCAGAAAAATATTTCAGGGTAACTCTTTTATTAAAAAAATATTTATTCATATTTAGATACTCCCTCAAATATTTTTTATACGATCTTCTTAAATAATTAAATCACGCAGAACAAAGAAGAGGTTGAAAAAAAATTTGTTTTGAAGTGGTTGAAAAAAATCACGCAAAATTAGGATATAATTACTATTTACAAGGCGAATCGTGAATTGGTTTATGAATTCGATTATCAAAAATTTTGATATGCATCTATGATCTGAGAATTCTGGGTTTCAAAGTATAAATTTTGGGTTTATGAATGGTATGATTTATTGCCTGATGAAGATGATGGAGTGGGGAGGAAGAAAAACGCAACAAAGCTACGGATTAGGTTAAAAATTACTGGGAAGAAATTTTCGACGGAGATGATGATGTCTGCGATGTTGGGAGATAGAGAGAGGAAAGAAAGTTTTGATGGAGACGACGAAGAAGTGGCAAAATATGTAGAATAATAGATGGGATAAAATCTCACATGGCAGCCACCTCAGCATAATTTGAGGTTAACAATCGAGAAATACATCTATACTCTATACTCTATACTCTATACTCTGGGAGCGTCATCTCATCTGTATTCTGATTAATTAAAATATCACAACTCATCTTATTTTAATCCGATATGGTATGAGTCATTATAGAAAATTTAAATTTTATGATTTTAAAAAACATAAACCTCTTAATTTAGAGAAGCA
The DNA here is from genome assembly GCA_963210345.1 of Inga oerstediana. Taxonomy (NCBI): domain Eukaryota; kingdom Viridiplantae; phylum Streptophyta; class Magnoliopsida; order Fabales; family Fabaceae; genus Inga; species Inga oerstediana. Next base: position 82,830,444 of record OY723401.1, on the reverse strand, counting down.
AAAACTCACTTTTTTGAGGATAGTTTATGGAGAAAAAGTGGAGAATAAATTCTAAGCAAAATAGATTATGAGAAAAAAATGATTTTAATAAAATGAGAGTATTTGGATATTGTGGTAATAATAACTTTGATTCATGGTGTGGGTCCCACATAATGAGAAATGACAAATAGGAAAGAGAGGGTGGGCACACATAAGGAAAAAAGACCAATGAGAGAGAGAGAGGGAGGGAGTGAGATCCACACAAAGAAAAAAGCAAAAAAAAATAGTTTTTCTCAAAACTAAGGTTTTGAGATCAAAACATAGGTTTGGAAAAATTTTGAGTGTTCTTGCACCAAATGTAGGTTTTGAACAAGAAGCCGAACACACACTTATATACTTTGGAAGCACCACCTCATTTACGCTCTGACTAATTAAAATATAACAACTTATCTTATTTTAATTCTACATGACATATGAGTCATTAGAGAAAATTTAAATTTTATGATTTTAAAAAACATAAACTTCTTAATTTAGAAAAACAAAAAACTCAATTCTCTCGTATCATTCCTAAAATCATAAAATTTGAATTTATTCGAATGACTCATCTGTCATGTAGGATTAAAATAAAATGAGTTGTTGCATTTTAATTAGTCAAAACACATATGCAGTGACGCTTCTAGAGTATGTAAGTATTGAGAAATACTTACATACTCAAAGTGACCACTTTATCTGTATTCTGATTAATTAAAATACAACAATTTATCTTATTTTAACCCTACATGACATATGAGTCATCTTCAAAAATTCAAATTTTATGATTTTATGGATGATATGATAGAATTGCGTTTTTTCCTTTCTAAATTAAGAAGTTTGTGTTTTTTTTAAATTATAAAATTTGAATTTCTCAATAACTCATTTGCCATATTAGAGTATGTAAGTATTTCTTGTTAAGAATGGTGATCGTTTGGATTAAGGCGACATTGATACATTTTCACTTCTTTTAAGGAAAATGGCTCATAAAAATACTTCCAAGTGTCCGTCACTTTTCCTTAAAAGCTTTCAGAGCAAAAATGACATTTACCCCATGTACATACACACACACACACACACACACACACACACATATATATATATATAATAAAAGTAATAAAACACTACTATACTCTACATAAAATCATAAATCATAAATAAAATTACAATCATAAATAATTTAACATCATATTTGTATTGCACTTCCACGCTTTTTAAAAGAATTTTGTTGTCAACACCCGTTTCCATTTCGATATTCAAAGAGTAATAAAGGCAAAATTCCATAGGCACACAGAAAAGTACAGTTATACTGATAAAAATATTCGTTTTCAATTCTGACATTGTTCATTGACGAAATACAGAAAATACAGCGGAAGTTTTAATATTTACAAATTTCACCAAAATATCACAAAATAGACTAATTATGACCACGATCTTGTCCTCACCTCGAGACACATGCCGTTCACTTTCAGTCGTCTACGTCTTTTCCCTTTGCCCGATTGGTACCCGTTGAGGTGTTTATTTAAAAATAGGGTGAGATTCTGGAGAACCCCACTAGAAACATGCTATCGTTCATAGAAAATGCGAAAAGTAAATATGATATTTGTCATATATACACCAATTAATGAACATTATGAACATATCATCTGCATGTATACATGAGTAAGGCCCAGCCCCACTAATCTGCACCGGTTGGATTCTCACCAACTCCAGTGTAAGTGCCTCTGACACTTCTGGCCCCTTTCTGGGCAAATCATATTGATTAATAAAATGCATTTACAAACATTGGCATCCACACAATCATATAACTATAGCATAATGTATGAAGGATAATGTCCCTACCTCAATGCTTTATAATCCTCTATTTAATGGTGTCTTGTAAAGCATGTTGTCCCGACGTCCGACTCTGTTCTAAAATATTAAATGTACCAGAAATAGGTCATAATCTATCCAAGTATCATTTTAGACTCTTCCTAGTATTTATTGTGGTTATATTAGTCTATGGTGAAAATTTACCAAAAAATGCCCCCGGAAACCCGGCCTGACCCCGTCGTACCTGGCCCGATGGCACGTTTTCCCAAAATATTGACCAAAGCTATTTTGACTTATTTTTGCTCAAGGAATCCATTTACAAACTCGAAATCACCAAATTCAGTGTCAAATTATGAAAATGCCCCTGACAGCCCTTTTTAGGGATTTCAGTGGCATTTTCGTAATTATGTTTTTTTGGCCTCTATCGAAAAAGTGCCCAACTGTAACCCCACCTATTTTTGCCCACTGAGTCCAATGGAACCATTTATTTCATGAAAATCCAACTCCTACTACCAGTTCTGGTCCTGGCCGAAATATTAGGGGAAAATGAAAAAAATAAGGTTTTGTGTTTTAGCTCTCAAAACTTATACTTTTCCACTTTTAATCCTTGATTAACTTACTTAAACACTTCTTAAACATGATTTAAAGGATTTTGGGCAACATAACCCCTTAGGGTCATGGCTTTTCAAATTTTACAACTCAACCCAAAAATCACAAAACCAAACAACAATCACCAACAACAACTTCAATACACTAAGAAGTTGAGATTTTGGAGATTACCTCTTGATCCTTGGTGTTTCTCTCTCTAGGACGTCCTCTCTCTCCCCTCAACCTTGAAGATTAGCTTGTTAAACCATGATTTCCATGAAGAATAAGAGATTAGAGGATGAATTACACAAGATAGGAAGCTTAAATCACTTGAAAACAAACTCTTACCTTAGCTCTTACTTTCTCTTGCTTTCTAAGTCTCAAAAACTCTCAAGCTCACTCTCTCTCTCTTTTCTCTTTGTCTTGGCCGAATGTGACATGGAAAGAGGAAGGGAAAAATGTTTATTAACTTAGTCTTCCATCTTCTTATCCATTGATTTGATCAAGGGCTACTAATGTGACACTTGTCACACTCTTCTCTTCCTCATAATTTCTTCATTGACTTGGCCATTAGTTGAATCATTATCTTCCTTTTCTTGCTCCAAAATTTCCGTCCCTACTTCCCCTTTTTCTCCAATTAGTCCATACTTCTTTATCTATATTCACACTTACACTCTTCCATTTAATTAAGTCAATGTCTTCCTTTGCTTGTCTCCTAAAATCCGTCCTTCTCCTCCTCTCTTACAAGACAAGCAAGCTTCTTCCCATATAATCATGTGTGTCCCCTTCCAAGCACTCAAGTATTCCACTCCTTCACTCAAGCTTACCATCATGCAATCAAGTATTTCCCTTCCTTTACTCAAGCTATCCCTCATGCATTCACCATACTTCCATGTTGTGTACACTCATCCTTTGTCATCATGACTCTCTTCATGTAGTAATTAGGCATGTGCTCATGAAATCAAATTTTCTCCTCATTCATGTGTTTTGGACGAAATTTCAAGAGGGAAGGAAAGGGAAAAATGATTTTAACAATTCCACAATTGACATAATTGGTTTTATGTATAATCCCGCTTAATTTCTCAATTCTTGATTTATTCCACCAAGAATAATCACATTATGCATTTTCCTTTATTTTCCTTGATTAATTGAAATTAACTCCAATTAATTGGAAAATAATAAATCTTGAGCCAAATTGGCAAAATTATGATTTTGCTATCCCCTTTGTAATTTAATTCAATTTTTGAATTAATTTGCCCATTTCCTTATGAATATGAATATTTCACAAATTCATGAATATTCACCATTTTATTGAATTTATCAAATAATTACAATATATTTTTTGTGAATAAAATTTGGGGTGTTACATTTGTGGTCTTAAAACTAAGTCATTTTAAAAGATCTTGGGTACCGTTAAGTGATTTGTTCCAAAAATACGTCATTCTTCTCAATTTTTTAATTAGGCGATGAAGTATATATTTTTAAAATTTAAGATATTTATATGGGATAAAGATGGAAATCATAATAATTCTGGGTAAAATAGCATTCAGCTCTTATTTCTCATTAGAATCCAACATCATAAGCTATCCAAAAAAAAAAAAAAAAAAGAATCCAACATCATAATCTTATTTATGGGGACATCGAGGACCCTTGATGTTTTATTCTTTGTGCATCCAGCACCCTCTCAGGTTATGTTTTGGTTACATCCAGCACTCTGATATTATTTATAATTTAAGGGGCTCTATGTGTTATAAATAAGATTGAGATTTTAGAAACACAGAAAAAATAAAATTAGAGAAGATTAAGGTGGTAGAAGTAACTGGATGTTACTTTACCTAAGAATTCTTGGACAATTTTAAGGATCCAGTTTCCATGCTCATCAAAATGATGAGCATGGAAAGCTAGCCTGATCTAGATTGTCCAGATTTCATTTTTTTTAATTATGATTTTTAAATAGAAAAAATCATTTTTTAAAAAAATATTAGTTAAGAGATTTATTTTTTATTTTAGATTCTTTACCTATCAGGATAATTTTTTTTTGAAAAACAAAAATTAAAAAAAATAAAATTTGAACCGTTTAGATCTGATCTGAATGATCAGATCAGGTTAGTTTTCCCTCTCATCATTTTGATGAGCAGGGACCCGGATCCCAATTTCAATGGTGACAATTAACTTTTCATATTCCACTAAATTAGTTATAAATGACTTGTACCATTTTTTGTTATTTGTTACACACCGGAATTTTTTTGTTTTACTAGCTACACCGGAAATAATAAATGACTTATATTCTTATTTGGTAGAAGTAATTCTCACTGCAGGCAAAAAAAAAAAGAAGTAATTCCACTTATTGTCTTGAGGCAGATTTTTTATTCACTAGGGGTTGTGTTAGTAATCATTCTTTTAGAGAGATAATTGAGGATGCTAGATTTTAGATGGTAAAATATTGGTAGGTTCTTATTAACCATTTTCCTAGAGATCAAAATGTTTTAGCGGACCATTTAACTAAATTACGAGTAGTTTACAATATTATAAGGAATTTTGTTCTCTTTAATCACCCATTATCTTCCTACCGGAAGGCTGTCGATGATGAAGGGTGAATGATTGGTTTCAAAATCAATGTTTTGTACTCCCTCCGATCATAATTATAAGACAAAGTTGATTTTTTTGAAAAAATTAAGGAAGCCAATTAAATTACTTTAGAGTATTTTTATTTTTTTCTTCAAATTAATTACTTTGACTAATAAATTAATATATAATCTAAGGATACATAACATATGATATGATTAAGTAATTTATTTAGCTTCCTTAATTTTTTTTTTAAAAAAGTTAACTTTATCTTATAATTAGGATGGAAGATAATGCTAACTTTTGAAGGATTAAAGTATTTCAGTATTTTATTAAAAAATACCAGGTTTTTTCCGAGTACATAAGTATTGAGAAATACTTACATACTCTATGAGTGCCACCTTATCTATACTTTGACTAATTAAAATGCAACAACTCATCTCATTTTAATCCTATATGGCAGATGAGTCATCTTCAAAAATTCAAATTTTATGATTTTATGGATGATGAAAGGGAATTGCGTTTTTTCCTTTCTAAATTAAGAAGTTTGTGTGTTTTTAAAATTATAAAATTTGAATTTCTCCATATGGCTCATTTGCCATATTGGATTAAAGTAAAATTGATTGTTGTATTTTAATTAGTTAAACTACAGATGAGGTAACACTGTTGGAGTATGTAAGTATTTCTTATTAAGAATGGTGACCGTTTGGATTAAGGCGACATTGATACATTTTCACTTCTTTTATGAAACTTCCCTCATAAAAAAACTTCCAAGTATCCCACCACTTTTCCTTAAAAACTTTCAGTTAAAAACTTTCTGAGCAAAAATGACATTTACCCCACACACACACTATAAAAGTAATAAAATACTACTGCACTCTGCATAAAATCATAAATCAAAAATAAAATTACAATCATAAATAGTTCCACGTTTTTTAAAAGAATTTTGTGGTCTTAAAACTAAGTCATTTTAAAACATCTTGGGTACCGTTAAGTGATTTGTTCCAAAAACACGGCATTCTTCTCAATTTTTAATTAGGGGATAAAGTATATATTTTTTAAATTTATGACATTTATATGGGATAAAGATGGAAATCATAATAATTCTGGGTAAAATAGCATTCAACACTTAATATTTCTCATTAGAATCCAACATCATAAGCTATCAAAAAAAAAAAAGAATCCAACATCATAGTCTTATATATTTATGGGGCATCCACGACCCTTGATGTTTTATTTTTTACGCATCTAGCATCCTCTGATATTATTTTTTGGGTACATCCAGCACCCTGATATTATTTATAATTTAAGGGGCTCTATGTGTTATAAATAAGATTGAGATTTTAGAAACGCAGAAAAATAAAATTAGGGAAGATAAGGTGGTAGAAGTAACTGGATGCTACTTTACCTAATAATTCTTGGACAATTTTAATGGTGCAATTAACTTTTCATATTCCACTAAATTAGTTATAAAATGACTTGTACTTTTTTTTTGTTATTTGTTGTACACCGGAAATTTTTTTGTTTTACCAACTACACCGGAAATAACAAATGACTTGTATTCTCAGTTGGTAGAAGTAATTATGACTGATTGTCTTGAGGTAGTTTCTTTACTCACCAGAGGTTGTGCTAGTAATCACCCTTTTAGAGAGATTATTGAGAATGCTAAATTTTGGATGACAATAAACTAACAGGTTCTTATTAACCATTTTCATAGAGAACAAAATGTTTTAGCGGACCATTTAACTAAATTAGCTAACAATATTATAGGGAATTTTGTTCTCCTTGATCATTCATTTCCTTGATGAGGGATGAATGATTAATTTCAAAACCAATTTTTTGTATTAACCTTTTAAAGGATTAATGTATTGTATTAAAAGATACCAGGTTTTTTTTTTTGAAGGAGACAAGGGCATGTCTAAACCAGCTGGCACACCTCCAGTTCACGAATTGAAGACAGCGACTCAGGAATACAACCAAACATAACAGTCCTATAAAAAAGTGGGAAACGCAAGAAATACGACAAAGGCTTTTGGTGGGGATGGAGCGAGGGTCTAAAAGTTAAGAAATTTTGGGAAATTTTACTGCAGCCCCACTGTAAAGAATTTATTTCCAGCAGTTTTTAAAATTTTTGAAACCTCACTGTAGCCCAAAGACCAAAACGAAATTAAAATTTGTGGGTGAAAAAAAAAATTGTATCCTTACTTTTCTTTTGAAAAAGGGTCCATGCATAATCACCTGCTGCAAAAGTGCCGGCTGTCGTTGGCCTTCAGCCACCAAAGCGGCAATACTAGCCATCGGAAAATTTAGTTGTAAACCGCATTATTTTAGTTGTAAGGCTTTATATTTCAATTGTTAATTCATATATGGACACTTCCATTTATAGAAATTGTTAATTCTCTTATGCTTATTGTACATCACCATATTTTTGTTGTAAATTTTCCTATTCCAATTGTTAATTCATGTATAATACTTTCATTTAGTAAACTTATTAATTATATTATATGTTTCTTGTAAATCGACTAATTTTCATTGTAAATTTCCTATTGCTTAAAAAAATCAACAAGCTCATAAGTGGAAGTGTATGTATATGAATTAACAACTAAAATATGAAAATTTACAATAAAAATATGACCATTTAAAATAAACATAAGAAAATTAAAATGTCCCATAAATGGAAGTGTTCATGTATGAATTAACAATTGGAATATGAAGATTTATAACTGAAAACCAAATAACTTGCAGCTAAATTTTTTGGTATCTAGCGCCGCAGCTTCGGTTACCAACGTCTCCACTCCAAAGGCCAGTGCTTCGGCCAAATGGCCAACGGAGCCCGGAGCTCTGGTGGCATGCCTCTGGAGTCCAGCAGCTATCGACCCTTTTTTAAAAAAAAAAAAAAAAAAAAAAGTAAAGGCACAATTGTTCTGTACAACGTGTTTACTTTTTACACAGCAAAAAACAAAAAAGTGAAAAACACCTTAATTTTTCACAAATGTCTCCTCACATGTGCGTTGACCAATAAAAAACAACACCTTAATTATATCATGGCTAACTTTCGACTTAATCTCTTTCTATGTTGATGGAGAAGCCCCGCAAGTTTGTCCTCAATGGAGCTAGGCATCAGGTTGCCGCCCATTGGAAAAATAGCTCGTTAACTTCAAGAGGAAGGTCTTGACTCACCTCTTAATTATATTGATTTACATTGAAGAAGAGAGAAGAGATTGAAGCTGCTACTAGGATTAAATGTGCTGAGGTGTTATTTTTTAATTGGCCAAAGAACATATGAGGTGGCATTATGAAGGCGTACAAGAATTTTTCTTCTAGAGGTATATTTTAGGAGGGATTTTTGTATACTTTAATGAGCACCCCATTGATAATTTAATTGATGAGAAAGACCTAATAAATTTTGCATCCATAAAATACCAATACTAATTAAATTTTTGAAGATGGATTTTTTTTCCAAAGTTTCCCATAATATTATCACTCTCGGAACAATATATAATGATGTTTGTGGCGTAAGAAGAAACGTTATAAGAAGAGAGTTTGAGAAAGTAGATGAGGAAAAGGGAGAGAGAAGTGAGTGAAAAAGACAAGGACATGTTTTTAAGAGAAAAATTGTTGAATTAAATTATCAAGTGATGACATATAAATTTAAGGTTAACCTGCATTTAGTACCCTAAAATATTTTTTAGGTGTGCCCATCACTCTAAAGTATTTTTTTTTTGGTGCAATTTTTCACTTAACAATTTAGACAATTTAAGGTGTTGGATATATCGAAAAAAATACTTAAAGGCGTTGGATACACCGGAAAATAATTTATAGGGTGATGGGCGCACCTAAAGATACTTTAGGGTGGCGCACTTGAAAATGTACTTCAGGGTGATGGATGCATAACAAAATATTTTAAAGCACTAGATGCATTTGGAAAAATACTTGAGGATGGATGCATCTTAGCCCATAAATTTAGACATATGATTAAATGGATTAAATTTAGTGGCTTGACACATTTTTATTGGTCAGAGTATATTTTATGATTTGCTCCATTACAAGCTGAAAAGTCCTTTTGATTTTTAAGTCAAGTGGAGTGAATTAGAAGAAGAGATGAATGAATTAGAGGATGATAAAATTGTTTGTTTGAATATTGATATATGATTTGAAGTGTTGTTTAAAACTTTGGCAAGTGCAAAAGGAATATATGTTAACTCTATTCACACACTCACACTTAAGAATTCTTGAAAAACATGTTTTAAATCTATGAAGCATTCATCTTTAAATATTTTCTTGGTTTCCTGTTTGATATAATTCTTTGAGCAGCTGGTGAGGATAAATGATAAGTAATTCATTAATTCAATGAGGGTAAAAGTTTTTGCTTGAGGACAAGCAAACATTAGTTTGGGGTTGTGTTAACTTTTTGAAATTTTTAATATTCCAGCACATTTTCTTCTCTTTTTAACTAGTTTTGGATTCAAATTGAGTATAGAAAGAGTTAATAGAAGAAAATTTGCATATCAAAGTAACAAGCCAAAGTTGAAGAAATTCTTGTGTGGAACCATATATTTATGTGCTTTATTTCAAATGAAAAGTGAGAACCTATGCATCCTCTCTTTTCTAGGAGGATAAAGACAAATTGGGAAGCTTTTAAAGGACCAAAGAATAAAGCTTGTAGCAGCAAAGATCAAAGAAAGCTGCTGTGTTTTTGGCTTTAGCCAGCAATACATGTACTAAAGCAAGCAAGACTTAATGAGGAAGAAGCTTACTGTGTCATATGCTTCAGCCAACAACATGTGTGCCAAAGCCAATAAGGATATGAACTTACCGTGTCATATGCTTCAACCGACGACATGTGTGTCGAAGCCAATGACAAAAGTACACCTCATTTCACTACAAAAAAACAGCAAATTACCCACGGAATTCCGTCTCTGAAATCAAATTACCCACGGATTAGGGACGGAAACGGAATCACCGACGGAATTTTTTCCGTCTCTAAAAAATCCGTGACAAATTGATTTACCGATGGAATTTTTATTCCGTCGGAAATTACCAACGGAAATTACCCACGGAAAATTTTCCGTCGGTGATTACCCACGGAAAAAATTCTGTCGGCGCAATTCCGTGGGACGGAAAAATTCCGTGGGTAATCACCGACGGAATTTTTTCCGTGGGTAATCTGTTGGTAATTTAATATTATTTGTTTAAAAAACAATTCCACGTGGCGACCTTAAAAGAGGCCACGTGGACATCACCGAAAGCCCCCCATAGCCCGCCCCCGCATCTGGCCCCGGCAGCCCCTGAGCAAGGGCCACGTGTCCCTCTAACCTTACGCCACGTGTCTCTGTGAGATAATTGTTGCATTTTGTGACGAAGGTGGGATTTGAACCTTGGACCTTTTGGTATGTGTTCTGATACCTTTGCCAATTGAGCTGCTTTAACCTTGTGTTATTTATTCACGTAATAATATATATAATGTAATAATTTAAAAACAAATATAATATTAAGATAAATATATATAATTAAATATATATATATATATATATATATATATATATATATATATATATATATATATATATATTTATATATAATTATATTTTTCATTTTTTATAATATAAAATTTTTTAATTTATAATTTCGTTTAAATATTTAATATTAATATAAATATATACAAAATTACATATATACTTATAAATAATTATATATTTCGTTTTTTATAATATAAATATAAATTTTTTTAATTTCTTATTTCATTTAAATATTTAATATTAATATAAATATATATAATATTAAATATATATTTATATATAATTATATATTTTGTTTTTATGATATAAAGTTTAAAATATTTAATTTTTTTTATTTCATTTAAAATTTTTATTATTAATATTATATATATTTAATATATTATATTAAATATTAATTTTATAATATTTAAAATTTTATTTATTATAGATTATTTTTATTTTTATTATTTTATATAAATTATTAAAATATGATAAAAAAATTATTAGTTTTACCGACGGATTACCCACGGAATTCCGTCGGTAATTTCTCATTCAAATTACCCACGGAATTCCGTGGGTAAGGCGTGAGTAATTACCGACGGAAAAAATTCCATGGGTAAAAGTCAAATTTACCGACGGAATTTTGATTCCGTCGGAAATTACCGACGGATTACCTACGAAAAAAATTCCGTGGGTAATTACCAACGGAAATTACCCACGGAAAATTTTCCGTCGGGAATTACCCACGGAAAATTTTTCCGTCGGTCATTAGAGACAGATTACCCACAGAATTCCGTGGGTAATTTCTCATTCAAATTACCCACGGAATTCCGTGGGTAAAACGTGGGTAATTACCGACGGAAAAAATTCCGTGGGTAATCCGTCGGTAATTACCCACGGAATTTTTTTCCATCGGTAATTCCGTCGGTAATTTTTCCGATGGAAAATCCGTCGGTAAATCGTAGGAAATTACCGACGGAAATAATTCCGTGGGTAATTCCGTCGGTAATAACATGTTTTTTTGTAGTGTTTTACTTGCTGAAACCGGTTCCTAGGGTTTTTATTGAAGGGTTGCGCTGAAAATCATTCATTCTACACTTCTTCCTCCAAGGAGGCACCTTGGAGGAGAGCTTTTGGAGCTTGGGTGGTGGTATCAAGAGAGATTTTGTGACTTATATCTTGGTTTCATTGCTTTTCTTCTCTTTTCTCTTTTTTTATTATGCATTCAATTGTTATGCTTTGTTTTTATCTCCATTTGAACTAGAGTAGTTAAGCATTTTTCTTCTAGGGTTACTTTGAACCTCTACATGGATTGAGACCCTGTTATTATCTCTTTTCAACCATTTAATGAAGAATTTTGTGTTGATGTTATTCTTTGCTTAATGCCTCTAGGTGCTTGATCACCATTTAGTTGATTTGTTGAGTGAGATGATGCTTGAGAGATTACATTGTTTAAAGAACTTCGATAAAGTCATACTAGTCTTGAAATTCATGTTTGAATGGATAGTTTGTTGATAGGAAAGAGATTAAGATATTGACCTAGTATTATTATTATTATTATTATTATTATTATTATTATTATTATTATTATTATAAGATTGGGTCTTAATGACCACTTTCACTAACTTGTTGCAAGAAATTGAATAAGTTCCTTGAAATCAGATGTTTGTTTTGACTTGAGAAAGCTTTTCCAATAATTGTGAATATTGGACAAACACTTGATTTTTCATTAAAACTAGTCAAGATGGAATTAATTGGTCTCATGAAGTATAGAGGGGAGAAGTGATCCTAGAGCCTTATCTTCTTGAAATTAGAATCACCTTTTGCCTTGTTTATTCCAATTTAGTTTGTTTTGAGCCAAAATTGTTTTTACAAATTGAAATACTCAAAATGACTTTGCCCAAGTTAATTAAGAGCATGATTGTATTAATTAGCCCACTTTTACCTTAGACCTTATACTACTTACAACTCGTATGCTTGCGGTAAGCTAGACAACAAACAAGTAAATGGCGCCATTGCCGGGTGACAAATCCCTAATTTTATTATATATTTACATATTTTATTTAGAAATTTTTTCATAATAACTAAATTTAAAATGCCTTATTTGTGCTTAATTAATATTAAGAGTAAATATATTAAATTATGACTTAAAGGGAAAAATTGTCAAAATAATTGCAATACTCTTAATCATTGATTTTTGAGAATATTTGATGTTGGTTTAATTGGTTTTTAATTATAAGTGCTTGAAAAATTGGATTGACATTGAAAATGACAGTTTGGGACTCGAATTTCAGGAATGACAGTTTTATACCATGAATTTGAAAAATGACAGTTTTGTTAATGAGTTCAACAGAGCGTTTTGGCAGTAGGTCTGATTTAGAGGAGCAGCTGGATGGAAATTGAGGAACTAGAGCTGTAACACAGACCAAGCGGACCTTCCACCATTTTTGCTTCCCTTCATCGTCTTCATCACCAAGCATCACCTTCTCTGTCATTGATGACTATCACTCTTATCACCATTGTCACTGACGGTGAAGCTACTACTCTTTTCCACCACCAAGGTCGACAGAGGAGTCATGAGGATCTCTGGAAGTTGAGAGGAGGGAAGCTCTTAAGTCGACCACCACACCACTACTGTCGTCATCATCTCAACACCATCACCGGCTGTTTCCCTCCATCCTTCATTGTCCTGCTCCTTCTTGAAATTGACCGTAAACTCTTCCTCATTATAGTGCCATCGCTGGAAACCAAGGTCCTGTTCCATTGGTCTCTTCTCTATCTTAAACCATTTCAGCCGTGGCTCTACTTCACTCTGCCTTCATCGTCTTCCATTACTTGCGGTGAGTCTCATCCTTTACCCTTTTATTGTTTCGAATCGTAGCTCCTCTGTTTTTGATATTAACATAGCTATGATTCTCTGATTTTGTTTCATAATCAGTCACAAATTTTCTCCAAATCATTATTGAGCTTCAATGTTTGAAATTGTGGAACTGTTTGGTGAAGCTGAGTTGATGGTTGGCATTTGCTAATTTTCCTAATCCTTTGTAGCAAGAAGCAATGGCATGAACTTGGAGCTTTAATAGGGGAGTTTTTGCTCTTCCATTTCTCTAATTCTACATTTTGATTGTGATTCCTAGGTCTTATGATGAATTTTATAATGTTGGACTGATTTATTTTGATGTATTTGGAGAATAGATATGGCTTGAATCTTTATTAGACACTCGATATTATGGTTAGTTAGCTTAATTATCATTTCTTTGTGCTGGTTAGTCATTGAATTGATGATTTTGTGAACATTTGGTGCTAATTTCAAGGTGGCTTGATTAGTTGATCAATTGTGTCTTGTGTTTTCATTGGTTAATTGAATGTGAATTTATTAATTGTATTTATGATTAGGTCTTGGCATAATTAATCTTGATTTTTCATATGGGTAGACATTGTTAAATTACGATTAATGACAAAATCAAGTGATAATGCGAGGTGACTCGGTTATTAGAATAAATGCTAGATATGATTTTTAAGTTCATTTAATTGTTAGAGTGTTTAATCAACCTAATTTAGAGAGATTAATATGTAAGGTGGCTTGGTATTAATTAATCTAAGTTAGACCTGGTCTAAGGGGTGGCCCTTAGAGTCATTTTGGAACTAGCATGATTAAAGCTCCTATAATTATTTTAAGTGAGGATTGCTTGTGTCATTGCTATGAGGGATTGCTTATTCCATTGTTGATTTCCTTGTTTCTTTCATTTTCATTAATTGCATCATCATTCCACCATTTCATTTTGTAAAGAAAAATCCCAAAAAGAATTTGTTTATAACAAGTTAATTTTAAATTGCATAAAGTAGTTCAAAAGATCAAATCTTCCCCTTTTAATCATTTCATATCAATTATTGTATTTAGTTCCAAGGTAATTAATAAAAGGCTCTTCAAGAGATGATCTAGATTGCACCCTATATTGCAATCCTTAGTTAAATTTTGAAGAGGTTACCAAGACATAAAGCATATGCGCCTTCTTTAAGTGGCGCTGTTGTCAGGGAGCCAAGTAATTGGTTCCTTAGTAGCTAAGTGTCAGTCTTTGATTGATTGGTACCTTGAGCCTTGGGGTTACATTTTAGTTAGTTTGGTAGCTTTGCATGTTTTTCATAGCATATCGCCTCTTTGCATAGAAAATTTTGAAGAAATATAAACAAATACATTGATTTTCCTTTCTTTTTGCATTTGCATTTTTTCTTGCATACACTTGATTTGTGGCTGGAACTCACTGTTATACACTTGGAAATTTATTGGAGTTCAGTTGAAATTCAGTTACACCTTCACTTGAGCTTGCTGGAATTTTTTGAAACTTTTACCCAGAAAATTACAGGCTTCGGTTTCCTAAGGTTTTGGGCCATTGTAAAAAAGACCAATAGGTTAGTTATTGGGTGTGGTGAATTTTAGCCAAATTCCATCGTTTTGGCCACTTTTGAATTTTTTTTTATTTTCTGGAATTTTTTTAGATTTTTCATTAGGTTAGTTTTTGAGTTTTCTTCTTTGATTTCTTTCAGTTTTTAGGATTTATTTGTGTCTCTAGGACTTTTTAGGACTTAGGATTCATTGGGATTTAATTGATTGCAATTTAAATGGCTTGGTTTAATGAAGATCATGAGTTTAGGTTTTACACTAATCCTCCTATGCATGCCTTTTTAGGAAATGAAAGAACCTTAAGCTCTTAATTCTTAGATAAATATTATGGCACTAGGAGACATGAAGCACTTTTTAATCTCACATATTCTCAAAAGCTTGATGTGCTTTAACAAGAATTGGATTCCCTGTATGCACAAATAAATTATCAAGAATGAGCCTCTGAATCTCAACCGCCTTAGTATATCTATCAATATTGTGAATTATTGTGTCCATAAAACCCATATTTTGACCATGAACCCCACTTTCAACTACCCCAATCCCTTTTCAACCATGCTTACTCACCTTACACGTTCCATCAAGAATCACCCACTCCACTCTACCAAGAATCATTATCTCTATCTCATCTTCCTCTATTTCCCCTACTTCCATGCCATGTATAACTCCCTATGAACCACCTTCTCCATTATTCTATGAACCTCCACCACAATCTTCTACACCTCAACCAGTAGACTTGATGCTTTCCTCACCTTGCCAAACATGGATGACAAAAATCATGCATTGAAAAGAATGTATGATGAGCTCAAGGTATGGTTAAACACTTTAAGTTGTTCATGTTGAAGAGGCAAATATGATTTCCAAGGAGGAGAAAGAGTGGATGGAGGAAATCAAAGGCTTTATCAAGGTGTTTTTTGACCATGTGCTATGGATAAAGACCGAAGGAGAAGACAGAGCTTCATGAACTTATGACATCAATAATGAGGGAACCAAAGAGCAAAAGCTAAATGTCACTTCAAAAGTAGAAGATTTCATACCTCCAGTGACTACTCCCACAAAAGATGCAAAGAAGAAGCAAGTACATTTTCAACTACCAAATGAGCCATTTTCAAATAATGGTACTATTCCTCCTTTTTTTTTTTTGAAGAGATTGACCCTCTTCTTACTACTATTCTTGATTTTGTGAGTAATGATGAGGTGAATGAAGAAATTGTGGTTGAATTCCCTTAAATTCTTGATGTTGAAATTGCTCACTGTGATATTTCTAATAGTAGTTGTAATGATGTAGTTGATAATGTTACTTGCACAGTCCATGCTTATATGTGTGATGAACATGTTCTTTTCCCTAGTTCTAGGAGTGATGAACACATTAAGCATGATATTGTGGAAAATGATGAATTATGTTTGGATGCTCAAATTATGGTGAAGTGTGAACCTGATGATAGTTCAAATGATTGTCTGAGTAATGCTTGCTTACATGATTCTTCCTCTCTTTCAAGTGCTAGCAAGCATGATGTGGATTTTTATGATGCTATTGAACTTGATGGAAAATTCATTTTTTCCTTCTTCTTTAGACTCTTCTTTTGTTTGTTCATGTGAAAGGGAAATTACATGTGTTAATTGTTTGGAAATTGATAATTGCCTTTCTTCTTCACATGACCTTGATTCTTCATCTGGTTTAATTGATAACATCCAAGTGCATGCTACACTTGCTATAAGCCTTGAAAATTGTGCACCTTTAGATCCCTCTGAATTACATGTTTTAGGTAGTTCAATAAGGAAATATTCAATGATTTTGAATGATAAAATTGTAAATAAAAATAAATCTTTCCATTTAGTTCTTTCTTGCGATTTGCCACCTGATATATCAAATGAAAATATATGTTTTGAATTTTAGGTGGTGACAGCTTGATCAATTCTCTTTCTTCTTCCACTCTTTTGCCTCCCAACTCTTGTGATTGCAAAAGTGATGTAATGCACTCCAACACTAAGTTGGATTCCGCATTTTTCCTATTGCAAGCTCGAGAATTTTGAAAATGTGATCATATGTTTAGTTCCTACTGAAGAGGACCAAATTAGCTTTTGTGAAGTTTACTTGGAGAATCTTGTTCTTTCATTTTCCCTTTCTGCATATACCTCTCTGCAAAATGTAACCCAAAGGAACGATTAAAACCCTGAAAAATGCACACCGATTCAAAATACACATGAACAAAGATGGTCCATTGTCAAAAATTACCTCGTTTTTCAGCTGAAAGCGATTTTCCTCTTCTTCGCATGGCAAATTCTGCAAGTAGAAACCACTAGCCCTGAAGAGTACTGAACACAATAAACATATGAGAGGAAATGGTGGTAGCTTTGAGACAAAAACACGTGAGTGGAAATTATGGTTTGTAAAAGAGGGAATAAGAAGAAACTTTTATTAGATTTTGTCCTTTTCATAAGAAAAGTCATAAGAACAACTGGTGGTTCACCCACTTTCCTAAATGTCAGAAAGTTAGAAAAGTAGAATAGAGGTAGCATTGACTAACTTCTTAGATGCACTCTTCTTAGATGTAAGAATAGAACACAGCTAAATGGGAAGGCATTGGCTTCCAATGTAAGCCGATACTGTTGTTATAAACAGTAATGCAAGATACAAAAATGGAAAAGAAAGTGTGAACGGCTTATTCTCCTATTCCTCTTAAGTATATATTGACGTTTCCTAAGTTCTGCCATTTATCTTTGAAGTTGCTTTTATTTCATTGTAACATGTTAGAAATAATTTATTTGCTTCAGATGGAGTAGTCCCTACCTCTTAAAGGTGATTTAGTATCTCCAAGGGTTGGCCATGCTGGGGTCACCATTTGTGATCGTTGGTTCATAGTTGGTGGTGGAGATAATAAAAGTGGTAGGTATATGGAATTGACATGATCAGTACATGTTGCTATACTTCCTAGATTTGTGATAATTATCTTTATAGTATCTGAATGTTCGTGTTCACCGTTTAGATTCCGCAAGTGTACGGATTGCAAGTAATAAATTAGTGAGAAACGAGTGTCCATCCATAAGGACTATAACAAAAGCGAGTTAACTAATTTAACCATTTCTCAATTAGGTTGAATGGAATCATTTGAATTTGATCAATTTGCATAAAATTTTTTTATAAAAATAAACAAAGTAAAATAGTGGAAATTGAGAAATTGGGTCTAACTTCAAGAGGTATTACTTAGGATTACTTCTTCCCCATTGTATTTTATTAAACTATACAAATATTCACTTATGCTAGTTAAATGAGTCTATATGCTAGTCGAAAATCCTAAAATCATCAACCAAGCTCTCTCAAGTCAAGATTGATTTTTAATCTTCATTAAAATATTCAATCTCTTATTTACAATTAATGAAAATCATCTTTCCAAAACAAGCCTTCACTTGACTATGCTAGGTTGTTAGATATATCTCTATTCTAACAACAAACCATCCATTTAATCCCTAAGCTTCAAGTCTAGCATGATTTTTCTTAAGTTCTACAATCAAAATAGCTCTCTCAAGCATCTTCCAATTGAATAACTCTAATCATGTGGTGATCAAGCACAAGATATCATTAAGCTCAAAGAAGAATCAACATATAATACTTATTAACCAACAAAAGCAAGATAATCTAGTAGTTTCAATCCATACAATGGGTAAAAGTAATCCTAATTGATAGTTCTAGCCACTCATGGTCTATACATGCCAAAATCTCAGCATTCAATCATAATCCATATCAGCAAAATAGAGAAAAAGGAGAGAAGAATAAGAAAAACCCAAGAATTGAGGCTCCAAATCCTTTCTCAACCCAATCCCAAGCTCCAAGCTCTTCAAAATGCCAAACCCTAGCAGCCAAGAAGTTCAAGGAGTCCAGCACTTCTGATTTTCAACCTAGCCCATGCCTTTATACTGGTTTTTCTTCTTCAGTTTTCAAAACGCACAACATCAGTTTCGCGCATTCACCGCGCATTCGTTATGGCGAATGCCATAGCAAATGGTCATTAGACAGAAGTAAGGCTTTTGCAGGTGGTTTCGCTTTGACATTGGCTACAGCAGATTTCACGGCCAACAGGAAGACAGAAGGGTAATCGTTTGAGGTAGGTTTGCAATGGCTTGGCTACAACACTTCCACAATAATTGTAAGCTTCTCTTTCATAGTGTCCTTTTTCATCTTCCTTTTACATTCTTCCCTTCCTTTCACATCTTCCCATGATCTTTGTGAGCTTTTATAACTTGTCATCTTCCACCTACAAAGAGGAAGAATTCATGAGCTCTTCAACTTTCATAATTAACCAAAACTAATTGCATTCAACTCATGGTTTTGACAAAAGATTGATTTTGCTTATATCCTATCACATTTTCTTCTATAATCTCTATATATGCACAATTTGAACCCAAAAATAAGTGAAAAGAGAAGAAAATGTACTAGAATATTCCTGATTTCTATGAGTTAACACACCCCCAAACTTAAGCTTTTGCTTATCCTCAAGCAAAGAAATCTATTCTCACTTAATGAATCAATTACTCATCATTTATGTATGAATGAATTGATCCTCATAAGCTGCTCAATAGATTATATTAAACAAGAAATGAAGACAATATGCAAAGATGAATGCTTCATAGATTTAAAATATGCTTTTTGGGAGTTCTTAAGTGTGAGTGTATGAATGGAGTCAATATATATTCCTTTTGCACATAACAAAGTTAAAAGTAACACTTCAAATGATATACCCATATTCAAACAAACAATTTTAGCATCCCCTAATTCCTTCCTCTTTTCTTTTCATTCACTCCACTTGACTTAAAAATCAAAGGGACTTTTCTTAACTTGTAATAGGGCCAAGGGTTAAAATTTTGGGAAAATCCCTTAAAAAGAACTTTAAAAGTAGTAAAAGATAGAAAGGTGCTCCGAAATTGCATATTCCATATCAGTGCGAGTGCCTGAACTGGAACATTAGAATTGGAGGTAAAATGACAGATTTGGCCCTCTGATGAAAGAAAAGAAGTTGGTGACAAAAGAAGAAGATGATGCGATACAAGGTGAACGTCAGTGCGAGAACGTAAGTGGGAGGCGAGACAAACAGGAGTGAGGTATGTATTTTATTGAGTCGACAATGTTCTTCCCCCTCGTGGTCGAGCTAAAGCAAAATCATTCTCGTCAATTGGTGAAGTTATGACACAGTGTTGAGATGTAGGAAATTGTGATTTTATTGTTGTGAGAATGTTATATATACAATTGCGAATGACTTCAGTGAAGTTGTGAAATAAAACCTATGAAAACCCAATAAACACATATCATACATGCATATAGGTATCTGTTTCCTACTGAGATTTTCTTGAATCTCACCCTCCCCTACCAACTTTTTAGACAGGGTAGGTGGATCGAGGTTGGAGCAAACAGGCAAAGGCGATGAGGACTACTTCGGGTTATAGATTTTGGTAGTTGGTTATCATAGTTGGGATGTATATTTGGATATTCGTATTTAGATTTGGATGTGTATATATGGATGTATATTTGATTATGTATGGAGATGAGATTTGTGTAATCCCCGTTTGAGGAATTGTAAAGGGCGAATGTGCCCTATGAATTCTATGTAAAGGTATGAACCCGGGAGTTGTCGGGAAGTTATTGTTGTACACTCTGATATTTGTATAAATGTGATATTCCACGTAATGTAATTGTATTCAAAATTGAATATGAGACCAGGTAAATTATATTTCGAAAGTTATTTATGAAAACCCTATCGTGAAGATGGGATTTTAAATAAGTTTTGTTTCTTATTGGTCTCTATTTCATCTTAATTGCGTATTTCAGATATAATTACGGCAGGGGGTTACAAGTTGTTTGGACCAAAAGAGAGCTTGAGGAGCTAAGCACATCTTTACAACCACAAGTGATTGTGAGACTGAGAGAGAGAGGGTGCTGGATCTGGAGTGAGGGTTCGATGGTGCTGCGGAGTTAAAGTGAGGTGACAGGAAAACAGAGTGGAAAGCAACGGCTTGATTCAAACAGAGCAAGTGGCTTGATGGAGAAAGATGAAGGGCGGAGATATGGACGGTGGTATGGTGAGAAAGAACGACGGAGATGGGTTGGTCTGAGGGTGGTAGGCTTTCAACGGAGGAGGAAAGTGAGAGAGAGAGAGAGAGAGAAGAGGCTAGGATTTGGCCGATAGTGAGCTTCATTGAGCTGTGAGAAAAGTGGTGGACGGTAAGGTGAGTGCGTCGGTGAGCTATGGAGAATGTTGGAGATGGAGCTGAAGATCGGAGAAGGTATTGGTCTATGGTGGAGGAGGTTGGGTCGACGGTGAAGAGTGGGGGAGAGAGAGATCGTAGGGTTTGTGGTGGAGCTGAGAGTGGAGGATCAGAGAGAGTGAGCTGAAGGTGGAGTAAGGGTGTGTGGTAGAGGCAGTGTGTGTGTAGGCCGTGAGAGTGAAAATGAGGATGGCGAGAGTTGAGAGTGAAAAGAAGGAGGAGAAGGGATTAGGGTTTGATAGATGAGGGAATTTACAATTGGGGATTGGGATTTTGAAGTTGGGAGTGAATGTGGTGTGAATTGTGGTGTAGATTCAAATGGGTAAGTTAGGAATAAAATGAAAGAATAAAGGGTAAAGAGGGAAGACTAATCTTTTTTTTTATAATTTTCTATTTCTTTTTTGTTTTTAGTTTTTTTAATATATATATATATATATATAAAACGAAAATCATATTTATTATATATATATATATATAATTTTTTTTAATATTCCCTTCTTCTTCTTCTTCTTTTTAAGTAAAAAAAAAATTTGAAAAATGTATATATATATATATTGTATTGTTTTTTTAAATTTTTATTCTATTTTTATTTATTTATTTATTTTTAATTTTTTTAGAGGGAAGTAAGACACTCAACAAGACCCAATTCGCTATGGCCTTTGCCACAGCAAATCCTAACAGCAAATAACAAGTCAAAAAGCATGCCAAAATGACCCAATTCGCCGTGACATTCACTACAGCAATTCGTGACAGCAAATACTGACAGAACCAAAATAGACCATAATATAGCAGCAAACTCATCCAAATTCACCCAAAATCCAATTTTAAGCATTCTAAAGACATTAAACACTAATTTATGCCACAAAACACGTAAGATTCATTCATCCACAAAACACAAAATCCAAGAATAGCCTCAACACCACTCAATACTACATTCCAAGATCAAAAACACATTCAATGGATATTAAATGCATACTCCCTTTTATAGTTCCCTTCTTTGCAACCATATTACTCTTCCATCTTCATCTCCTAAAATTCACCTTTAAAGTTCATGTGGGAAACCTTTCTCACCTAGAAAATACAAAGACCAAACATAAATCTACCAAATCAAACCAAAAACATAAAAATGGCAAAGATTGAGTTAAGAACTTGGCTTGCCTCCCAAGAAGAGCTTAGTTTATAGTCTTTAGCCCAACTCTTTACTTTTTTTCACGTTACATTAGCTATAGGTATGGTGAATACTTGATGGTTCATCTCTCCACCATCGTTGTGATTTAATTCATAGCCGCTAGCTTGAAACCTCTTACCATCTTCATTTCTTATTCCATCTACACTAGAGGTATATGCTTGTATCTTTAAAACCTCTATAGCCCATTTAGTAGCTCGTTTACATGCTTTTAGAATTTCCAAAAGTTGTTCGTTATGTTGAATGCCCAATTGTGAATCTATACCCAATGGTAAATTCTTGGCTCCCAAACAATCATAATTAAAGTTAGAAGGTGGAGCCTTCAAATCAAAAGAGCATGACTCTTTAATAGATGACTTCATTGATGGTCTATCAAGGGAAGACAAATCTATCGATTCCAATAGTATCCAACTCTTAGGATCAATTGGTGTTGCCCTCAAAATACTCATGCCTTTTTTCACTTTTTTACCCTCTGTTTGAACTTCTAGTGACAAGGCGTCAACAAACCCATTATGAATTGGCTTCTTGAATCCCTCATGCTCCACTTGCTCAACCATGTTAACTAGGAAGAATTACTTAGCCTTATTAGGAGTCTTTATGAGCTTGTGCATATTGAAGGTAACATGCTTATCTTCAACTTGCATGGTAATTTCACCCTTTTCAACATCGATCAGGGTTCTAGTAGTTGCCAAGAAAGGTTTTCCAAAGAGAATAGGAGTATCTTGGTCCTCCTCACAATTAATAGCAATGAAGTCCGCTGGAAAAATGAACTTGTCTACTTTCACAAGCACATCTTCAATGATCCCTCTAGGGTAAGAAATACTCCTATCAGCAAGTTGTAAAGTAATAGTAGTCGACTGAGCCTCACCTAATCCTAGCTTGTTAAAAACAGATAGAGGCATGAGGTTCACACATGCGCCAAGATCACACAATCCTCTTCCCAAGAATTTATCCCCAATGTGGCAAGGGATAGAGAAACTTCCAGGATCCTTCAACTTCAGTGGAATCCTTTTTATAACATCAGTAAAGCTCTTGGTCATAGCAACCATCTCACACTTATTAAACCTTCTTTTCTTAGAAAGGACATTTTTCATAAATTTGGCATATTTAGGCATCTTCTCTAAAGCTTCAACGAAGGGTATACTAATGTGAAGTTGCTTGAACATTTCAATGAATTTCTTGAATTGACCATTGTCTTGATGCTTCTTAAGCCTTTGAGGGAAAAGAGGTGGTGAAACATATTTTAGATGAAAAGTGTGTGTCTTCCTCTTCTTCTCATCCACATTTTTAGGTGAAACATATTTTTCTCTCACCATGTTATCATGGTTTTCCTTAGTTGGATTTTCCTTTTTGTTCTTATCTTCTTCAACTTCAATTTCTTCATCAAGAACTTCATTGCTATCAATCTCAATAATAGCATGGTCTGTCAACTCTTTACTAACCTTGCTTGAGCATGGCACTTCCGTCAACTTTTTCCCACTTCTCAAAGTAAGTGCCTTACACTCTGCTATAACTTCTCGCTTAAGATTAGGAATAGTATCACTTGGAAGACCTTTTCTTGGTTGAGCACTTAAGTATAAAGCAATTTGTCCCACTTGTATCTCAAGATTCTTGATTATCGTGTCATGAAGAGAAACTATGCCAAATAAGCTTTCTTGACCTTTGAGAATTTGCCTCAAGTATTTGTCTCAATCACCCTCTTGTGGCTTTTATGGTTGCTCAAAGCCTGGTGGACGTATTGGCTTACTAGTAGAAGCATACTGATTAATTAGATTCTCACTAGGTCCATTCCTCCAAAAGAAGTTGGCATGATCCCTCATACCCTTGTTGTAGGTATTAGAGTAAGGATTGCCATGTGGATACCTTTGATTATTGTTCAAATAACTCACAGACTCCATAGTATGAAAACATTCTTCATAGGAGTGAGTTTCTCCACATATTTCACAAAAAGGACTTGGAGCTTGGATAGCATTCACATTCTTGGATGTATTTCTCTCTATCTTCAATTTAAGTTGATTAAATGTCTTAGCCATTGCTTCAAGTTAAGCAACAATTTCCTTAGACACATTTGAACTACTCGAAGGACTTGGTTCCTTATAGGTTTTATAGCTAGAACAGAATTTTTCTGATTGTTGCAAGGAACTAGAAGTGATGTCTTCATACAACTGTGATATATCACAAACCCTCATTTTGCCAATTCTACCATTAGAGGCATTGTTGAACATATTTGAAGTGGGTACATCCAATGCGACCGCAAAGGCTTCAAGTAAGACATATGTTTTCTGTTCATGGTTGGGACAACTATGCCACAGCTCCTTGAATCTCTCCCATGCTTCATGAAAAATTTCACCTGGCTGTTGTTGGAAACCTTAAGAGTTTAGCTCTTTGAACTGCTCGTCTACCCCTTGGAATGAACCTTACCTTAAATTTGGATGCCATTTCATCCCAAGTAGTGATAGAATTAGGAGGTAAGGCGGTAAGCCAAGCTCTTGCCTTCTTGTCAAGTGATAGAGGGAAGAGTCACAATCTAAGCGCATCCGAAGTTACTCCTTGAAACTTGAAGTTCTCACATACTTATACAAAGCATGTCAAATGGTCAGTAGGGTTTTCATTCTGAATTCTCAAAACAAGCTAATCATTTGGAGCATTTGAAGCATGATTGGCTTCAACTCAAAATTCCGGGCTTGAATAGCAGGAAGCTGGATGCTAAATTGATAGGTAGAGTTTTCTTGCTCTATGTACTCATTCAAAGTGCACTCCAAGTCATCATCATCAGGATTGGCCATATTGTAATATGGACGAGGGCGAGGTGGAGGTCTCAGTTGCTCTGGTGCTGGTAAAGGTGCAGGTCCTTGGATAGGTTGCACTTGAGGTGGAGTCTCCGGTTCAGTTTCAAAATCTTCAGAAAAATATTCTTCAACAACATCGTCAAGAACGACCTCCAAATTAGTTTGCATACGGAGCACAAGTACCTATAATTCAAAAATCTCACAACGAGTATCAAACTTATCAACAAAAAAGACTAAACTAAGAAAAAGAGTTATAGCTATAACTATACTTAAAAACAAAGCAAATGAAGAAAGTAAAACAAGAGAGGAAAATGATTCAAGCCTAATCAAGAACACAATTACACTAATTAACTCAAAAGACTTTAGTCAATAATCCCCGGCAACAGCGCCAAAAACTTGTTCGCTGTTTAGCTTCCACAAGCGTACGGGTCGCAAGTAATAAATTAGTGAGAAATGAGTGTCGATCCACAAGGACTATGACAAAAGTGAGTTAACTAATTTAACCATATTCTCAATTAGGTTGAATGGAATCATTTGGATTTGATCAATTTGTATAAAGATTTTTGATAAAAATAAACAAAGCAAAATAGTGGAAATTGGGAAATTGGGTCTAACTTCAAGAGGTATTACTTAGGATTACTTCTTCCCCATTGTATTTCATGAAACTATGCAAATATTCACTTATGCTAGTTAAATGAGTCTATATGCTAGTTGAAGATCCTAAAATCATCAATCAAGCTCTCTCAAGTCAAGATTGATTTTTAATCTTCATTAAAAATATTCAATCTCTTGTTTACAATTAATGAAAATCATCTTTCCAAAGCAAGCCTTCACTTAACTATGCTAGGTTGTTAGATATATCTCTATTCTAACAACAAACCATCCATTTAATTCCTAAACTTTAAGTCTAGCATAATTTTTCTTAAGTTCTACAATCAAAATAGCTCTCTCAAGCATCTTCCAATTGAACAACTCTAATCATGTGGTGATCAAGCACAAGATAGCATTAAGCTCAAAGAAGAATCAATATATAATACTCATTAACCAACAAAAGCAAGATAATCTAGTAGTTTCAATCCATACAATGGGTAAAAGTAATCCTAATTGATAGTTCTAGCCACTCATGGTCTATACATGCCAAAATCTTAGCACTCAATCATAATACATATCAACAAAATAGAGAAAAAGGAGAGAAGAATAAGAAAAACCCAAGAATTGAGGCTCCAAATCCTTTCTCAACCCAATCCCAAGCTCCAAGCTCTTCAAAATGCCAAACCCTAGCAGCCAAGATGTTCAAGGAGTCCAACACTTCTGATTTTTGGCCTAGCCCATGCCTTTATACTGGTTTTTCTGCTTCAGTTTTCAAAACGCACAGCATCCTTCGCGTGTTCGCCGCGGGTTTGCTATGGCGAATGCCATAGCAAATGGTCATCAGATAGAAGTAAGGCTTTTGTAGGTGGTTTCGCTATGACATTGGCTACAATAGATTTCAAGGCCAACAGGCAGACAGAAGGGTCATCTTTTGAGGTAGTTTTGCATTGGCTTGGCTACAGCATTTCCACAGCAATTGCAAGCTTCTCTTTCATAGTGTCCTTTTTCATCTCCCTCTTGCATTCTTCCCTTCCTTTCACATCTTCCCATGATCTTTGTGAGCTTTAACAACTTGTCATCTTCCACCTACAAGAAGGAAGACTTCATGAGCTCTTCAACTTTCATAATTAACCAAAACTAATTGCATTTAACTCATGGTTTTGACAAAAGATTGATTTTGCTTATATCCTATCACATTTTCTTCTGTAATCTCTTTATATGCACAATTTGAATCCAAAAATAAGTGAAAAGAGAAGAAAATGTGCTAGAATATTCCTAATTTCTATGAGTTAACAGTACGTGACTCAAAATAGGTTGCTTCGAGACTCTTGAGTTAAACATGTCTAAGCTAGTTTGGTCAGTCTTGACTGCTGTGAAGCCTAGAAATCCACTAGCCAGTAAGGTAATTACTTTGAAATCCTCTCTCTCTCTCTCTCTCTGTGGTTATAATTTCTTGTAATATGGTAAAGAAGACAATCAGAGTAGCATGCTTTCCAATGTTAATTCCTAGGTTTTTTGAGACTAACTTGTTAGGATTAGAGTATAGTTATAAAGGATCTGTGATTTAGAAATTATGCTTAATGCCACTTTAGGTGGCTAGGTAATGCATGGTAGTATTAACGGAAGATATAGGGTCTTAGACATTTACTAAAATTAATATTACAATAATGTGATTAAATGAAGTAGTACTTTAAGGGACTTATCTAATGTTTTATTGATCAATAAATGTTGATAAAGGATACACAGACCACGTGAATTTCTGTTTGGAATACACTATATAAGTGACATCTCATCATTCATCAAGTGATACTTGTAGTCTTTTCAATAACAAATCTTGCCCCCAGAGATCACTTGTTGGGAAAAAAATGAGTGTAATGAATGTTTATATTAAAAGAAGTTTCTTATTTTGATAATCTTGGCACAATCAAAGTTTGAAATGAAAAAAAGTGTGGTAATCTTTTATATATGATCACATATGTTAAAAATTCATGTCCAAGGGTGTTGATGCATGGCTTGGTCTATCAATTTGTAATTTTGTATGTGATGCAAATGTTTTTTTACGAACAGGGTCTTACTGTCTGCTCAGCAATGATTGATGGAGACATGTATTTGGTAGCCTTTGGTGGCTATAATGGGAAGTATAGCAATAAGGTATATTTACTTCTATTTTTCTTTTTTAAATTCATTTTTCTTCTAGCTATTGAAAATTGACTGTCGTGTGTATGAAATTTTCAGCATATTCATTGTTTGTAGAAGTTGATCAATAACATTATTATTCTTGATCATTCTTCTTATCTACCTGTCGTTGCTGTGCTGTAGTCTTTTGACATTATATTGAGCATAACTGATGGACCTGGAAATGAAAACTAAATCAGAACATCTCCACTTTTAAGGGATCTCCTGCAACTTCAATCGTTGAGAAAAACAGGATAAGGATGTGAATGTGATGATTCATCATCTCAAAAGAAATAAAAATTACATAGTCACGCTAATTCTAGAACCAGTGTTGGTAAAGCAAACCCACAGTTCATTTATATTGTGTTTAAGTCTGTTTGAATCTATGACCCGCCTCTCATTTATATACTGCCTCTAAGCTTCAACAAACGATGAGGAAATATTGCATATTCGACAAATGTTGCAAAGTGAATAAACTAGATTCAATCATTCCCCAATTATTCTTTACAAATAAGTTGTGGTTTATCTTTTGAACTGATAGTTTTATTTTTAAGCGTGATGTTATCTTATGGATATAGGTATTCATTATGCGACCCAAACCAATGGATTTGTCACACCCCAAGATTTTTCAATCACCAGCTGCCGCAGCAGCAGCTTCTGTTACTGCTGCTTATGCTTTGACTAAGTGAAGAGAATTGGAAGATGTTGTATTGCTTGATAAATTACATACGCATATATATACACATAGGATAGAATAAAATATTGGAATACACTCCAACACAATACTGCATAATCAAAACTAATTACTGCCTATAATTGCGGATCTTAACTTTCTCTTGACTTTCGGTGATCTTGACTTTCAGTGCCTCTACACTCCCCCTCAAGTTGGACTGTAGATATCAATCAAGTTCAACTTGCTAATCAGATACTCAAATCTATCCTTGGGCAATCCTTTAGTGAGGATGTCTGAGGTCTGTTCTTTAGAGGGTATGTACCTTAGATCAATGATACCTTCATCAACTTTTTCCCTTATAAAATGTCTGTCTATCTCGACATGTTTGGTTCTATCATATTGAACTGGATTATGAGCAATATTGATTGCAGCCATGTTATCACAATAGACTTTGATTGGTAGATTTATGCATTCCTTTACATCTTCAAGAACACGTTTTATCCATATGCCTTCACAAATCCCAAGTTACACAGCTTGGTATTCAGCCTCAGCGCTGCTTCTTGCAACTACACTCTGCTTTTTACTTCTCCATGTGACCAAGTTACCCTATATATACGTACAGTATCCAGATGTGGATTTCCTATTATCTTGATCACCTGCCCAATCAGCATCTGTAAACAATTCTATATTTCGTTTATCAGTCTTTTTGAATAGTAAGCCACGTCCTGGAGATCCCTTCAAATAATGAAGGATCTGGTATACTTCATTCAGATGCTTCTGTGTAGGATTATGGGAGTGCTGACTGACCATACTAACGGCAAATGCGATATCGGGTCTGGTATGGGACAAGTATATTAATTTCCCTAACATTCGCTGGTAATTTCCTATGTCCACAGCTTTACCAAGGTCTGCTTCTTCGTTTATCTTATCAACCCGAATAGGTGTGTTACTAGGTCTGCAGCATGTCATCCTTGTTTCCTTCAAGAGATCCAGTATATACTTTCTTTGGGAAATATAGATACCACCTTTTGATCGAGCAACTTCCATCCCAAGAAAGTACTTCATTTCTCTAAGATCTTTGACTTGGAATTCCCGTGTAAGTGCTCCTTTGATCTGATTGATCTCTACATCATCATCTCCAGTAAGGATTATATCATCAACATATACTGCTAGAACAGCCATCTTGCCTTTATGATGTTTAAAGAACAAGGTATGATCACTCTGCCCCTGAGTATAACCATGTCTCTTCAGAACCTGGGTGCATCTGTCAAACCAAGCACGCGGAGATTGTTTTAACCCATATAACGACCTCTTTAACTTGCAGACTTGGTTAGCCTTTTTTCCTGGGAACCCTGGAGGTAACTTCATATACACATCTTCCTTGAGTTCTCCGTTGAGGAAAGCATTTTTTATATCGAGTTGGTGCAGATTCCAATCTAAATTCACTGCAATAGATAAGAGAATTCTGATGGTATTTAACTTGGCTACTGGAGCAAACGTTTCAGTGTAATCTTCCCCATATACTTGCGTGAAGCCTTTTACAACCAATCTAGCTTTGTATTTCTCAAGAGTTCCATATGCTTTATACTTAGGAGTGAATACCCATTTGCATCCAACAGACTTCTTCCCTTGTGGTAGATCTACTACATCCCATGTCTTATTATGCTTAAGAGCTTCCATTTCCTCCAAGATAGCTTGTCTCCATTCAGGTATAGCCATAGCTTCATCAATAGTGTCTAGTATCCTAATTCTATCAAGATGAGATACAAATGCATTATATTTAGATGAAAGGGCTTTATAAGAGACAAACTTCTCAATGGGATATCTAGTGGATAATTTGGGTTGCCTAGGTTGTTTTCGCACTGCAATGGGAAGATTAAGATCAAAACCTTCTGTTTCTCCTAGACCTGCCACTGGTATCGACTCTTGGTGAGTGCTAATAGCTTGTGGCTCATTACCTCTTTTGTGTTGCCGTATGTAGGTATTACCCCAAATATTTGTTTCTCCCCCTGGATTTGGCACATTATCAGAGTTATCAAGGTTGTCAGAATTATCAGGGATATCAAGGTTGTTATCAGGAGCATCAGCAGTATCAGGATTAGGTTCTGTAGGTGTATAAATTGTGAATGTTTGGTTATCCTTTAGTGTTTCTTTTGTCTGAAATTCACCATCTTTCTCCCCCTGAATTGCAGACAAGGCATAATAGGATGTATTTTCAAGAAAGGTGACATCATAGGTGATAAATAAACGTTTGGAGATCGGATCATAACACTTATATCCTTTCTGGGAATGAGAATAACCAAGGAAGATACACCGAAGGGCTTTAGGGTCAAGTTTATTGGTGTGATGGAGGTGAACGTATGATGTGCAACCAAACACCCGGAGTGGTAGAGTGTTTTCGAGGTATGGGAGGTTATAGTATTTATGGAGGAGTTGAAGTGGTGTTTTGTAAGACAGTGGTCAACTTGGCATTCGGTTAATGAGAAACGTGGCTGTAAGGACGGCATCATCCCAATGATATTTAGGAACATTACTGCTAAACATGATGGCTCTGATAGTCTCGAGAATATGGCAATTCTTTCGTTCAGCAATACCATTCTGCTGAGGTGTATTGGGACAAGTACTTTTGTGAATAATGCCATTTTCGGTCAAGAAGGTAGACAGGACCTGATTGAAGTATTCAGTCCCATTATCGGTGTGCAGGATTTGGATTTGGGTTTGGATCATATTGTAGAACTTAAGGAATGTTTGATACACTTCTGTTTTATCCTTCAACAAGTAGACCTAACTGACACGTGTATGATCATCGATGAATGTGATGAACCATTTTGTTTTGGATCGGTTTGGAGTACGGGATGGTCCCCATTAGTTACTGTGAATTATGGAAAAAGGTTTTGATGCTTGGTATGGAATTTTTGGAAATGAAGTACGATAATGTTTAGCCTTTTCACATGAATCATAATGAAAATCAGAGGTGATTTTATGAGGAACGAGGGCTGGAAACATTTGAGACATGTAATTTAAATTTGGATGACCTAAACGTTTGTGCCATAACTCTAAGTCATTAGTGCTAGGGAGAGACATTTTATTGCAAGATTTAATCTGATGACTATCACTTTCATCAAGGTAATAGAGACCATCAAGCTCTTTTGCACTCCAAATCACCGTCCCTGTCAGCAGATCTTGAAAAAGACATTGAGTAGCAAAGAAGTTAACTTGACATTGTTCATCATTAGCTAATTTGCTCACAGATAGTAAATTACACTTCAACTTTGGAACATGTAATACGGAGTGAAGAGTGAGTATAGCTGAGATTTTGATTGAACCAATTCCAGTTACAACAGACTTAGAGTCATCAACAATTCGCACAGTCACTCCTTTGGTGATGGGAGTATAGGATGAGAAAAGAGCCTTATTGTCAGTCATATGATCCGAGGCACCTGAGTCAACAATCCAACAGTTCCCTATATATAATTCTTTTATCATAGCCAAGGCTTGAAAGAAATTACCTCTCATGACTACAATGGTAGTAGGCTTTGTTGTAGCCTGTAGTGTGGCTAGCATTTCCATGATTTTGTGTAGTTGGTCACTTTGGGATGATTCTTTGAAAGTTTTAGTCACGTAGCCTCTGTCTTTCGGCTTCAAGTCAATAGGTTTACCATGGAGGTTCCAACAAGTGTCCTTTGTGTGCCCATATTTCTTACAATGATCACAAAATGGACATCCTTTAGAACCTCTTTGTTCTGTGGATCGGACAGTAGATATGTCATGAGAACTAGATCCTGAAACAGAGGAAGATTCTTCAAATGACATACTGCTAGATTTGAATAGAACAATCTCACCAGCTCAAATTTTCAGAAATGACATATTGGTCCTTTGAATTTTAGAAATACCAATTTAGTCCTTTGAATTTTAAAATGACAGTTTGGTGCTCCAAATTTTCAAAATGACAGGTTGGTCCTGCGAATTTTGAAAATGACAATTTAGTTCCAATGTGTTGAATAATTAAGTGGTGGTCGTGAGTTGATTCGCAGCCTCTTGTCTGTGACGCGCTCTCCCTGTCCAAGGTCCGCAACTAATCTCCCCAAGCTTCAAGTCTGAAATTGAGTTGTGATAGTACCTCGTCTGAGTCGTTCTTTGCGTTCAAGCTTCTGGATGACGGTGTTGGTCTCCTCTGGTTCAGCTTCGATCCGGTTCGATCTTGCAAGTTCTCGCCGGAAATAGAAGTAGCGGCGATGGTAATTGTTGATGAAGAAGATGACAGTAGTGTTTGATTTTCCATCGTCCCTCCTTTCTCTTTCTTCTTCGTTCGATTTATGTCCCAAGATGCCACTCTTTCACGGTGGGGATGAAGGAAGGTCGCTGGTTCTGGTAGTCGGAGTAAGCGATTTGCCTGGCGTAGTTCACCGGTGGCGACAAGATATGGGTCCTGAACGAGATATGAGTATCGACGCCGCTGAAGCCAGTGCCGATAATGGTTTTGGCAGAAACAGGAATCGTTGTTGATGACGTCGATGCCACCAACTCAGACGACCCTGGAAGATTAGAGAGTGCCGATACTGGTTCTGACGAAATGGAGAACTCAGAGGGCGTGAATCAGAATTGCTAAAATGCCGATGCTGATTCTGATTAATCAGAGGGCTTCTTGAAGAATTCTGGTATGAATTCTAATTCCTATTCTCTCTTATTGCTCTGATACCATGAAGAGAATTGGAAGATGTTGTATTGCTTGATAAATTACATACCATATATATACACATAGGATAGAATAAAATATTGGAATACGCTCCAACACAATACTGTATAATCAAGACTAATTACTGCCTATAATTGCGGATCTTAACTTTCTCTTGACTTTCGGTGATCTTGACTTTCGGTGCTTCTACACTAAGGCTGAGAACTTGGATTTCAAGCAGCTGGACGATATAAATGTTAAGCCGACTGAAAATGATCATCCTAGAGAAGATGTCACAGTTAAAATTGAGTCCTTTGAAAAAGAAAAACAGGTGTTGGAATTGTCACTTGCAGAAGCCAAGACTGAAAATTCTAAGCTCAGAGGCGAGATCGATGAAGTTAATAATACTCATGCTGAGTTGTCCAAGGTATGTAGTACAACTTTCATTCTGAGTTGTCCTATAAGTTAAACCGGTGGTAATAGATGTATTTATTATTGATTTTTTTTTTCAGGAACTCCAGTCAGTCCAGGGATAACTTGTGGCGGAGAGATCAAGATGTTTTACACTTGAGGTATAAAACCAATTCCCATTTCTGACGTAAAATTAAATTTTGCTGATTGTGGGGTAGCATTTTATTGTTTTGGTAATATTTATTTACAGGCCAAAATGGCTGAGCTACAAAAGGTGCTGGAATCAACGCAGTCTGTGGAAGATGAGGTCCAGGCTCTTCGTAGACAGAAGTCTGCTCTGGACCAAGAGATGGAACTTGCTTCTGCCAGGCGGCAAAGTTCTGGTGGCGTTTGGCAATGGCTTGGTGGCGGTGAGAAATAAAAATGCGGCAGGGAGATACTTTTTTTAAACTGGAATATTGATGAAGCGTGGCGTCAGGAACCCCTCAAGTTCCATAAAGAAGCAGATTACTTGCGGATCATAGCTTTTTTTTAGAAAAAAAACTATTTAAGGATATCTCTGGTGTGACCTTTTTAGTATTGAAATATATGGATAAACTTTGTGAGTACTCCAATTTTGAAGGGCTGAAACTTTCAAAGAGTGGAGGGAAGACATAGCAGTATTTGTATTTCATTCCATTGGACGTGATATTCTTTCGAGTTTTAGGCTATTTGTGTTTGGATTGAGAAAAGTTAGGGGAAAATAGGAGGAGAGAATATTAAGAAAAAACATTTTAAAATGGTAAAAATATTTACTATTTTTGAAAAATTTTCCTCGTAGTATTCATTTCCCTTTAATTTTATCTCCATCCAAATATAGGGATAATTACTAATGGTTCTATTAAATTCTTCAGGTTTTACCTGCCTTATTACCCTTGCAGTAATCTTATTTTCATGTATTATTTATTATACTTTTTTGAAATACTTTTTGTATATTTGGAACGAACGAAATTAATAATTAATCTCAAATTTGCTGAGTTAAGTCGTATAAAGAGGTCAGATTTTGAACATGTTGATCTCTATTTTTCTTTTTTTGTTTTTTTTCTGATATTATCATCAGGTATTCGGTTTGGGGTTCATAGCTGCCCTTCCCAACATAAGTGCCTCATCTAGAATTCGAACTTGAGACTCATAGAATTCTAGAGGGGTTTTACACCGTCAGACTAACTTTATATTAGTGACCTTTATTTTACATGTGTGAATATGTCAAATATTAGCAGAGAGATTTTTTTTTAAAAAAAAAAAGTATCAAACATGATAAATAAATAATTTTTAAAAAAATAAAGTTGAACTCTTTTTGAAAAAGTCATATGAGGCCAAAAGAGATTCAAGGCTTTGTTGAGGTTACTTTTTTATATAAAATTTTATTTTTTGTTTATCAATATCAATAATACTATTGTATTCTTCCTCAAAGTTTCCTAGCCCCCAAGCTTCACTTTCCTCACACACATCAGCATACAATAAAATACAATATTAAACATGCATGCAATTCATCTTATCATAATAAATATCATATAGGTTTTTTTATAATTTTTTACATGGATATCTAATTAGGTCATATTTGAGCATCACATGCCCAATTAAGAGTAGCCCTCCTAAAGACATTTTTTGCATTTACACAAACTCTAACTCAAGACATCATATATATACTTAGCTTACTTTTTTGTGAGACGCTAAAGGTGTGTTTTACCGACAACAAACTCTAATAGCTCCTATGGCATTGAGGATAAAAGGTACTTCCTCCGGTCCTAAATATAAAACATATTTAAGGAGTTGATCTTGATATTAAATATAAGACAAAATTTTCATATTTATTTATCAACATTTTTCTAATTTACCTCTATTGATGCTCCCTTAACAATAATGAAGGAGGGGAGGGAATAGGGAAATTGAGGAAGATGACTAGGACATTTTAGAAAATACATATCATATTAACTAGCTCAGCTAACTTACTTAATCTAATCAAATTAGGTAAATATATGTTATGTTACATATCAGAGGGAGTAGATCCCACGTAGAGCTGGGAAAACGGGCCAGGCCGGCCCTACAGGGCCGGCCCTTCACGGGCTCGGGCCTAAACGGGCAAGCCCGTTTCCTAAAAAGTATCATATTTTTGAAGCCTGCGACCCTACAGGGCTGGCCCTTCACGGGCTTGGGCCTAAACGGGCTTAAACTCATTTT
This sequence comes from Inga oerstediana, assembly GCA_963210345.1. Lineage (NCBI taxonomy): Eukaryota > Viridiplantae > Streptophyta > Magnoliopsida > Fabales > Fabaceae > Inga > Inga oerstediana. The sequence continues at coordinate 82,794,595 of OY723401.1, read as the reverse complement.
AATTCAATTTTTTTTTTAAGTTTTACAATTTATTTATTATTTTGCTTTAAATTGGTATACATTATTTTTAAAACTCATAAATTTATAGTTAAAATAATCATCTAATGTCCAAATTAACCTTTTTTTTAAGTTTAAATGAATAAAACATTGTAGAAAATAAAATAAATCAAACCAATTAATAAGTGTTTGCCTGTTATTAATACTCTATTAGGAACTTAGGTGTCTCTCATATTGATAATTTGATATAATGATATTATATTTATTAATTTATTTTTAAAAAAAATTAAACGGGCCTAAAAGGGCTGGCCTGCAGGGCTTTAGGGCTGGCCCTACAGGGCTTGCGGCCCTACAGGGCCGACCCTTTTAGGCTCGCTTCCATTTTCAGCCTCTAAATCATAGACCCGGCCCTTGACGGGCTCGGGCCTGGGCCTAAACGGGCTCGGCCTGAATTCCCAGCTCTAATCCCACGTAAATAGGTCACTATGCAGGGCACGGGCGTTGATTTTGATGATAAACATATTTTACCATTAAACAGTTGTGAATTTTTTACATATTAGATTAAATCTCTTACGATATTTTATACCTATTTAATTTATTTTAAATAATTTTCTCTCTAAATTTAATTATCAAGATAAGAAATAATCTTTTTATAAAATCTACTCATGTTTTCTATTTTTAGGGGAAAAATGATGAATTCAAAAAAGAAAATAGGAGGGAAAAAAAAGAAGAATAAGCAAATATGTTGAGGATCTTTGGAGAAGATAAGAAAGCAAGCCAAAAAAACAGAAGGAGGAGTTCATCCCATTAAAGTTAAAGAGAAAAGATACACCATGTGCGCGCACCCGTACAAAGAGCGCAACCTCTTTGTCGGCATAACCTCATATTAGCTTTTGTTTGGTTGGAGGTTTTTTTAAATTCAATTAGGTTGGAGTGGGATTGAAGATTAAAAATATGTGTTTGGTTAGAAGGACATTAGGTTAGGTGTGAGAGGTTTTTTTGGTCCTCTAGTGATAACTTTCCCACTTTATAAAACCTTTAAATTTAAGATTTTTTATAGGAAAGAGAATATTTATATTTAATTGTGACTAAATTATCAATGAAAATTTTTCAAAATTCCACCATTGCCTTTGTCCCTCCGCCATTCAGGTTTTTTTTCATCCCCTCTCCTGCTTGAAATCCCATTTTCCCTCGTCTGCTTCGCGCGCTCTGCAGTTGAACGTGGTTTCCGGCCGCTTCTCCAGCCGCTGTCGCCGCCGACTACCTCTGCAGCCACCATCGTCGCGCGTCAAAGGTCGCTGCTGGTCCTGATCATGTAATTTTACTTAATTAATCGTGTTTTGTTCAATTGTCACTCTCTTTAAATAACTCTGTTTCCTGTTTCCTTTTTCCCTTCACTCTCAAAAATCTTTATCATTTCGTGTAGATCAGTGATCTTCAACAATCTGCTTCAGCTCCATCTAAGGTTATATTCGCTAAAATTATCTCGATCTGTTTCAGAGTTTATTCTGAGCACTTGTATGGTTATCTTTTTTCTCTTGATGATGGGATGTCCGTAAATTATGTTTTAACAAATTCAAGTTTGATAAAAAAAATATGGGTTTTAAAGATTACCCGATTTGTGATTTTCTATAGCGAAATTAAGCTTAGAATTGCTTTACATTTCTTTTACGACAGGAAAATAGAAGGTTATGCGCTTGTTTTGACGATCTTAGTTTTAGGGGGTGAATTGGGCTGATTCAAGGGATTATTTATAGCATATGGTTAGCCTGGTAAGGTAGGGTTTTCAGCCATGAAACTATGGCTATGGTTAATGCTTTGACTCTCATTCTGTTTCCCCTGTACAAGTGCTAGCTAGATTTTGTTGTTATCTTCTGAAAAGTGATTTATTTCTTACTGTTAAAGAAATATTCTATCATTATTAGAATTATTCTATCATTATTATTAGATCAATTAGCATAATTAGCAGGATTGATTGACCGTTACGATCCCCTCATTTAGGAGCAATTAATATTTAGATTCCTCATTTTTGTATATATAGTACCTTCCTATGAATAGAAATAATATACAATTCTTTTAGTATTCAGTCACTTTCGTTACATGGTATCAGAGAGAGTGTAGGGTTTTCTGAATTTTTTTCCCGACTCACTGTTCATCGGTGGCACTGTAGCACTGTTCCTCGGCCCTATTCGGTACTATGGCGGCTGTAGATCAATGTTCATCATCACTGTTCGGTACTGTGTCGGCACTGTTCCTCACTGTTCATTATCACTATTCAGTACTGTGCCGGCACTGTTCCTCACAGTTCATTAGCACTGTTCGGTACTGTGGTGGCACTGTATATCGGTACTGTTTGCACTGTTTATCGGCACTGTTGTGCCCTATTCAGTGACACTAGTTGGTATTGTCCAGAGACACTGTTTGGTATTGTTTTGAAACACTGTTTGGAACTGTTTAGAGACATTGTTTGGCACTATTCCGAAACACTGTTTGGCACTGTGCAGAGACACTGTTTGGCACTATTTTAGGTGTTGTTTGGTGCTATTTGGGGGCTATTTTCTCACTATTCAAGTACTGTTCCTAGTATCTTATTTAGTGTTTGGTTTTGTGCTCAAATTTGGGGATTTTCTCGTTGAATTGGACTTCTTTATTATTGTTATTCGCTTCTGGATTCTGTGGTTGACTCTAAGACTCTTGAAATGTTACCCATTTCGGCTAAGATTACTTTCTCACAATTGAACTGGACTAGTTATAGTGATTGGAGCACCAATGTTAAAATCTATATTATGGGTATTGAGAAGGAAGAACATTTAACTGATGAACCCCCTAGTGACAAAGAAAAACTTGTTGCTTGGAAAAGGGCTGATGCTAGAATCTTATTTCAAATTAGAAATTCTATTGAACCTCGGATCTTGTCTTCAGCGAGTCATTGTACTACTGTTAAGGAAATAATGAGTTATTTGGAATTTATGTTCTCTGGTAAAGGGAGCCTCACTCGTGTTCACGAAGTTTGTAAAGGTTTTTATCACTCTCAGCAGCAGGGTCATCCATTGAAGGACTTCTTTTTGGACTATAAGCAATTGTATGAGGAAATGAAAGTCCTCATGTCTCCATAAGCAGATCTTGCAACTCATTAAGAATCTAGAACTACATGACATCATTGGTTTTCTTGAAGCCCTTGATCCCTCTTATGAGACAATTTACTCTCAGATTCTGTCTAGTCAAGAACTCCCATCTCTTGACAATGTGTTCGACCGTGTTCTTCACGCTGATGGTATGACCCATCCGTCTGTGGATCCAAATGTAACTGCTTTGGTTGGTCGGGGCCCCTTTGACCTCAAGAATTATGGATCCAAACAGAGTTCCAATACTCCATACATGACTTCTGGCAGTATTATCTATAATTATTGCAAGGAACCTGGCCATATCAAGAAAAATTGTCGCAAATTGCAAAATAAACAGCAGCGTGATCATCAGCGTGGATTTGTTCATGTTGCCTAGAATTCTGATCAACCTGCACCTGGTTCGCCCTCTGTCGCGGCCTTATCCACAGGTACTCTGCCCTCTGGTCTTGCTACCACTTCCTCGAAGTGGGTCATTGATTCTGGTGCTATCGACTACATGACAGGTAACCATCACTTATTTTCATCGTATGCCCCCTATGCTAACCCATCTTCCATCTATGTTGCCAATGGTTCCCCCGTTTGTGTCATTAAATCAGGCATTGTTAACCCCACTCCCTCCATTACGTTATCATCTATCCTTAATATTCCTGATCTCACATTTAATCTTCTGTCTCCCAGTAAACTAACTCATCATTTGAATTGCTTCATTTTACTGTTCCCTGACCATTGTTTATTCCAGGATCTATCGACGAAGCATATTATTGGTAGAGGTTATGAATCTGATGGGCATTATATTCTGGATAATTAGGTGCCGCGTTCTGTTGCCTACTCTGGTGGATCCTGTCCCTTTGAAGTTCATTGTCGTCTCGGTCATGTGTCAATTTCGTCTCTAAAGAGGTTATATCCTTAGTTTTCTTCTATGTCTGCTTTAGATTGTGAGTCGTGTCAGTTCGCCAAACACCATCATGTTCACTTGGCACCTTGAGTAAATAAACAGGATGTGTCCCCCTTTGAGTTAGTACATTCTGATGTTTGGGGTGCTTGTTCAGTTTTATCTCAGACTGGTTATCGTTATTTTGTCACTTTTGTTGATGATTTTTCTCGAACAACTTGGCTTTATTTAATGAAACAACGCTTTGAATTGTTTACTCATTTTCAAAACTTCTGTGCTGAAATTCAAACTCAGTTTAATACTCCTATCAAAATCCTTCGAAGTGATAATGCAAAAGAATATTTTTCCGCACCTTTTACTGATTACATGCATAGCCATGGTATTCTTCACCAATCCTCATGTGTTGATACCCCTGCTCAAAATGGGGTTGCCGAAAGAAAAAATCGCCACCTTTTAGAAACAGCCCGCGCTCTTCTGTTTCATTCTAGTGTTCCTCAACCGTTTTGGGCTGATGCCATATCTACTGCATGTTTTCTTATCAATCGCATGCCTTTAGCTGTTCTTAGTGGTGACATTCCCTATTCTGTTTTGTTCCCCACCACTAAGCTCTTCCCTGTTGATCCGAAAATCTTTGGTTGCATTTGTTTTGTTCGGGATTTTCGTCCAAGTGTTAGTAAACTCGATCCCAAGTCTTTAAAGTGTGTATTCCCTGGTTATTCTCGCATCTAGAAAGGTTATCAGTGTTACTCTCCTGATCTTTGTCATTATCTTGTGTCCATTGATGTCACCTTCCATGAGTCCTCTTCTTTTTTCCAATCTTCAGTCTTCTCTGTGTCTCCTTCGGTTATTGATACGGTGGATGATTTCTTAGTTTATCATGTCCCACCAGTTCAAGCTGCTGTTCCAGTTCCTGCTATCATTACTAAGACTAATCCAGCCAATTCTGCACCTCTGTCAGTAGATGCTTCGCTGTCGGATTTTGTTCCTGCGACCTCAAACCCTTCAGCTCCTGCCCCTGATATAGTTGTACTTGATTCTGCCATTGACCCGCCTAATGACCTCCCTATTGCCCTCAGAAAAGGTATCACCCCCATTGTCCTCCTAAACGTTATGCTGACTACACGTATCCTATATCAAACTTTATGTCTTACCAACACTTGTCTCTTGTTTCCTCTTCCCTTGTGGCCATCCTTGAGTCCATCACCACCCCTACCACCCTTCACCAAGCCTTAGCCCATCCTGGTTGGCGTGCTGCGATGGAAGAAGAAATGATGGCCCTTGACACGGCTGGTACCTGGACTCTTGTTTATCTACCTTCTGGGAAGAAGGCCATTTGGTGTAAGTGGGTGTTTGTGGTTAAGACTAAGGCTGATGGTTCCTTGGACCGGCTAAAAGCTCAGCTTGTTGCTAAAGGGTATGCTCAAACTTATGGCATTGACTACTCTGAGACTTTCTCCCCAGTCGCTAAGCTCACTTCCATCCGTCTTCTTGTCTTTCTAACTGCCACCTATCATTAGGATTTGCATCAGTTGGATGTTAAGAATGCCTTTTTGAATGGTAACCATCTTAAGGAAGTTTATATGGAGCAACCTCTTGGTTTTGTTGCTTAGGGGGAGTATGCGAAAGTGTGCTATCTCAGAAAGTCATTGTATGGTCTAAAACAAAGTCCACGTGCCTGGTTTGATAGATTTTGTAACATGGTTCAGAAGTTCAGATTGAGCCAAAGCAAAAGTGATCATTCTGTGTTCTATCAGAAGACCGATACAGGTATGATTCTTCTGGTTGTATATGTTGACGACATTGTGATTACAGGGAGTAACACTTCTGGAATTTCTGAGCTTAAAGTCTTTCTCAACCTCCACTTCCAGACGAAAGACTTAGGGTCATTGAAGTGCTTTCTAGGTATTGAAGTTATGAGAAACAAGAAAGGTATTCTGTTGACTCAGAGGAAGTATGTTCTCGATCTCCTAAAGGAAACTGGGAAGCTTGGACTGCACCAAGTAGCCTTCCCAGGATTCCAAATCCATACCTGGACTTGAATGATTGTATGTTTGATGAACATCCTGATGACTTGAAAAAGAAGATTGATCCAGAGAAACTGAAGCCATTTGCATATCCTGAGAGATATAGAAGATTGGTTGGAAAGCTAAATTATCTGACAATGACTTGTCTGGATATAACCTTCTCGGTTAGTGTACTTAGTCAATTCATGGCATCTCCAATAGTGGCACAATGGGAAGCTTTAGAACATATCTTGCACTATCTGAAAGGCTCCCCAGGTCGGGGCATTCTCTATTCGGATTTTGGGCACACTAAAGTTGACTGTTTCTGTGATGCGGATCATGCAAAATCCAAGGCCATGAGATGATCCACTACGGGTTACTGTGTGTTTGTTGGTGGCAACCTGATATCTTGGAGGAGTAAGAAACAAGGGGTTGCATCTAAATCAAGCGCAGAGGTAGAATACAAAGCTATGTCACAATCCTTACAATACAGCTGTGTAGTGTTTAATTTGGTTTCACCTTTGTATTTTGCTTGTGGATTTTGTAATCCCAAATTGTGCAGGATCGAAGTTCTTTATTTGACAGAACTTACTGATGGTAATTTGTTGCAGGAGGAACTTGCTTAATGTCTTGGATTTTCTTAAAAAGCCGAATGCCAGCGTGCTAGTTTCTGGAACTAGAGATCGAGTGAATTTGTATGATAAGTTTAGAAATGCTATAGAGGATTCTTTTCCTAGAATAATTGATGAGCTGACCCGGAAAGAGGAAGAGAAACAGATTCAGCTGAAGAAACTTTCCTTTGGGATTCTATCACAGATTCTAAAGTGGGAGCTTTTAAGTTCTCTTTCTAGGGAGGCAAGAAGCACAACTCAATTTTGTTAATCCACAGTTCAATTTGATGAAAATTAACATTTTGATTTGTTATTTCATTAAATGTACTTTCATCTTTGTACGTGACGGAATTATCATATTCATGATGATCACCAATTCTTGGCAATCTGCTGTAGTTTAAAAAAAATGTTGTTCATTAAATGTACCTTAATATTTTACTCGCATGTCTAATTCTATACCATTTTATCTCTTTGATGTAGATGATTCATATCTCATTAAAAAAAAAGATATATATGATTCATACCATCACGAGTTACTTTTTATTTTATTTTCACATTGAGCGTACAAATTTAAAATGTTAATATATGACACTATCATTTAAAAAACCATAGCAAAACTATAAATTATAAAAGATATTGAATTAATAATTTTGAGTTGAATTACAAATAGCAAAATCATAGCAAAATTATTTCTACTACCATTAATTAATAGTTAGTTTCATTGCATTAAATAATTATTTTCTCACTTTTTTTTTCTCTAAATAAGGATATTTTTTAAAAGTAAGTTATATTTTTTTAATATATATTTATGGTCTTTAATTAATTTAAATCCAAATTTTTGTTATAACTCATCTTGTTATGTATTATAAAAAGAGAAGAATATGTAAAAGAAGGGTATATAATTGTTAGAATAATTATTTTACAAATAATAATTTTATAAATAATTATTATTAATAAATAAATTGTAAAAGAAGAAGGAAAATATGTATAAGGGCTTGTCCACTTATAATTAACTCCTATAACCTAACCTCCTGAACCAAACAAGATACCAAATCTCCCCTACTTTTTTCTTGAACCAAACAACATTATAACCTCCTTTAACCTAACTTAAATAAATCTCAACTAACCTAACCTCTGTTCAACCAAACACAGCCTTAAGATTTTTACTATATCAATCTCGTGCAATAACTTGTTTGTACAGGAAATGACACATGGATATAATGTCATTTTTAATACTGGAGGTGCATTGCAAATAATTTATTTTATGCGATAAATTTTGAAGGCGGCAAAAATAGTGACCAATTTTTTAAATGCTTATCATTATCCAAGAGCTATCACGTTTGTCTAATTTTGACAGCAATTTTTGTCACTGAAAACTTTAAGTGAAAATTTAATTTATTACCTGAAATTTGTCCTGGGCGATGACCAATTTTATTTGTTGTTACAGAAATTTTTTCCTGATTTCTTATTATCTAATTTGAATATTTATTCTTTCAAATTAATTTTGCAAATTTACCCTCAAGTGCAAAGCTTAATGTTTATCAAATCACTCATGTTAAGCTAGTTAATACCCTTTTAATGTTTCCAAGATTTTTATGAACATACATGCATCTGCATGTATGAATGTGCACCCAATCCAGTAATTGGACTTTTGCAACCCTATCCTTACACAAAAGTATAGTTGTCGCCATAGTGATTGTTATTGAACCAAAAATTAAAATTTTTGCCGCTAAAACTGAAGTTACCGCCAAATGTAGACTTTCAGCGGTGACAATTGTCGCCACTAAAACTAAAGTCGCCACTAAATATAGACCTAGGAGGGGGGATGAGTGGGGACCAATTGACCTATGTGATTGTAGTTACCCCAGTACAAAAGGCTTCTATTCCATGTTAAGGGTGTTATAAGGAGGAGTAAGGTTTGAGGGGATTGCTTGTGTTTGGAAATATGTATCACGATCTGAGTGTGTAGAATTATCATTGCTTCACTGACTTATAATCCTATATTGTATATTACAAAAATTATCGGTTAGTTACTAAGACATTATGTCTCACTACATAGTTATTCATTGTTTTCAAACGAGGGTTCTAGTCAGGTGCAACAAGAAGGGAAGGAATCAGAGGCATGGACATCTTGTTGAGATGTGCCATTGTAGATCGCTGCATACTCTATTTCGACATATGAAATTGGATTAACTGTTCAAGAAGGGTGTTATTAAATTGGATTTTTTTTTTTTTTTTACCACAAATGCTTAACTGTTTTGCAGAGCATATTGCTAATTTATTTAGGAAAATGTCGTTGGTCAGGTGTGTTTGTTAATTGGACATGAGGAATTGTAATAGGCTTGTGGGTGAAAGGTTTGTGCCCCGGGAGTCGTTGTAGATTATGGTTTTGTTAATGGGCTTATGGGCTGGGCTTTATACCTTTTTCTCATTTTATATCATGCGCCCATTATGTAATTATGGTCATGTGTGAGATCGATTCCCCATCCTTTCACCAGTATCAAATATACTAGGACGATCACAATAATGATATTATTTTATCTAGTTTACTATCAGTACTTCTAAAAATGTTTAATAACGTATATAACTTAATATTTTCATGTTTAATTCACTTTTTTCTTGAAAATACACTTTTTATGTTTTTTCAAACCTGTCACTTTTTCTGTTTATAAAAGTATGATTATTTCATTTTTTTTTATTTATTTTGTGTATTTGATAAATTTTTTTATTCATATGTTCTGCTAAAAGCATTGTTTAGTTTTATTATTTTGAAATGGATGCATGTTATGAATGTTAATTATGTGGATGTCTATTGACTCATATCCAAGCCAACTTACCAAGCAAACTTGGGGACCAAGCAAAGTTGCCCTCCAAGTTTCCGTCCTCTTCAAGTTTGCCTCCTCTCCAAGTTTCTTCTTAGTGGTGAAGGTCTATAAATAGAGACCTTGGGCCAAACATTGTAGACACAGAAGTGAATGAAAATTACTCCCCTTTTTCTCTTTTGAATTTCTCTCTTGCCCTCTTATCCCAGATATCTGTTATTTTTATAACACATTATCAGCACAAAAGCTCTAAGGTATGATTTTCTCATTGTTTCTTTGACAATTTCATCTACCTTCTTTTACCATATCTGTATTTGATCTTATCTATCTGGAATAATCTGAGCCACTATATGGAATTAAAGAGATACTTTTACCGATTGTTATAAACATCGGGTTCCATGGCTAAGGTTGGAGATTATTCTTGTTTTTATATCTCATATCTCCTTTACAAGTTCTTTTATATTAATATTGTTTTTTTAAGTATAGCCAGAAGCCATACACCTCTGATTTTATATTCTAAAATTATATAACCATAAGTCATATCGCTTTGATTTCTTATTTTGATATAATATGGCCAGAAGCCATATTCTTTCGATCCCCTGTTATATTGATTCCCTATTATATGGCTAGAAGCCATATACTTTTTCATCTTCTTGTATGGCCTGAAGACATATTTCCTTGATTTTCCTATTCTAAATTATATGGCGGAAGCCATATTCCTTTGACTCTTATTTTGAGATTACATGGCCAGAAGTCATGTGACTTTCATCTTCTATCTTATTGTATGGCCGGAAGCCATGTTCAACTTTTATTTATCCTAAAAATAAATGGCCAGAAGCCATATAGATTTAATTTCTCATCATGAGATTAATTAACCTGAAGCCATGAGAACTAAATGGTCTGAAGCCATAAAGTTTTAATTTTTTTTGTAATATTTTACTTTATGACTTATTTTTTGTCTTTACGAAATTCTTGTTATTATCGTTTGTGTTCTTATATTATGTTTTTATATTTCATATTTTATGAATACCCTTTTATTGCATTAATCTGAACTATGTTAAATCTTGTGAAATATAAATTTGTGGCTCTTGTCATTACCAAAAAGAACTATTTATCTTAAATGTTTGATCCATGATTTTTCTATGCTACCATTTGTATAAAGGTCTCAAAATTGAATATTTGGCCGTAAAAGACCCACTTGTTCTGTGGAACAATTTAAAAGAAAGGTATGACCACCAGAAGATGGTCATCCTTCCAAAAGCTTGTTATAAATGGATACATCCAATTTGCTCTTGCAGTAGCAATATCGTGAAAGAGATTTAAGAAATATGTTGAATTAATTTCTTGCCTCCATGCGGCAAAACAAAACAATGAGCTTTTATTGAAAAATCATGAATCCCATCCAATAGGCTCGACTCTATTCCCAGAAGCGAATGTAGTAATGAATGAATCTAATTGTGGCCGTAGATGTAGAAGTATACGTGGTTATAGCCGTGGGCGTAATCATGGTGGTTCAGATTCTCACCTGAAGTAGGGAAAGGTTAAAATAAATCATGTTGATAAGGATGAAAATTTTGAGTATATTGACATGAATATTTATCCATTTATATGGTGCTAATTTCTTAGCATAAATTATATTATTTGAACATATATGCTTTACGGTTAAGGTTGCAATTATCATGTGCATTTCGTTTTAATTATGTTCTTATGTCTCGTTGATAGCACAACAACCCACACTATACTCAGAAATGATAAATATCTTTCTTCCTTGATAATGCAAAAAGTCATCGTTCAAAAGAAAGACCTAATATTTTTTACCTGAAGGAACAAAATTATGCATTGATAATGCATTTTATTCTTAAGTCTAAAAAAACCTTTTTGAGTTTCAAAGGTATGCGTAGGAATGGATATCATATAGAAACAATAACTAAAAATAATTAGGAATGTCTTACAATCACAAATATAGTTTATGGTAGAAAATGAATAAAAGTTTTCCTGCCTTTTCTTCTGGCTTGTATTACACATTTATAAGCACAATTGAAACACATACTATTGAAAACCAGAAGTTTACCAATGTAAACAAGAAGTTTGCCAATGCAAACCAGCAGTTTGCCAATGTAAACTAGAAGTTTACTAATGAATTTAATGTTTGGCATGACTGGTTAGGCCATCCCGAGTCAATGATGATGTAACAAATAATTGGGAATTCATATAGACATACCCTGAAGTGTAAATAAATACCACAATCCCATGTTTTCCAATGTGCTGCATATTCCAAGGAAAAGTTAATTATTCGGCCCTCATCAAGCAAAAATTATAGTGAGTTTCTCACATTTCAAAAAGAGATACAGGGAGATATTTGTGGGCCGATATACCCACCATGCGGACCATTTAGGTACTATATGGTTTTAATTGATGCATCAACTAAATGGTCGCATGTTTGCTTATTATTTTCTCACAACTTGGCATTTGCGAGATTACTTACTCAATTGATTAGATTAAGAGCACATTACCCTAATTATCCTATCAAAAAAATATGTCTTGATAATGCTGGTGAATTTACTTCACAAGCTTTTAATGAGTATTGTATATCCCTTGGAATTGATGTTGAACATCCTGTAGCTCATATTCACACGCAAAATGAACTTGCATAATCATTGGTTAAAAGGTTGCAATTAATTGCAAGACCTTTACTTATAAGATCTAATCTCCCAATTTCTGCTTGGGGCAATGCCGTTTTACATGCAGCAGTGTTAATTCGCATTATGCCAATAAGTTACCTAAATGTTTCCCCTTTACATATGGTTTTTAGTCAAAAACATAATATTTCCCATGTAAGAACTTTGGTTGTACGGTATATGTGCTAGTAGCACTACCACAATTCAAGAAACAAAACCTCTAGGCGTCCCTTTCTTAAAAAAGGGACTCCGTAACCCACTTACTGAGTCCCTTTTTTCAAAAAAGGATGCCTTAAATGGGTCACCTACGGCGTCCCTTTTTTAAAAAGGGGAGTTGTAAGTGACTTACAACGTCCCTTTTTTAACGGATGTCGTATCCTAACTTTTCTAACTCCTAGCATAGGCATTCCCTTATTTTCATATGTTCAAAGCGCTAAAAAACGGACTTTAAAAGCATTGTCTATAGCAGTGTTCGTAATTTAATTTGATGATGTCAACTAGTTTCCCATAATAAGGCTGGGACACCCCCGAACTAAATGTCATCTTCACTGCTACTCACATAACTCCTTGTCCCAAATATACCTAAAACTCTAGAGTTTTGGGTGAGCAAATCCTGATCATATGCAATCATACAAAATTGAACCTATTGGCATTGCATACAGTAAACCTTCTCACATGGTCAAACAGGCCAATTACGAGACTGTCAATTCAGCTGGGTAGGGGTTGTGGTCATTGACTATTTTGCGTGCAAACCAGCTTGCAAATTATATTCCCTATAGACTTTTTTATCATCCTCAGGGAAAGTTTATGCATGGCTTCATATAGACATTTCACATACATTCTAAACTCCCTGCAAGTACAATAAGTGAGCATTAAGCAAAATGACATGACAAAAAATATAAAAAATAGAATGTTGATGTAATGCTTACCGAATGAAGGGATTAACTTGACTGTAATTTGTTAAGACATGATTGTGTGCTTGCAAATTCTCAAAAAGAGTGAGTTTCTAGTACTAAAGTTCTCCAATTGGTTTCCCAATAGGTGGAAATAAGATGTTTGCAATTGAAGGACCCATGTTGGGACAATCATTGACACAGGGGGTAGTTAAAAGTTGTGTCGATGCCATCAAAGTACCTTGAAGAGAAAGTTATGACCCCATCTCTAAATAACCTTCTACTATTAAACCCTCTAGGTTTGCCCTATTTCTTACATACATTTTCGATTTTCCAAGGAATCAGTAAGTTCAACATAATTTGTTATATTTATGTGTGTGCATAATTAAATATATACTTAAATAAATAGAGTGATTAAACTATAAACTTCTCAATGGGATGCATTCATCGATATTGGATTGAGCCACCCAGCTTTGCTTCCAGAAACAAGGTGTACAGTAATTAAGATGAACTATGATGGTGAAAACACTAAGGGGATATCATCTCTAAATGACAAAGTGTAAGAATTATTTTGTTTTATAGTTGATCCAACTCACCATGCATAATGCATGCCTCAATTTCCATGAAACTTTGTAGCAGTTGGTCGGTCTACCACGACAAACACAAACCCTTAACCCTTCCTCGATTGCCGCGTTACTTTTCAAAGGTTGCTCTGACTGCTACAAATAGTCATTAGCCATGGTTTAAAATTAACAACAGCTACTAAATAACCTCAGCGGAATTCCCACCAAGTTGGCATCATCTTTGCCACGACTATATTCTTCCAACCGCTACACATGACTGCTACTAAATTGTCACTAAGCCGATGCCATCTTTGCAATTGTTATTTCCTACCAACCACTACAAGTAATGGCGCCAGTCAAACCGACACAGATTTGTAGCTGTTGGCAATAAAACTACTACAAATTTGCTATTTTGCGGTGGTTTTAAATAACCACTACAAAAGAACTACTACAAGCTTGAAAGCCTATATGAATAGGCCGATTAATTTTTTATCATATAAAATATATGATATAGGATTTAAAATTATTTAACAGTTTAGGGATTGTTTGACTTGCCAAACCCTCTTTCTCATCTGTTAGCTGCTACCTTTACTAGCTCACATCGCTGCACATCACAGTAGCCATTCACCAATCCTCTTCCTCACATTGTCTTTTTTGTGTTTCATATTGCCTTTTCTGTGCATTGTCTTTTTCCCGCACTGTACCGCTCCGTTCATGTTCTAGATCTTTTTCATAGCCATTACTTTTTATTTAAGATAGAGCCTTAGGTGGAGATAAATCAGTTAATGATATTTTTTACCATCAGAAAACATGCTTATTATTAAGAAAAATCAAAGTGTAGAAGTACAAGCAAACATCAAAACAAAGTCTGAACATAAATAACACAAGTATAGGTATATCAAAAAAAAAAAAAAAATCAAAGGGTAAAAAACTAATAATGATTAGGGGTATAAATCTATCTATTTAAAACTTAAGATTTGTAAATATGTAAGTCTTGAAGCCTACATTTATGTAGCATTTAGTAAGCTCAAAGCCTATTATAGTGTAGGTTCTTTTTTTCTTTTGTGTTTAATAACCTAACTTAATTGATAGCATTTAGTAAGCTCAAAGCCTATTATAGTGTAGGTTCTTTTTTCTTGTGTGTTTAATAACCTAGCTTAATTGATAGCCGATACGACTTTTGCCTCATCATTCTCCAGATGCAAAAGATGAGCGAATGTCAAAAGAAACCATAATCACAAATATACATACAAATTCAAAGAATAATACAAACTCCCATGGATTTGATCAAACAAACAATACATGAACAATCTCATTAACAACTCAAAAACTCCCATTAGTACAAACTCTTGATTACATGATTTAGCAAAACATGATTTAAGAAGATATAGACGTCTTGGCAGTGGCCGGTCAACAACAAATTGGAAAGATCTATCAACATTACATGAAGAGATCCATCAACCACTACACCTTTTCCAGCGCAACATATTTTCCCTTGGCTGAGAAAGATTCAAAGAAAATTTGGTTAATTTACGTATTTCACTCCAGAGTGGCCAAAGCAGATATACAAATATGGGTATGGGTATAAATGCAAGCACACAAATGAAAATAGGAACCCACTTCAAACCATTGTGATGAGAGCCATGGCTTTGGGCTTTGGTATTAAAATACATGATGAATGCACTACTAAATGATATCATCATGCTTATTATGGAGATCAATAATGTCATTAATCCAAATATCAACTTTCTGGGCAATGACTTGTATTGAAAATCAAGTTCTGCATGGCGTGAGATGAGGATGGAGAGGAAAGTAAATATGGAAGTTGAGGATGATATCATTGCAACTGCGTCAGATATAGAAAATATTATGAACCACTTTTTCTCCTCCACCAAGTAATTAGGGCTTCCTGTCTTGTCGTCAATGTCACCTGGTACACTGAATGCAGCAGTAAACACCCCAGTAGTAATAAGAGTGGAAACAACCATGCAACAATTTGTTGTTTTCTTTGTCCATGACTGTGCTTCGTCCACTAATTTTTCATGATCCCGTGTAAATACTTCTTGAGGAGTCAAGCCTGCTGCATTCTCCATCTCTATGAATGATGGTGGCACTATCTTCTTTACCGCCTAACATGTTAAAGGATATGCATATATGATTCCATCAATATATAATTATAAATATTATACTATTACCAGTGATGACTTATTCTCAAGAGTAAAAATGAATGCATGCACGTGTGCTTGTGTATGTGTATTTTGTAAGTAGAAAAAATATGACTAAATATTTATGTAACAAAATACCTCAAACCATAATAACTCAAGAGTCATCTGAAATGCTGGTCCAAAAACTAACAAATTTAGTTGATCCTTCGACACCAATGTTGCAGCCATGTGCAATAAATTGCTTCCATCCTGATCTTTCTCTTGTACTAGTATATCTTTGATCGAACCTATGTCATGTGTGAAGTTGAATAGATCAGCTGTTCGATTCAAAACTGCAATGTGAATTATGCTTCGACCTCGTTCATCTACTTCCCATATCAAATAAGGACAGGTACTTAAAAGCATTTTTAAAAACTTAAAATTCCCAACTTTTACAGCATTAAACGCTACATGCGGAGGTCCCCTTATATTTAACAAGAACTCGTCGTGTGGCAGCTTAAGATATATATCATTCCACAAGTATCTTACAAGTTCATGTTGCTGAGTTTGCTTCAAACCTGGGAAACACAATCTAACAATTTAATTAGTTGGAAATTTAGTCATGATAATCAAAACTAAAAACTTTGCAAGAAAATTCAAAAAATATTATTAATAAAAAAATATTGTCGGTTCGTTTCAAAATCTCTTTTTCTGATTACAGGCAATTCTACGGATATAAGTGCAAATATGTAGCTGAACTAAAAATAGCAAGCATATTGAATTTATTTTGTCTGCCAAAAAGGTTTTGATAAAAAATAAACATGGGATATTGATTGGGTTCTAATGATATTTTAACATTAATTAACATCATTAATTAATTTCAAAAGCGTATGCCAAAAGTTTATAGATCAATGGATATATTGGAGGTGCTAAAAGAAAAAGAAAACCAAAAGAATTGACATGCCTAAAGGCTTTCGAGACAATATATGCAATACTGTCTCATTTGCTTCACCCCTCTCAAGAGCTAGCCTTTTTGGCTCTTTCTCCTTCAATAGCAACTTCAAGGCTAAATCTGGACAAATGAATAAAAAAAATAAAGTTATATATAAGCGTGTCTTACACAAGTTTAACAATGTATATGATGTTTATCACACTTGGAATCATACACTTGTTAATAACTTGTATAGACTCTTGTCTTTGGCGTGTGAACTTACCATACATTTCGTTTTTGACAAAGAGAAATAACAGCAAATGCACGCCATGCTCTCCATATTGATATCCACCAGTTTCTTCATATAGATGGCGTGCCATTTTACTTTTTCCTCCCAAAGCAGCAAAATAAAGTGGAGTTAAGTGTGGAAGGTGACCCGTTGTTGTTCGCAACTCCGGATTCCTTCTCCCCATCATATCAACAATCTCCATATTCCCAGATACTACCGCGAAGAGAAATGCAGTGTTCTCATTCACGTCTGTTGATTCCAAGCAGCCTATTATTTGATGCTCATCCAGATACGCCAACAGACAGCTCACAAAATCAACCTGATTTGCTTGGGTGGCCACATGGAGGATGGTCTCCATCCGATTGGTTAAGTCAGCACGTACTAGATCTCTATCCTCGTCTAAAATTCTCTTTGCTGCTTTCCATTTACCGTCCTTTGCTGCATCATACAGCTCTACGCACGTTTGTCTTTGCTGTACAGACACTGATCGGCATGAATGAGAGATATGAGTTCCAAATTAGATATAGGGTGAGGTAGTTAAAGGTACAAAAGGGGAAAACTTCATTTTTCATGGCCATAAAAAATGGACAACGTTATTTGCTATTTGCTATACAAACAAGCACTTGGATCCTTCTGAAGAGAGATAGATAACCTTCACGAAAGAATCGCTGAGGAACTTGCTCTGATGGAACTGCGGAATCACCAACTGCTACCGCCGATTCCCTAAGAAGAGAACATTAGTTCAAAAATTAGTTTGGTCTATATTCCTAAAAAAAGGATCCTTCTAAATTTATTCTGAATTGTAATTTTTTACATAGTATCTATTTCCAGTACTACTAAGTTACATTAGCCAGATTGTAAGTTAAAATGGATATCCTGTAGATGATACACATCGGTCAATTAAAAATCAAAAAGTCTGCATAGAATATACTAGTTGCCTGATGGTATATATACTAGTTGGCAAGAGTCCAAAACAGGAGTTGGTAAAAATTAAAAATACACAGTCTGGTCATGAAGTTAAGCAATTTTAAAGTAACTAAGTATCGTAATAAGTAAGTAAACAAATTATACTATGAATGTAAACAAATAATACTCTGTTTTATTTTAAAAATAAAATGGAGCTTTCCGTAATTAATATAAAATAGATGGGATCGAGGTCAGTTTATATTACCCTTATACTATGTATGAACCTTTTTACAAGCACATATGACCATTTTCTTAAATATTTACAAATCTTATATATATGTCATATCCCGGATTTTGGCCACAAAATTTCACTAAAAATCCCCAGAGACACAGGAAGAAAGATATAATTCTCTAGACTATATTTCAGGTTCCATTGAGTTATTAAATAGAAAATTACCTCAGAAATGATTTATAAATTATTATTGTTTCAGTTATTACCTCAGAAATGCTAATCATCGTTTATTTAGCCAAAACTCAAACCATAACTTATAATTCATTTCTGAGGTAATTCTCTATTTCATATCTTAATGAAACCTCAAATATAGTCTAGGAGATTATACTCTTCCATATTGTGTCTCTGGGGATTTTTCTTGAAATTCTTGCCCAAAATCCGATATATGACGTTATATAGGTTTGTCTGTATGTAAATTCAACAAGTAATTA
This sequence comes from Inga oerstediana, assembly GCA_963210345.1. NCBI lineage: Eukaryota > Viridiplantae > Streptophyta > Magnoliopsida > Fabales > Fabaceae > Inga > Inga oerstediana. The sequence goes on along the minus strand of OY723401.1, from coordinate 82,776,018 downwards.
TGCAACTAACGTATGTGATTCTCTCTCATGTACTGCAAGTATGAATGGATGATAGGGAAGGGAAAGAACAAATTATAAGAGAGATTACATATCAATAACAACGTTATCTGTATTTGCTGGTTGAATCTCCTGCGAGTTGTCCATGTTCCCGGATTCTAAACAAGAAAAAGGCACGTGTTCAAATACAGGAAGTCTCTCACAAAAACAAAAATTGAAGAGACTAAGGTACTACAGAAATCATTCCTCTTCTAAGCAATTTAAAATAATACTATGTCATGTCCTTAATATAAGACATATTTACCTAATTTGATTATACTAAGGAAGTTAGTTAATATAACATATATTTTCTGAAATACCCTGGTCATATTTCTTGATTCTCTCATTCTTTCTCCTCCTTAATTATCTTTAAGAGAGCATCAATATAGATAAATTAAGAAAATATTGACAAATATGAAAAAATAGATATTATATTTATGGCTAAGATCAACTCCGCAAATATGTCTTATATTAAGGAACCGAGCGAGCAGTAATTATTAAGAAATATAATAATGCTGAAGCAGTAACATAAGAATACAAAGGAAAAAAAATTTGCTTGTGTGTCTTGGGGGTACCTTCTTGATGGGAAAGAACGTTTGGGTGAGGTGGTGCTGATGATGAGGCGGGAGATTCAACTCCTTCCGTTGATGATGCCCTTCAAAACGAACGTGAGTTCAATAAGTACCTTTCATATAAGTAAGATCCTTCTAAATTTATTCTAATTATAATTTTTAGTGGAAACTTCTCTATACTTTTCCTTAATTACATGGATCTCATCCCTATTTTAAAAATATACACTTTAATTCAAACGGTTACACCATTAAGAATATTATAAAAATATTTTTATTAAAATATATTTTGAAATAATTTTATTTATTAATTTTCATTTTGTCATATTGAATTCTTAATTTTGACAAAAATTATTTTGAAGGATTCAATATTATTTTTCCGTATTTTTATTTTTTCCTTTATGCAATTACTTAATTATTTAATAATTTTATCATACTGGGGAAGAAGCGGGTTCGGTTTCTCTCATTATCCATTTTCTCATAATCTCTCGTAACATCTAAATCATGTCCGTCCAATCAATCTGAAAGCTCAAAAATGAGCCACGTCATCAAGTTATCACTCCTTCAACTTCTCTCTCCTCTTTTCAATCAACGGTCTAGATGGGCTTATCTTCCCAATCAACGGTCCAGATTGGCTCATGAGGAATGTTGAGAAAATGAGATGATGAGAGTATCTGCTTCTGGGAAGAAGCTCAAACAATTTAGTTAATGTAGATCTAAAAGACTTGATTGAAATTGCCTCGAAATCCAGATTTGATGCTCTAGCATGTGCGGATATTCCTGGTGAGCGTGGTGTAGTGGAAAGCATGGGTCCAGGAAATGGAGAGAATATGTCAGGTGGTGTTGGTCGTGGTGTAGTGGAAGGCGTGGGTCCAGCGCATCATGTGAGGCCTTTTGGAAGCAAGGGTCATATTATTTCTGGTGAGCGTGGTGTAGTGGAAGGCGTGGGTCCAGGAAATGGAGAGAATATGTCAGGTGGTGTTGGGCGTGGTGTTGTGGAAGGCGTGGGTCCAGCGCATCATATGAGTTCTTTTGGAAGCAAGTGTCATATTATTTCTAAGAGGGGTTTCCACGTGGGGGCTAAGAAGTGGGCCATGGTGAAGAAGAAAAGTGTTGCAAATGAGTCCATTTCTATTGAGAACAAGGTGGAGGCTTTTGTTGCGGATTCGGGTCCTTCGGATGCACCTAAGCTATGTTTGCCAAAGATGAATAATCATGCTTCTCTAAGGGCCCACAAATTAGTTAGTGGGAATATGCAAATCCTTGCAAGGGAGTCTGTTGTTGCAAATCCTTCTCTAAGGGAGTCTGTTGCTCAGGATACTCCAAGTGGTATGCCAACAATTCCTCTTGCTTCCTCCTCAAAAGCTAAATATGCTCACTGTGATAAAGGAATTGCCCCCAGCCCGTCAATATTTGCAAGGGAATCTGTGGTTCGGGACACTATCAACTCTTCAGAACCTCAGAACACGCTACTTGTCCCCTCTAGTCCGAAGCAAGTTCATCAAAAGTTGAGCTCAGAGGTGCATTCCGTTTCTAATCTTGAAGTGGTTGTCATGATGGGTGGTGAACCACCAGACATGTAAGTGTCATATTTCCTCCTGCCTCTGTTATTGTTTTAATGATTATTTCTTCTTGGAATTGTCGGGGGGCAGGCGGTAGCGCGTTCCCTCGCATTTTGAAGGATGTGGTCAGGAAATATGGTATCAATGTTATGTGTTTATTGGAACCTAGGATTAGTGGAAGCAGAGCTGATAAGGTTGTTAGAAAATTGGGATTCAACGATTGGTTGAGAATTGAAGCCACGGGATACGCTGGAGGTATTTGGGTGCTTTGGAATAACTGGGATTTTCATCTTGAATATATTTCTTCGAACACCCAATTAATCCATTGCAAAATTCATGATAGGAGCAACATGGACCCTTTATTTGTGACTTTTGTTTACGGTGATACTAATGTGTTAAAGAGGAGGGATTTATGGTCGTCTCTGCATGCTATTCACCAAACTGTGAACATCCCCTGGCTGGTCTTAGGTGATTTTAATGCAATTCTTTCCTCTAGTGATAAAGAAGGTAGAGCTTCTCCCATTCATGCCTCTATGTATGACTTTCAGAACTGCATTGATCGTTGTAATCTTATGAAAGTGTCTTTCGTGGGGATAGATTTACTTGGGAAAAAACCGGTGTCAAGGAGAGGCTGGACTTGGTATTTTGCAATTTCAACTGGGATATTCTTAACCCTCAAGCCAAAGCTTTCCATTATCTCAAGTTCAAGTCTGATCATCGGGTTATTGTTGTTGCCGACCACTACTCTAACTCTTCCAGGATTAGGGGAAGCAAGTTCCAATATCAAGCGGCATGGTGTATTGAAGATGGGTTTAATGATGTGGTTAAAAAAGCTTGGCAGGGAAGGAACTGGCTCCAAGGGCAAGCTCAGTTTGCAAAGAATGCATCAGAATGGAATGATCGTGTTGTCGGGAATGTAGCTAAAAAGAAGAGAGAGATCATTAGAAGACTGGAGGGCATTGATCGTGCTAGAAGTAGAGACGGGTGTCAAAATGGCCTCTTCAAGATTGAAAATCAGCTGTGGGACATGTATCAAAAAATTGCCTTACAAGAAGAATTGATCTGGTTCCAGAAATCAAGGTGTAAGTGGCTTGGTGGTGGGGACAGAAACACAAAATACTTCCATGCCAGTGTTATTTCTAAGAGGAAACGAAGTAAAATTGAGGCTCTGAAAGATGATAACGGGATCTGGGTTTCTGATGAAAATCTATTGCGTGATATGGCCCACGACTATTTCCAGAGGCTTTATTCTTCAGAGCATACGTCATCTCCCACCCAGCCTTGGACGGCAACATTCCCACCACTTGAAGCACATCAGCTTGAGCGCTTGCAATGTCAGGTATCCCCAATTGAGATAAAAAATGCAGCTTTTGAGATGGATGCTTTTAAAGCCCCGGGTCCAGATGGATTAAACCCCCACTTCTTCCAATCCCAGTGGAATTTGGTAGGGCAAAAGATTTGTGACCTGGTGATCAACATCTTTAGCAACCCGGAGGAAGTGCAGGCGATTAACCAGACGAACATCATCCTGATTCCAAAGGTCGACCAACCCCTATCTTTAAGAGACTTTAGGCCTATCTCCCTGTGCAACGTGAGTTACAAGATTGTTAGCAAGGTGATTGCCAATCACTTTAAAGGGGTCATGGGTCATCTTGTAGCTGAGAACCAGTGTAGCTTTATCGCTGGTAGACAGGGAGTTGACAACATCATCATAGCTCAGGAGGCAATCCATACCATAAGAAATAAGAGAGGCAACAAGGGTTATATAGCCGTCAAAGTTGATATGGAAAAGGCATTCGACAGGCTCGACTGGTGCTTCTTGGAATTCACTCTTCACAGTCTAGGGTTAGGTGAGGATCTTGTCAAGCTGATAATGAATTGTGTTTCATCCTCCTCCATAAGCATTATTTGGAATAGTTCGCCCTTTCAAAAATTCAACCCTTCCAGGGGAGTAAGACAGGGCGATCCTCTGAGTCCGTATCTGTTTGTCCTGTGTATAGAATTACTTGGTCAGCTAATTCATCACGAGGTAGATATGGGGAATTGGCATCCTCTACGCCTGAGCTCTTCGAGACCACGTATTTCGCATCTATTCTTTGCAGATGATCTACTCCTCTTTGGTGAGGCTTCAACAGAACAGCTGGAAGAAATGAAGAATGTTATGAATTTGTTTTGCCGGGTCTCTGGGCACAAAATAAATCTGAACAAATCCAAAAAGTTTGTGTCCAGAAATGTCCACTTCAACAAAGCTTATGAGTTGAGTTAGATTGTGGGGATTGGCCTGACAGCGGACCTTGGGAAATACTTGGGTGTTCCTCTCTTGCACAAACGCATGGTTAAATTGACCTTTGCTCCCCTCCTCCAGAAGGTGAGAACTAATCTGAGTAGCTGGAAGGGGAAATTTTTGAGTATGGCTGGTCAAACTGTCCTCATCAAGTCAGTCTTATCTACCATTCCACAATACCAGATGCAGTCAACTCTTGTTCCAAAAGGAGTGTTATCAGCAATTGAAAAACTAAGTAGAGACTTCTTTTGGAACCAGCATGATGATAGTAAAAAATGCACCTGATTGCTTGGGATGTTCTTAAACAGAGAAAGTATGATGGAGGCCTAGGGATTAAAGATCTGCAATGCCAAAACAAAGCTTTTCTCATGAAGTTGTGTTGGAGTCTTATCACGAAACCAGAGGCTTTATGGGTGAAATGTCTCCGTGCTAAATACTCATGTGACACTGAATCGGTCCCACATGTGCGCAAGTGGCGCAACCAATCAGCAGTTTGGAGTGGCATTGTGGCTGTCTGGGATGACTTCAAAAGGGGCCTAGGGAAAAAACTAAGACGCGGTAACACAAATGCATGGCAGGAATGTTGGGCCCAAATGGACAAGCCACTACTATTCTTCATAGAGAGGAATACGCATTTGTTATATATGGAGGCGCAGGTTTGCTCCTTTAAATCCTAAACGGGCAATTGGGATAGAGCAAAATGGGAAACCTTTCTTCCGAATTGGGTGGTTGATAGAATCATGATGACTACTCTGCCAAAGGGCTCCGAGGACGACGTCTTTTATTGGCGGAATGCTCCTGACGGTTTCTTTAGTGTGAAATCAGCTTATGACAGGCTATACCACTGGCAGTCTATGAGCAATCAACGTCACTGGCGCGATCCATGGCACTGGGGAATTCCTGAAAGAATCAAACTCTTTATGTGGCAAGTATTCCATGATAGACTCCCGACAAATGTGATGCGAGCGAGGCATAACCCGAGCGTCCTAAACACTTGTCCCTTTCAGTGTGAGAGTGAGGAGAGCATCCTTCATGTGTTGAGAGACTATGAGCAAGCCCAGCGTGTGTGGGTCCCTTTAACTAACAATCTATATTCTACTATGTTTTTTTCTGGTAATTTGCAGGAATGGCTACACTGGAACTTAAAGAATTCACCAGGCCATAGGAGGATGTCTAGATGGGCATGGCAGTGAGTATTCACTACCACGTGCTGGCTCCTTTGGAAAAACCGTTGTTGCAGAGCTTTCGATGGTTCAGGTGTCAACCCAAAGGAGATAGTCCACAGATGCATTTATCACCTCTCGGAAAGTACGCTAAATGGATGTCTTAATCACCAGATATTCCAAGTTTTAGATAGAGGGTTCGCCCGCTGGGAACCCCCTGCTCAGAGCTTCATTCGCATTGATGTAGACGGTTCTTCTTTCAGTAGCAGTCAGGGAGCCTGCGGAGGTGTTATCCGTGATAGCCAGGGTAACTGGTTACGTGGATTTCAACAGAAGTTGGGAAATGCTTCCCCGACTGCTGCGGAAATCCATGCAATCCAAAGCGGTCTTCAACTATGTAAGCAGATGGGTCTTAAGAAAATCAGGCTATTCACATACTCTCTTCAGGCCATCCACCTTCTTTCTACCAATTGCAGCGTTGATCACCCTTTGTATGATATCGTATCGGCTACCAGATCCCTTATTTATGCCGACTGGGATTTAGAGATTTCCCATTCACATAGAGAATGCACCCGTTGTGCTGACTTCCTGGCGCGAATGGCTCATTTGAATAGCCAGGAATACATGGACATAGGAGTTTCCCCTATGGAATGCTTTCATCTTTTTGCCTTGGAATGCGGGGATATAGCTCATGAACACTCTTTAGGACCTGTCCCATAGGTCATGTTATCTATTCAAGCTATGCTTGCCTTTGTACCAAAAAAAAAAAAAAAGACTTGATTGAAGATTTGAAAAAAAATCCAGCAGATGATACACATCGATCAATTAAAAATCAAAAAGTCTGCATAGAATATACTAGTTGCCTGATGTGCATATATATACTTGTTGGCAAGAGTCCAAAACAGGAGTTGGCAAAAATTAAAAATACACAAAAATACACGGTTTGGTCATTAGCTTAAGCAATTTTAAAGTAACTAGGTATCGTAATAAGTAATTAAACAAAATATACTATGAATGTAAACAAATAATACACTGTTTGATTTTAAAAATTAGATGGAGCTTTGCGTAATTAATATAAAATAGATGGGATCGAGTTCAGTTTATATATTGCCCTTATAAGCACATATGACCATTTTTCAAATATTTACAAATCTTATATATGTCATATCCCGGATTTTGGCCATAAAATTTCATTAAAAATCCCCAGAGACACAGGAAGGAAGATATAATTCTCTAGACTATATATGAGGCTCCATTGAGGTATTAAATAGAAAATTACCTCAGAAATGATTTATAAATTATTATTGTTTCAGTTATTACATCTTTGACCAAAAAAAAAAAAGTTATTACCTCGGAAATGCTAATCATCGTTTATTTAGCCAAAACTCAAACCATAACTTATAATTCATTTCTGAGGTAATTCTCTATTTCATATCTTAATGAAGCCTCAAATATAGTCTAGGAGATTATGCTCTTTCTTATTGTGTCTCTGGGGATTTTTCTTGAAATTCTATGCCCAAAATCCGGTATATGACGTTATATAGGTTTGTCTGTATGTAAACTCAACAAGTAATTATGCAACTAACATATGTGATTCTCTCTCATATACTGCAAGTATGAATGGATGATAGGGATGGGAACGAGCAAATGATAAGAGAGATTACACATGAACAACATCGTTATCTGTATTTGCTGGTTGAATCTCCTGCGAGTTGTCCATGTAATTCCCGGATTCTAAACAAGAAAAAGGCACGTGTTCAAATACAGGAAGTCTCTCACAAAAACAAAAATTGAAGAGACTAAGGTACTACAGAAATCATTCCTCTTCTAAGCAATTTAAAATAATACTATGTCATGTCCTTAATATAAGACATATTTACCTAATTTGATTATACTAAGGAAGTTAGTTAATATAACATATATTTTCTGAAATACCCTGGTCATATTTCTTGATTCTCTCATTCTCTCTCCTCCTTAATTATCTTTAAGAAAGCATCAATATAGATAAATTAAGAAAATATTGACAAATATGAAAAAATAGATATTATATTTATGGCTAAGATCAACTCTGCAAATATGTCTTATATTAAGGAACCGAGCGAGCAGTAATTATTAAGAAATATAATAATGCTGAAGCAGTAACATAAGAATACAAAGGAAAAAAAATTTGCTTGTGTGTCTTGGGGGTACCTTTTTGATGGGAAAGAACGTTTGGGTGAGGTGGTGCTGATGATGAGGCCGGAGATTCAACTCCTTCCGTTGATGATGCCCTTCAAAACGAACGTGAGTTCAATAAGTACCTTTCATATAAGTAAGATCCTTCTAAATTTATTCTAATTATAATTTTTAGTGGAAACTTCTCTATAATTTTCGTTAATTACATGGATCTCATCCCTATTTTAAAAATATACACTTTAATTCAAACGGTTACACCATTAAGAATATTATAAAAATATTTTTATTAAAATATATTTTGAAATAATTTTATTTATTAATTTTCATTTTGTCATATTGAATTCTTAATTTTGACAAAAATTATTTTGAAGGATTCAAGAATTTTTTTCCGTATTTTTATTTTTTCCTTTATGCAATTACTTAATTATTTAATAATTTTATCATACTGGGGAAGAAGCGGGTCCGGTTTCTCTCATTATCCCTTTTCTCATCATCTCTCGTAACATCTAAATCATGTCCGTTCAATCAATCTGAAAGCTCAAAAATGAGCCACGTCATCAAGTTATCACTCCTTCAACTTCTCTCTTCTCTTTTCGATCAACGGTCTAGATGGGCTTATCTTCCCAATCAATGGTCCAGATTGGCTCATGAGGAATGTTGAGAAAATGAGATGATGAGAGTATCTGCTTCCGGGAAGAAGCTCAAACAATTTAGTTAATGTAGATCTAAAAGACTTGATTGAAGATTTGAAAAAAAATCCAGCAGATGATACACATCGATCAATTAAAAATCAAAAAGTCTGCATAGAATATACTAGTTGCCTGATGTGCATATATATACTTGTTGGCAAGAGTCCAAAACAGGAGTTGGCAAAAATTAAAAATACACAAAAATACACGGTTTGGTCATTAGCTTAAGCAATTTTAAAGTAACTAGGTATCGTAATAAGTAATTAAACAAAATATACTATGAATGTAAACAAATAATACACTGTTTGATTTTAAAAATTAGATGGAGCTTTGCGTAATTAATATAAAATAGATGGGATCGAGTTCAGTTTATATATTGCCCTTATAAGCACATATGACCATTTTTCAAATATTTACAAATCTTATATATGTCATATCCCGGATTTTGGCCATAAAATTTCATTAAAAATCCCCAGAGACACAGGATGGAAGATATAATTCTCTAGACTATATTTGAGGCTCCATTGAGGTATTAAATAGAAAATTACCTCAGAAATGATTTATAAATTATTATTGTTTCAGTTATTACCTCTTTGACCAAAAAAAAAAAAAGTTATTACCTCAGAAATGCTAATCATCGTTTATCTAGCCAAAACTCAAACCATAACTTATAATTCATTTCTGAGGTAATTCTCTATTTCATATCTTAATGAAGCCTCAAATATAGTCTAGGAGATTATGCTCTTCCTTATTGTGTCTCTGGGGATTTTTCTTGAAATTCTATGCCCAAAATCCGGTATATGAGGTTATATAGGTTTGTCTGTATGTAAACTCAACAAGTAATTATGCAACTAACGTATGTGATTCTCTCTCATGTACTGCAAGTATGAATGGATGATAGGGAAGGGAAAGAACAAATGATAAGAGAGATTACACATGAACAACATCGTTATATGAATTTGATGGTTGATTCTCCTGCGAGTTGTCCATGTTCCCGGATTCTAAACATGAAAAAGGCACGTGTTCAAATACAGGAAGTCTCTCACAAAAACAAAAATTGAAAGAGACTAAGGTACTACAGAAATCATTCCTCTTCTAAGCAATTTAAAATAATACTATGTCATGTCCTTAATATAAGACATATTTACCTAATTTGATTATACTAAGGAAGTTAGTTAATATAACATATATTTTCTGAAATACCCTGGTCATATTTCTTGATTCTCTCATTCTCTCTCCTCCTTAATTATCTTTAAGAGAGCATCAATATAGATAAATTAAGAAAATATTGACAAATATGAAAAAATAGATATTATATTTATGAGTAAGATCAACTCCACAAATATGTCTTATATTAAGGAACCGAGCGAGCAGTAATTATTAAGAAATATAATAATGCTGAAGCAGTAACATAAGAATACAAAGGAAAAAAAATTTGCTTGTGTGTCTTTGGGGTACCTTTTTTATGGGAAAGAACAATTGGGTGAGGTGGTGCTGATGATGAGGCGGGAGATTCAACTCCTGCCGTTGATGATGCCCTTCAAAACGAACGTGAGTTCAATAAGTACCTTTCATATAAGATCCTTCTAAATTTATTCTAATAATAATTTTTAGTGGAAACTTCTCTATAATTTTCGTTAATTACATGGATCTCATCCCTATTTTAAAAATATACACTTTAATTCAAACGGTTACACCATTAAGAATATTATAAAAATATTTTTATTAAAATATATTTTGAAATAATTTTATTTATTAATTTTCATTTTGTCATATTGAATTCTTAATTTTGACAAAACTATTTTGAAGGATTCAAGAATTTTTTTCCGTATTTTTATTTTTTCCTTTATGCAATTAGTTAATTATTTAATAATTTTATCATACTGGGGAAGAAGCGGGTCCGGTTTCTCTCATTATCCCTTTTCTCATCATCTCTCGTAACATCTAAATCATGTCCGTCCAATCAATCTAAAAGCTCAAAAATGAGCCACGTTATCAAGTTATCACTCCTTCAACTTCTCTTTCCTCTTTTCAATCAACGGTCCAGATGGGCTTATCTTCCCAATCAACGGTCCAGATTGGCTCATGAGGAATGATGAGAAAATGAGATGATGAGAGTATCTGCTTCCGGGAAGAAGCTCAAACAATTTAGTTAATGTAGATCTAAAAGACTTGATTGAAGATTTGAAAAAAAAATCCAGCAGATGATACACATCGATCAATTAAAAATCAAAAAGTCTGCATAGAATATACTAGTTGCCTGATGTGCATATATATACTTGTTGGCAAGAGTCCAAAACAGGAGTTGGCAAAAATTAAAAATACACAAAAATACACGGTTTGGTCATTAGCTTAAGCAATTTTAAAGTAACTAGGTATCGTAATAAGTAATTAAACAAAATATACGATGTATGTAAACAAATAATACACTGTTTGATTTTAAAAATTAGATGGAGCTTTGCGTAATTAATATAAAATAGATGGGATCGAGTTCAGTTTATATATTGCCCTTATAAGCACATATGACCATTTTTCAAATATTTACAAATCTTATATATGTCATATCCCGGATTTTGGCCATAAAATTTCATTAAAAATCCCCAGAGACACAGGAAGGAAGATATAATTCTCTAGACTATATTTGAGGCTCCATTGAGGTATTAAATAGAAAATTACCTCAGAAATGATTTATAAATTATTATTGTTTCAGTTATTACCTCTTTGACCAAAAAAAAAAAAGTTATTACCTCAGAAATGCTAATCATCGTTTATTTAGGCAAAACTCAAACCATAACTTATAATTCATTTCTGAGGTAATTCTCTATTTCATATCTTAATGAAGCCTCAAATATAGTCTAGGAGATTATGCTCTTCCTTATTGTGTCTCTGGGGATTTTTCTTGAAATTCTATGCCCAAAATCCGGTATATGACGTTATATAGGTTTGTCTGTATGTAAATTCAACATGTAATTATGCAGCTAGCATATGTGATTCTCTCTCATGTACTGCAAGTATGAATGGATGATAGGGATGGGAAAGAGCAAATGATAAGAGAGATTACACATGAATAACATCGTTATTTGAATTTGATGGTTGATTCTCCTGCGAGTTGTCCATGTTCCCGGATTCTAAACATAATCAACACACTAGTTCAAACACACAAAAATAGTTCTTCTTTTAAACAACTTAAACAAGGCTGCAATAGAAACAGGAGAACATACAGAAAAGGAGTAATATGCAAATTTGTCCCAAAATTTTCACTAGGGGCAATATTGTTTTAGAAGTTTTAAAATATAATAATGTTGCCTTACCCTGTTAAAAACCAAAGAGTAATGGCAACAAGTGATTGATTTCCATAGTTCCTCATGTAAAATTATTGATTCTCGCAAAGATATAGTAATATGGAGGAAACTAATTGTTTCAAGAACCGAGAGAATTAGAGGCACACCTTGTTTCAAAGAGGAGAGGACAAGTTATTTACATTTCATTTGATGGTTAGAGGCCAACTGAAATGTAAGCAGTGCTAATATATAGCAGCAGCTTTAACAGAAGAATTTCTGAAGAAAATGGGAAAGAGAGGGAATAGTGTAAATTAACTTACCGAACAATAGGGAAAATGCTTCGCACTATGAACCCGACAACGTTATACAAGCACTACGCTACACACACACACACACACACACATATATATATATATATATATATATATATGCGCATGGCCAAAATGGAAAAAGATATTATATTTAAGACCAAAATTTACTTCTAAACTAACTCTTATATTTAAGATTGGAGGTGGTATTAGATTATTGCTGCCACATGTCTTAAAAAGTTTTTATCTGAATTCATTTAATAATCAATCACTTTTGTTCTTTTAATATAAACACAGTATATTCATCTCTATCCCTGGCGTGTATATATGTATAAATACCAAAACTAAATATACATTCAACACATATTACACCTAATTTTTTTGGCCAATATATTACACCTAATTTGATATATTATAAATTTTATATTTTGTATTGTATTTATTGATTATTAAAGGGCATTGCGTCAGGGTAGTAGAGATGAAAATGTATATAGTCATATAATAAAACATAGTTTGAAATGGTAACATAAGAGGAATGGTATGTGTGGTTCTTATTAAAGAGAAAATGGCCCAAAATAATTTGAGGTGGTTCTTTCATGTATAAATAAGGCCGTTGGAGACACCAAGAAGATTGAGGGTAAATCATACAGTATAGAGTCCTTTAAAACAAATAGACGAAAACCAAAAAGAATGCTCAACAAAATCTTTTAATGGGACTCTTTTATTAACAATCTATCCAAAAATTTGGTTATTGATACAGCATAATGGCACTGTGCAATCCATGCAGTCAACCCCACTTAATGAGATAAGACTTATTTTTGTCTCTAATATGCACTAAATGTGTGCACCTCTCACACTAGGAATTCAAATATTAGTTCCCTATATTGTGAGGGACTAGTCCCTTCTGCTAGGCGTAATATTAGCATTATTTTTAAATTCCTAGCAAGCCTTGTCCAAAAAAGTTACAACACAGGAGGCTGCCTTTCTGCGAGTGAGGACGTATTGGCAAAGATATTGAGGCCTGACCATCCCGGTCTTCTTATGGGTGCTAATTTTAGATTGACCAAGATAAAATATTATGGTCAGCAGTAACCTGGAAGAAATAACTGGGACGAAAATTATGAAAAGCTTCAAAAACAATGTAATAAAATGAGGGAATAAATATTGTTTCTCACACAAGAGTTTTATAAGGGAGTGTACTACGAAGTGGTAGGGAGAAATGGCAGCCCAAGTACTAGAGACAGCTATACATTTCCTACCATGATCTACTTGATGGTTTGGTAGATGTTGAGTATTTTGCCGATAGCCTTAGACACCATACAGTTAGAACGAGCTGCATGTTCAACTACCCGAAGGATAAAATGCTTTATAACGAGTCTATCCCTCCTAAGTATGTGAAGGTAGAAATACGCACCAACATCAGCACCAACTATTCGCTCCCTTTGCCCACTAAAGACATAAATATAGTGGGAGGCGCTATCGATAGCTTCGTTGTATGACCTCACCATCTACTTAGAATATTGAAGCCCCCCACTCAAAAGAAGCCAGTCGCTCAAAAAAAGCTGCCCGCCAAGTCTAAGCCCCCTACTTCTAAGACCCCCACTCAGTTCAAGCCCCTCACTTCTAAGACCATTAATCAGTCCAAGCCCCCTACTTCCAAGAAGAGGAAGCATCCACCCCCAATGATCAATTCGGGAAGAAGTCTTCCTCATAGAATAAACCTATTGGTCAATTTCCCGGAAGTCCCTTTAGGAGTTCACTGATAAGATCTTCGCTTCAAACATGTTTCCAATGATCAAATTTGAGAGAGGACTCCAACCAAGAAGACCAACAGGAAGTTGTAAGCCAAGAGCTTGTTTTTAAAGTGCTGAATAAGGAGATGGCAAGTACAAGCTATGTCAACTTCTTTATTAGGTATTTCTTCAACTGTGATTAAATAGTTTACTACTTAGAACTTTGATTACATTTTGATATATTGGTTTTGGCATTTTAGGCACCTATACCATACTGACATCCTGCCCCATAGCCTCCAAGACAAAATCAAGTTCATTTGCCCTGACAATGTCAGGCATCAGAGTGACGGCATGAAGGAAGATGTTAAGCAAAATCACACGAGGTTTTTTGGGTAAGCATTCATTAGGAGGATGCCAAACAGAAAGAACACTTACTTTTTTTATGCGTTGCATTCAAGGGTGGAAACATTATTAACTTTTCTTAGATTAGTTTTTATTTATTTTTCAAGTGTCCTAATGGTATGATCTATTTTGTACTTAGGGAGCACTGTATGCTCATAGTGATAAATCCAATGCACAAAAAGATTTGGTTTTATGACTCTGTGGGTGAGGATACAGACAGGAGACCTACATGTAGGAGACATTTAACTAGTAAGTTATTCATTCATCATCTCTTATAATTCAGTTTAGCTTGCATGTTTCCATATATATATATAATATTTCATTATATCTTCTCATAGCGGTGCATAGGTACTGCACGCAGAATGGTCTTGAATGCAACAATTGCAACCTCACCGATGGCTGCTTTAGATATGCCTTCCAACAGTTGAGTCCAAAGGTATATATTTTGTTCATTAATGACTATAATATTAAATTGAACAAATTTCACCTCGAAAGTGCTAGAAAAGAAGAATATTCTCCAATATAATCATTAAAAAACTAATATTATCTTTTGTTGTCTGCTCCCATTTGTCTTTTGTTGAGGCAGCTGCATCGCATTTGCATGTCTAATAATGTGTAGTAAGAAACTAAGAACATGTTCATTGTACTATCAATGTCTTCCAAAAAGATAAAGTTTTCTTTGTTGACCAGATGAAACAATTGATGGTTGATGCATGATTCATTATTTAAGGGGAAAACAAAACCAAGTTGAATTTTATAAAGAGTTGGGACGTTGGGTTGGTTAATATTATCCATTAAAAAAATTAACTTTGACCATTAATATTTTAATGAAAAGGGAAAAATTGCCACATTGTGATTACTCATGAGACAAAATTACTTCTAGAAAAACTTAATGATATTAAACACTCTTGAGTAGTTATTTCCAACACAAATTCCACCTTAACCCAATTTTAAAACGGTGAGCTGGGGATGAGGGGAATATACCACATATGAGTAATTACAAAACGGGAAAAAGAAAACAAAAAACATGTGATGAATGAAAGCTGTCTGCTCCCATTTGTCTTTTGTTGAGGCAGCTGCATCGCATTTGCATGTCTAATAATGTGTAGTAAGAAACTAAGAACATGTTCATTGTACTATCAATGTCTTCCAAAAAGATAAAGTTTTCTTTGTTGACCAGATGAAACAATTGATGGTTGATGCATGATTCATTATTTAAGAGGAAAACAAAACCAAGTTGAATTTTATAAAGAGTTGGGACGTTGGGTTGGTTCAGCATATTTAAGTATTTTTTTAAATAGGTCTGCTAGTGTATTTTGTGATCTATCTAATGACTAAAATATATTTTTTTAGATGCATCCAATACTTTAATTATTTTGATTTTGAATTTTTCCTTAAAAGTATTTTTTAGGAATAAATTTGTCTTTGAAGTATTTTTCAAGAACAGTTTTAATTTCGTTGTTAACCCCTCAAAAGTTATGTTATGTAAAGTTGCATCTAGCACTATAAGAAGTAATTTATAGTACAATTTTACTATTAATGCAATTTTAGAGTTAATTTCTATTTGTATTGCTCTTTTTCCATATTTTTAGGACAATATTGCACTAAGAAAATACTGTAGTATGTGGAGCGCTACTCTTTACCGTCCTTTTTTTTAAGATTCAATTAACTGAACTATGCTATTTAAGAAATATGTTAAAATTAGTTAAAAATAATAACTATAAAAGAAATGTATTTTTTTTCTTTTAAATATGTCCTTATATATAATAAAGTAAGTGAGAGAAAAATAATGAGAAAAAAGATGGAAGAGAATGTATGAGAAAAATATAACGAGAGAGAATATAATTAATTATAGATAAAAATTAGTAAAAATACATTTAATATTTAGACAATCCCAAATAGGATTTTATTAAAAGACTGAACCAATTCAAAAATGAAATGAAAAGCTGAAAAATAACGTGGGAAGCTAGATACACATTCATTCAATGGACTCTTGGGATGTTAGTAACGATGAGGTTAAAATTGCTCCTGAAAAAATTATAAGACAAAGTTGAACCATAAAATATTTTAGGAGACTTAATGGACTTAAAAAAAATACTTTGGGAATATAGATAAGCCACAAAATACTTGACGATGCTATATGCCTGAAAAAATATTCTAAGGTAAATCGCAAAAAACCTTTAGGATATTAGATGTAATTAGAAAAATATTTCAGGGTAACTCTTTTATTAAAAAAATATTTATTCATATTTAGATACTCCCTCAAATATTTTTTTATACGATCTTCTTAAATAATTAAATCACGCTGAACAAAGAAGAGGTTGAAAAAAATCACGCAAAATTAGGATATAATTACTATTTACAAGGCGAATCGTGAATTGGTTTATGAATTCGATTATCAAAAATTTTCTACGATATGCATCTATGATCTGAGAATTCTGGGTTTCAAAGTATAAATTTTGGGTTTATGAATGGTATGATTTATTGCCTGATGAAGATGATGGAGTGGGGAGGAAGAAAAAAGCAACAAAGCTACGGATTAGGTTAAAAATTACTGGGAAGAAATTTTCGACGGAGATGATGATGTCTGCGATGTTGGGAGATAGAGAGAGGAAAGAAAGTTTTGATGGAGATGACGAAGAAGTGGCAAAATATGTAGAATAATACATGGGATAAAATCCCACATGGCAGCCACCTCAGCATAATTTGAGGTTAACAATCGAGAAATACATCTATACTCTCGGAGCGTCATCTCATCTGACTAATTAAAATATCACAACTCATCTTATTTTAATCTTATATGGTATGAGTCATTATAGAAAATTTAAATTTTATGATTTTAAAAAACATAAACTTCTTAATTTAAAGAAGCAAAAACTCACTTTTTTGAGAATAGTTTATGGAGAAAAAGTGGAGAATAAATTCTATGTAAAATAGATTATGAGAAAAAAGTGATTTTAATAAAATGAGAGTATTTGGGTATTGTGGTAATAATAACTTTTTTTCATGATGTGGGTCCCACATAATGAGAAACGATAAATAGGAGAGAAAGGGTGGGCACACATAAGGAAAAAAGACCAATGAGAGAGAGGGAGGGAGTGAGATCCACACAAAGATAAAAGCAAAAAAAATAGTTTTTCTCAAAACCAAGGTTTTGAGATCAAAACATAGGTTTGGAAAAATTTTGAGTGTTCTTGCACCAAATGTAGGTTTTGAACAAGAAGCCGAACACACACTTGTATACTTTGGAAGCACCACCTCATTTGCGCTCTGACTAATTAAAATATAACAACTTACTTTATTTTAATTCTACATGACATATCAGTCATTAGAGAAAATTTAAATTTTATGATTTTAAAAAACATAAACTTCTTAATTTAGAAAAACAAAAAACTCAATTCTCTCGTATCATTCCTAAAATCATAAAATTTGAATTTATTCAAATGACTTATCTGTCATGTAGGATTAAAATAAGATGAGTTGTTGCATTTTAATTAGTCAAAACACATGCAATGACGCTTCTAGAGTATATAAGTATTGAGAAATACTTACATACTCAAAGTGACCACTTTATCTATATGCTGACTAATTAAAATACAACAACTCATATTATTTTAATCCTACATGACAGATGAGTCATCTTCAAAATTTCAAATTTTATGATTTTATGGATGATAGGAGAGAATTGCGTTTTCTCCTTTCTAAATTAAGAAGTTTCTGTTTTTTTAAAATTATAAAATTTGAATTTCTCAATATGACTCATTTACCATATTAGAGTATATAAGTATTTCTTGTTAAAAATGGTGATCGTTTGTATTAAGGCGACATTGATACATTTTCACTTCTTTTAAGGAAAATGACTCATAAAAATACTTCCAAGTGTCCATCACTTTTCCTTAAAAGCTTTCAAAGCAAAAATGACATTTACCCCATGTACATATACATACATGCATGCATCCCCCCCCCCCCCCCCCCGCGCGCGCACATATATATATATATTATAAAAGTAATAAAACACTACTACACTCTACATAAAATCATAAATCATAAATAAAATTACAATCATAAATAATTTAACATCATATTTGTATTGCACTTCCACGCTTTTTAAAAGAATTTTGTTGTCAATACCCGTTTCCATTTCGATATTCAAAAAGTAATAAAGGTAAAATTCCATAGGCATACAGAAAAGTACAGTTATACTGATAAAAATATTCGTTTTCAATTCCGACATTGTTCGTTGGCGAAATACAGAAAATACAGCGGAAGTTTTAATATTTACAAATTTCACCAAAATATCACAAAATAGACTAATTATGACCACGATCTTGTCCTCGCCTCGAGACACACGCCGTTCACTTTCCGGTATCTACGTCTTTTCCCTTTGCCCCATTGGTACCCGTTGAGATGTTTATTTAAAAATTGGGTGAGATTCTGGAGAACCCCACTAGAAACATGCTATCGTTCACAGAAAATGCGAAAAGTAAATATGATATTTGTCATGTATGCACCAATTAATGAACATTATGAACATATCATCTGCATGTATACATGAGTAAGACCCGGCCCCACTAATCTGCACCGGTTGGATTCTCACGAACTCCAGTGTAAATGCCTCTGACACTTCTGGCCCATTTCTGGGAAAATCATATTGATTAATAAAACGTATTTACAAACATTGGCATCCACACAATCATATAATTATAGCATAATGTATGAAGGATAATGTCCCTACCTCAATGCTTTATAATCCTTTATTTAATGGTGTCTCGTAAAGCATGTTGTCCCTGCGTCCGACTCGGTCCTAAAATATTAAATGTACCAGAAATAGGTCATAACCTATCCAAGTATCATTTTAGACTCTTCCATAGTATTTATTGTGGTTATATTAGTCTATGGTGAAAATTTACCAAAAAATGCCCCCGGGAATTTACCAAAAAATGCCCCCGGGAACCCGGTCCGACCCCGCCGTACCTGACCCAATGACACGTTTTCCCAAAATATTAACCAAAGCTATTTTGACTTATTTTTTCCCAAGGAATCCATTTCCAAACTCAAAATCACCAAATTCAGTGTCAAATTACGAAAATGCCCCTGACAACCCTTTTTAGGGATTTCAGTGGCGTTTTCGTAATTATGTTTTTTGGCCTCTACCGAAAAAGTGCCCAACTGTAACCCCACTTATTTTTGCCCACTGATTCCAATGGAACCATTTATTTCATGAAAATCCAACTCCTACTACCAGTTCTAGTCCTGGCCGAAATATTAAGGGAAAATGGAAAAAATGAGGTTTTGTGTTTTAGCTCTCAAAACTTGTACTTTTCCACTTCTAATCCTTGATTAACTTACTTAAATACTTCTTAACCATGATTTAAAGGATTTTGGGCAGCATAACCCCTTAGGGTCATGGCTTTTCAAATTTTACAACTCAACCCAAAAATCACAAAACCAAACAACAATCACCAACAACTTTAATACACTAAGAAGTTGAGATTTTGGAGATTACCTTTTGATCCTTAGTGTTTCTCTCTCTATGACGTCCTCTCTCTCCCCTCAACCTTGAAGATTAGCTTGCTAAACCATGATTTCCATGAAGAATAAGAGATTAGAGGATGAACTACACAAGATAGGAAGCTTAAATCACTTGAAAACAAGCTCTGACCTTAGCTCTTGCTTCCTCTTGCTCTCTAAGTCTCAAGAACTCTCAAGCTCACTCTCTCTCTCTCTCTCTCTTTTCTCTTTGTCTTGGCCGAATGTGACATGGAAAGAGGAAGGGAAAAATGTTTATTAACTTAGTCTTCCATCTTCCTATCCATTGATTTGATCAAAGGCTACTAATGTGACACTTGTCACACTCTTCTCTTCCTCATAATGTCTTCATTGACTTGGCCATTAGTTGAATCATTATCTTCCTTTTCTTGCTCCAAAATTTCCTTCCCTACTTCCCATTCTTCTCCAATTAGTCCATACTTCTTTATCTATATTCACACTTACACTCTTCCATTTAATTAAGTCAATGTCTTCCTTTGCTTATCCCCTAAAATCCGTCCTTCTCCTCCTCTCTTACAAGACAAGCAAGCTTCTTCCCATATAATCATGTGTGTCCCCTTCCAAGCACTCAAGTATTCCACTCCTTCATTCAAGCTTACCATCATGCAATCAAGTATCTCCCTTCCTTTACTCAAGCTATCCCTCATGCATTCACCATACTTCCATGTTGTGTACACTCATCCTTTGTCATCATGACTCTCTTCATGTAGTAATTAGGCATGTGCTCATGAAATCAAATTTTCTCCTCATTCATGTGTTTTGGACGAAATTTCAAGAGGGAAGGAAAGGAAAAAATGATTTTAACAATTCCACAATTGTCATAATTGGTTTTATGTATAATCCCGCTTAATTTCTCAATTCTTGATTCATTCCACCAAGAATAATCACATTATGCATTTTCCTTTATTTTCCTTAATTAATTGAAATTAACTCCAATTAATTGGAAAATAATAAATCTTGGGCTAAATTGGTAAAATTATGATTTTGCTATCCCCTTTGTAATTTAATTCAATTTTTGAATTAATTTGCCCATTTCCTTATGAATATGAATATTTCAAAATTCACAATATCCAAATTCATGAATATTCACCATTTTATTGAATTTCTCAAATAATTACAATATATTTTTTGTGAATAAAATTTGAGGTGTTACATTTGTGGTCTTAAAACTAAGCCATTTTAAAAGATCTTGGGTACCATTAAGTGATTTGTTCCAAAAATACGTCATTCTTCTCAATTTTTTAATTAGGCGATAAAGTATATATTTTTAAAATTTATGATATTTATATGGGATAAAGATGGCAATCATAATAATTCTGGGTAAAATAGCATTTAGCTCTTATTTCTCATTAGAATCCAACATCATAAGCTATCCAAAAAAAAAAGAATCCAACATCATAATCTTATTTATGGGGCATCGAAGACCCTTGATGTTTTATTCTTTGTGCATCCAGCACCCTCTGATGTTATGTTTTGGTTACATCCAGCACTCTCTGATATTATTTATAATTTAAGGGGCTCTATGTGTTATAAATAAGATTGAGATTTTAGAAACACAGAAAAAATAAAATTAGAGAAGATTAAGGTGGTAGAAGTAACTGGATGCTACTTTACCTAAGATTATTCTTGGACAATTTTAAGGATCCAGTTTCCATGCTCATCAAAATGATGAGCATGGAAAGCTAGCCAGATCTAGATCGTCTAGATTTCATTTTTTTAATTATGATTTTTAAATAGAAAAAATCATTTTTTTTAAAAAATGTTAGTTAAGAGATTTGTTTTTTATTTTAGATTCTTTACCTATCAGGATAATTTTTTTTTGAAAAAAAAATTACAAAAATAAAATTTGAACCATTTAGATCTGATCTAAATGATCCAGATCAGGTTAGTTTTCCCTCTCATCTAAGGGTGGAAACAGGCCAGGCCAGGCTTTTACTTTAACAGGCTTGGCCTGTTAAGGCACAAACTGGCCTGAGCCTGGCCTGTGGCCTGTTGGAGGCCAATTTTTAGGCCTAGGCCTGGCCTGTACACAAGCCTAGCCTGGTCTAAAGCCTGTTAAGGAGGCCTGAATTTTTAAAATTTTTTAAGCAAACCGACAGGCCTACAGGCTACACTACAAAACAGGCCAACAGGCCTCCTTAAACAGGCCAAAATTTTTATAAATTACTACTAATGATTCAAGATACATCAAAATAATCACATACTTTTACAGAAGAAATAACATATACTTGTTTGTCTTCATGAAGCACAATGATTCAATTCGCTGCATAAATCAGTACATTGTGTGTAATTACTCGAAACACATGGCAACAGCATGATATAAAATTGACAAACAGAGGGGGAAGGGAACTTTTACAGAATAAATATGAAGTGAAAAATATTTGTGGTCAAATATTACAATTTAAACCATACAACAGCCAATGTACCTTCTCATCTTTACATTAAATCTTCAAATAATTTCTTCTTCCCCATTGAAGACCTTGGAAATCTTCAATACAACATAATTTCTTCATCTTTACATAACATTAACATAGCGAGCAGTCAGTTGCAGAATATTGGCCATTTTATTATCATTTAGTGACAGAATATATATATATACACACACACACACACAAACACATATATGCACGTTTGTTATTTTTTTCTTGTATAGAACAAGAATGATGGCATTTAAAATATATATAGATTTATCAATATATAGAAGACATTATAATTGAGAAATTAAAGGTGGTGTCACTTTGTAGAGTATCTTTTCATCAATCAGAGAAGCATGTACCAAGGAACCCTTTTCCCTCAGCTCTGCTGGTATACTTGCTAATATAGAGTCCTTTTCATCTATTGCTGTCTGAGTAAGGAACGACATATATAAAATAAATGAACTCATTTATAACACAAAAGGTCAGTATTATAGCATAGACATCAAATTACTAAAATTATTGTCAGATCAGATATATATAACACGTGAAAGATATTGGCAGATGAAGTCAAGAAAAGCAACTTACACACTATAATATTGCTTGTTGAAAATCGTTAATTGGTTCTATACTTACATGAACTTACACTATAATATTGCTCTCAGAAATTTTGCACGTTTGTCTCTTAGAAATTAGAACATGAACAATAACACTATATGCACGTTTGTCTCTCAGAAATTAGAACATGAACAAGCAAATCGAAAGAGAAATCGAACCAGAAGAGAAGCAAACCTCGTTTAAGATCCCACAAGGCGAACGGTCTTCGGATCAAGGCAAAACTGAAGAAAGGAACAGAGCCGAGATTTGAGCCTGAGAGTCGACTTGTCTAGTGTCGGCTGAGATCTGAGACTGAGAAAGGAATAGGGCCGACATCGGAGTGACGGTGATCGACTGAGAGAGTGAGAGTGGGTGTATGTCGACTTGTCGACTATCGAGCGGCTGAGCTGAGAATCCGAGATCTGAGAGAGGGAGTGGTCGAGAGAGAGAGAGACGAAGATGAGAATCCGAGATCTGAGAGAGGGAGGGGGAGTCGAGAGAGAGAGAGGGAGACAGAGATGAGAATCCGAGATCTGAGACAGGGAGAGGGAGTCAAGAGGGAGAGATGGAGATGGGAATCTGAGATCTGAGAGAGGGAGTGGGAGTCGAGAGGGAGAGACGGAGATGAGAATGAGAAAACGAGATCTGAACGGAGTTGAGTCTGTGAGTGAGAGTGAGAGTGATTGGGGTAGCCCAACATTAATTCAGCCCGAGAGTGATTGAGATTAGAGAATATGGGGTGGCCCAAAATTTGTTTTTTTATAAATGGTACCAGGCGGCCTGATAGGCCTCCTAATAGGCCTAGACCTGGTCTGTTTAGAAAAACAGGCCTTCAAGCAGGCCTAGGCCTGGCCTGAGCAGGCCGGAAACAGGTCAGGCTGCCCCTGATAGGCCACCTGGCCTGTTTCCACCCCTACTCTCATCATTTTGATGAGCAAGGACCCGGATCCCAATTTCAATGGTGACAATTAACTTTTCATATTCCACTAAATTAGTTATAAATGACTTGTACCATTTTTTGTTATTTGTTACACACCAGAATTTTTTTTGTTTTACCAGCTACACCGGAAATAATAAATGACTTATATTCTTATTTGGTAGAAGTAATTCTCACTGATTGTCTTGAGGCAGATTTTTTTATTCATTAGGGGTTGTGTTAGTAATCACTCTTTTAAAGAGATAATTGAGGATGCTAGATTTTGGATGGCAAAATATTGGTAGGTTCTTATTAGCCATTTTCCTAGAGATCAAAATGTTTTAGCGGACCATTTAACTAAATTATGAGTAGTTTACAATATTATAAGGAATTTTTTTCTCCTTAATCACCCATTATCTTCCTACCAGAAGGCTATTGGTGATGAAGGGTGAATGATTGGTTTCAAAATCAATGTTTTGTACTCCCTTCGATCATAATTATAAGACAAAGTTGATTTTTTTGAAAAAATTAAGGAAGTCAATTAATTACTTTAGAGTATTTTTATTTTTTTTTTCTTCAAATTAATTACTTTGACTAATAAATTAATATATAATCTAAGGATACATAACATATGATATGATTAAGTAATTTATTTAGCTTCCTTAATTTTTTCAAAAAAAAAAGTTAACTTTATCTTATAATTAGGATGGAAGATAATGCTAACTTTTGAAGGATTAAAGTATTTCAGTATTTTATTAAAAAATACCAGGTTTTTTCCGAGTACGTAAGTATTGAGAAATACTTACATACTCTATGAGCACCACCTTATCTATACTTTAACTAATTAAAATGTAACAATTCATCTCATTTTAATCCTATATGGCAGATGAGCCATCTTCAAAAATTCAAATTTTATGATTTTATGGATGATGAAAGGGAATTGCATTTTTTCCTTTCTAAATTAAGAAGTTTGTGTGTTTTTAAAATTATAAAATTTGAATTTCTCCATATGACTCATTTGCCATATTGGATTAAAATAAGATTGATTGTTGTATTTTAATTAGTTAAACTACAGATGAGGTAACACTGTTGGAGTATGTAAGTATTTCTTATTAAGAATGGTGACCGTTTGGATTAAGGCGACATTGATACATTTTCACTTCTTTTATGAAACTTCCCTCATAAAAAAACTTTTAAATATCCACCACTTTTCCTTAAAAACTTTCTGAGCAAAAATGACATTTACCCCACACACACTATAAAAGTAATAAAATACTACTGCACTCTGCATAAAATCATAAATCAAAAATAAAATTACAATCATAAATAGTTCCACGTTTTTTAAAAGAATTTTGTGGTCTTAAAACTAAGTCATTTTAAAATATCTTGGTTACCGTTAAGTGATTTGTTCCAAAAATACGGCATTCTTCTCAATTTTTAATTAGGGGATAAAGTATATATTTTTTAAATTTATGACATTTATATGGGATAAAGATGGAAATCATAATAATTCTGGGTAAAATAGCATTCAACACTTAATATTTCTCATTAGAATCCAACATCATAGTCTTATATATTTATGGGGCATCGACGACCCTTGATGTTTTATTCTTTACGCATCTAGCATCCTCTGATATTATTTTGTGGGTACATCCAGCACCCTGATATTATTTATAATTTAAGGGGCTTTATGTGTTATAAATAAGATTGAGATTTTAGAAACGCAGAAAAATAAAATTAGAGAAGATAAGGTGGTAGAAGTAACTGGATGCTACTTTACCTAATAATTCTTGGGCAATTTTAATGGTGCAATTAACTTTTCATATTCCGCTAAATTAGTTATAAAATGACTTGTACTTTTTTTTTTGTTATTTGTTGTACACCGGAATTTTTTTTTGTTTTACCAAATACACCGGAAATAACAAATGACTTGTATTCTCAGTTGGTAGAAGTAATTATGACTGATTGTCTTGAGTTAGTTTCTTTACTTACTAGAGGTTGTGCTAGTAATCACCCTTTTAGAGATATTATTGAGAATGCTAAATTTTGGATGACAATAAACTGACAGGTTCTTATTAACCATTTTCCTAGAGAACAAAATGTTTTAGCGGACCATTTAACTAAATTAGCTAACAATATTATAGGGAATTTTGTTCTCCTTGATCACCCATTTCCTTGACAAGGGATGAATGATTAATTTCAAAACCAGTTTTTTGTATTAACCTTTTAAAGGATTAATGTATTGTATTAAAAGATACCAGGTTTTTTTTTTTGAAGGAGACAAGGGCATGTCTAAACCAGCTGGCACACCTCCAGTTCACGAATTGAAGACAGCGACTCAGGAACACAACCAAACATAACAGTCCTATAAAAAATTGGGAAACGCAAGAAATACGACAAAGGCTTTTGGTGGGGATGGAGCGAGGGTCTAAAAGTTAAGAAATTTTGGGAAATTTTACTGCAGCCCCACTGTAAAGAATTTATTTCCAGCAGTTTTTAAAATTTTTTGAAACCTCACTGTAGCCCAAAGACCAAAACGAAATTAAAATTTGTGGGTGAAAAAAAACAATTGTATCCTTACTTTTCTTTTGAAAAAGGGTCCATGCATAATCACCTGCTGCAAAAGTGCCGGCTGTCGTTGGCCTTCAGCCACCAAAGCGGCAATACTAGCCATCGGAAAATTTAGTTGTAAACCGCATTATTTTAGTTGTAAGGCTTTATATTTCAATTGTTAATTCATATATGGACACTTCCATTTATAGAAATTGTTAATTCTCTTATGCTTATTGTAAATCACCATATTTTTGTTGTAAATTTTCCTATTCCAATTGTTAATTCATGTATAATACTTTCATTTAGAAACTTATTAATTATCTTATATGTTTCTTGTAAATCGATTAATTTTCATTGTAAATTTCCTATTGCTTAAAAAAATCAACAAGCTCATAAGTGGAATCACAGTTTTACCACTAAACTATACCCGCTTCAATGCGATTATTGTATATAAATAGAACTTTTGTCCAACAAGGGAATCAGAAATAGGATCATAAAAGAATCATAAAATTTATAGTGTTGACGTGTTTCGTAAGGGGATCTAATGGAATTATGTATATGAATTAACAACTAAAATATGAAAATTTACAATAAAAATATGACCATTTAAAATAAAAAAAAGAAAATTAAAATGTCCCATAAATGGAAGTGTTATTGTATGAATTAACAATTGGAATATGAAGATTTATAACTGAAAACCAAATAACTTGCAGCTAAATTTTTTGGTGTCTAGCGCCACAGCTTCGGTTACCAACGTCTCCACTCCAAAGGCCAGTGCTTCGGCCAAATGGCCAACGGAGCCCGGAGCTCTGGTGGCATGCCTCTGGAGTCCAGCAGCTATCGACCCTTTTTTAAAAAAAAAAAAAAAAAAAAAGTAAAGGCACAATTGTTCTGTACAACGTGTTTACTTTTTACACAGCAAAAAACAAAAAAGTGAAAAACACCTTAATTTTTCACAAATGTCTCCTCACATGTGCGTTGACCAATAAAAAACAACACCTTAATTATATCATGGCTAACTTTCGACTTAATCTCTTTCTATGTTGATGGAGAAGCCCCGCAAGTTTGTCCTCAATGGAGCTAGGCATCAGGTTGCCGCCCATTGGAAAAATAGCTCGTTAACTTCAAGAGGAAGGTCTTGACTCACCTCTTAATTATATTGATTTACATTGAAGAAGAGAGAAGAGATTGAAGCTGCTACTAGGATTAAATGTGCTGAGGTGTTATTTTTTAATTGGCCAAAGAACATATGAGGTGGCATTATGAAGGCGTACAAGAATTTTTCTTCTAGAGGTATATTTTAGGAGGGATTTTTGTATACTTTAATGAGCACCCCATTGATAATTTAATTGATGAGAAAGACCTAATAAATTTTGCATCCATAAAATACCAATACTAATTAAATTTTTGAAGGTGGATTTTTTTTTTCCGAAGTTTCCCATAATATTATCACTCTCGGAACAATATATAATGATGTTTGTGGCGTAAGAAGAAACGTTATAAGAAGAGAGTTTGAGAAAGAAGATGAGGAAAAGGGAGAGAGAAGTGAGTGAAAAAGACAAGGACATGTTTTTAAGAGAAAAATTGTTGAATTAAATTATCAAGTGATGACATATAAATTTAGGGTTAACCTGCATTTAGTACTCTAAAATATTTTTTAGGTGTGCCCATCACTCTAAAGTATTTTTTTTTTGGTGCAATTTTTCACTTAACAATTTAGACAATTTAAGGTGTTGGATACATCAAAAAAAATACTTAAAGGCGTTGGATACACCATAAAATAATTTATAGGGTGATGGGTGCACCTAAAGATACTTTAGGGTGGTGCACTTGAAAATGTACTTCGTGGTGATGGATACACAACAAAATATTTTAAAGCACTAGATGCATTTGGAAAAATACTTGAGGATGGATGCATCTTAGCCCATAAATTTTAGACATATGATTAAATGGATTAAATTTAGTGGCTTGACACATTTTTATTGGTCAGAGTATATTTTATGATTTGCTCCATTACAAGCTGAAAAATCCCTTTGATTTTTAAGTCAAGTGGAGTGAATTAGAAGAAGAGATGAATGAATTAGAGGATGATAAAATTGTCTGTTTGAATATTGGTATATGATTTGAAGTATTGTTTAAAACTTTGGCAAGTGCAAAAGGAATATATGTTAACTCTATTCACACACTCACACTTAAGAATTCTTGAAAAGCATGTTTTAAATCTATGAAACATTCATCTTTAAATATTTTCTTGGTTTCCTGTTTGATATAATTCTTTGAGCAGCTGGTGAGGATAAATGATAAGTAATTCATTAATTCAATGAGGGTAAAAGTTTTTGCTTGAGGACAAGCAAACATTAGTTTGGGGTTGTGTTAACTTTTTGAAATTTTTAATATTCCAGCACATTTTCTTCTCTTTTTAACTAGTTTTGGATTCAAATTGAGTATAGAAAGAGTTAATAGAAAAAAATTTGCATATCAAAGTAACAAGCCAAAGTTGAAGAAATTCTTGTGTGGAACCATATATTTATGTGCTTTATTTCAAATGAAAAGTGAGAACTTATGCATCCTCTCTTTTATAGGAGGATAAAGACAAATTCGGAAGCTTTTAAAGGACCAAAGAATAAAGCTTGTAGAAGCAAAGATCAAAGAAAGCTGCTGTGTTTTTTGCTTTAGCCAGCAATACATGTACTAAAGCAAGCAAGACTTAATGAGGAAGAAACTTACTGTGTCATATGCTTCAGCCAACAACATGTGTGCCAAAGCCAATAAGGATATGAACTTACCGTGTCATATGCTTCAACCAACGACATGTGTGTCAAAGCCAATGACAAAATTACACCTCATTTTACTTGTTGAAACCGGTTCCTAGGGTTTTTATTGAAGGGTTGCGCTGAAAATCATTCATTCTACACTTCTTCCTCCAAGGAGGCACCTTGGAGAAGAGCTTTTGGAGCTTGGGTGGTGGTATCAAGAGAGATTTTGTGACTTATATCTTGGTTTCATTGCTTTTATTCTCTTTTCTCTTTTTTTATTATGTATTCAGTTGTTATGCTTTGTTTTTATCGCCATTTGAACTAGAGTAGTTAAGCATTTTTCTTCTAGGGTTACTTTGAACCTCTACATGGATTGAGACCCTGTTATTATCTCTTTTCTACCATTTAATGAAGAATTTTGTGTTGATGTTATTCTTTGCTTAATGCCTCTAGGTGCTTGATCACCATTTAATTGATTTGTTGAGTGAGATGATGCTTGAGAGAGATTACATTGTTTAAAGAACTTCGATAAATTCATACTAGTCTTGAAATTCATGTTTGAATGGATAGTTTGTTGATAGGAAAGAGATTAATATATTGACCTAGTATTATTATTATTATTATTATTATTATTATTATTATTATTATTATTATATTGGGTCTTAATGACCACTTTCACTAACTTGTTGCAAGAAATTGAATAAGTTCCTTGAAATCAGATGTTTGTTTTGACTTGAGAAAGCTTTTCCAATAATTGTGAATATTGGACAAACACTTGATTTTTCATTAAAACTAGTCAAGAGGGAATTAATTAGTCTCATGAAGTATAGAGGGGAGAAGTGATCCTAGAGCCTTATCTCCTTGAAATTAGAATCACCTTTTGCCTTGTTTATTCCAATTTAGTTTGTTTTGAGCCAAAATTGTTTTTACAAATTGAAATACTCAAAATGACTTTGCCCAAGTTAATTAAGAGCATGATTGTATTAATTAGCCCACTTTTACCTTAGACCTCATGGGAACAACAACTTTTTATACTACTTACAACCCGTGTGGTTGCGGTAAGCTAGACAACAAACAAGTAAATGGCGTCATTGTCGGGTGACAAATCCCTAATTTTATTATATATTTACATATTTTATTTAGAGATTTTTTCATAATAACTAAACTTAAAATGCCTTATTTGTGCTTAATTAAGATTAAGAGTAAATATATTAAATTATGACTTAAAGAGAAAAATTGTCAAAATAATTGTAATACTCTTAATCATTGATTTTTGAGAATATTTGATGTTGGTTTAATTGGTTTTTAATTATAAGTGCTTGAAAAATTGGATTGAGATTGAAAATGACAGTTTGGGACTAGAATTTCAGGAATGACAGTTTTATACCATGAATTTGAAAAATGACAGTTTTGTCCATGAGTTCAACAGAGCGTTTTGGCAGCAGGTCTTTAGGTCTGATTTAGAGGAGCAGTTGGATGGAAATTGAGGAACCAGAGCTATAACACAGACAAAGCGGACCTTCCACCATTTTTGCTTCCCTTCATCGTCTTCATCACCAAGCATCACCTTCTCTGTCATTGATGACTATCACTCTTATCACCATTGTCACCGACGGTGAAGCTACTACTCTTTTCCACCATAAGCTCGACAGAGGAGTCACAAGGATCTCTGGAAGTTGAGAGGAGGGAAGCTCTTAAGTCGACCACCACACCACTGCCGTCGTCATCATCTCAACACCATCACCGGCTGTTTCCCTCCATCCTTCATCGGCCTGCTCTTTCTTGAAATTGACCATCGGCTCTTCCTCATTATAGTGCCATCACTGGAAACCAAGGTCCTGTTCCATTGGTCTCTTCTCTGTCTTAAACCATTTTAGCCGTGGCTCTACTTCACTCTGCCTTCATCGTCTTCCATTACTTACAGTGAGTCTCATCCTTTTACCCTTTTATTGTTTCGAATCGTAGGTCCTCTATTTGTGATATTAACATAGCTATGATTCTCTGATTTTGTTTCATAATCAGTCACAAATTTTCTCCAAATCATTATTGAGCTTCAATGTCTGAAATTGTGGAACTGTTTAGTGAAGCTGAGTTGATGGTTGGCATTGGCTAATTTTCCTAATCCTTTGTAGCAAGAAGCAATGGCATGAACTTGGAGCTTCAATAGGGGAGTTTTTGCTCTTCCATTTCTCTAATTCTACATTTTGATTGTGATTCCTAGGTATTAGGATAAATTTTATAATGTTGGACTGATTTATTTTGATGTATTTGGAGATTAGATGTGGCTTGAATCTTTATTAGACACTTGATATTATGGTTAGTTAGCTTAATTATCATTTCTTTGTGCTGGTTAGTCATTGAATTGATGATTTTGTGAACATTTGGTGCTAATTTCAAGGTGGCTTGGTTAGTTGATCAATTGTGTCTTGTGTTTTCATTAGTTAATTGAATGTGAATTTATTAATTGTATTTATGATTAGGTCTTGGCATCATTAATCTTGATTTTTCATATGGGTGGACATTGTTAAATTACGATTAATGACAAAATCAAGTGATAATGTGAGGTGACTCGGTTATTAGAATAAATGCTAGATATGATTTTTAAGTTCATTTAATTGCTAGAGTGTTTAATTAACCTAATTTAGAGAGATTAATATGTAAGGTGGCTTGGTATTAATTAATCTAAGTTAGGCCTAGTCTAAGGGGTGGCCCTTAGAGTCATTTTGGAACTAGCATGATTAAAGCTCCTATAATTATTTTAAGTGAGGATTGCTTGTGTCATTGCTATGAGGGATTGCTTATTCCATTGTTGATTTCCTTGTTTCTTTCATTTTCATTAATTGCATCATCATTCCACCATTTCATTTTGTAAAGAAAAATCCCAAAAAGAATTTGTTTATAACAAGTTAATTTTAAATTGCATAAAGTAGTTCAAAAGATCAAATCTTCCCCTTTTAATCATTTCATATCAATTATTGCATTTAGTTCCAAGGTAATTAATAAAAGGCTCTTCAAGAGATGATCTGGATTGCACCCTATATTGCAATCCTTAGTTAAATTTTGAAGAGGTTACCAAGGCATAAAGCATATGCGCCTTTTTTAAGTGGTGCTGTTGTCAGGGAGCCAAGTAATTGTTCCCTAGTAGCTAAGTGTCAATCTTTGATTGATTGTTACCTTGAGCCTTTAGGTTGCATTTTAGTTAGTTTAGGTAGCTTTGCATGTTTTTCATAGCATATCGCCTCTTTGCATAGAAAATTTTGAAGAAATATAAACAAATACATTGATTTTCCTTTCTTTTTTCATTTGCATTTTTTCTTGCATACACTTGATTTGTGGCTAGAACTCACTGTTATACACTTGCAAATTTATTGGAGTTCGGTTGAAATTCAGTTACACCTTCACTTGAGCTTGCTGGAATTTTTTGAAACTTTTACCCAGAAAATTACAGGCTTCGGTTTCCTAAGTTTTTGGGCCATTGTAAAAAAGACCAATAGGTTAGTTATTGGGTGTGGTGAATTTTAGCCAAATTCCATCGTTTTGGCCACTTTTTGATTTTTTTTTATTTTTTTGAATTTTTTTAGATTTTTCATTAGGTTAGTTTTTGAGTTTTCTTCTTTGATTTCTTTCAGTTTTTAGGATTTATTTGTGTCTCTAGGACTTTTTAGGACTTAGGATTCATTGGGATTTAATTGATTGCAATTTAAATGGCTTGGTTTAATAAAGATCATGAGTTTAGGTTCTACACTAATCCTCCTATGCATGCCTTTTTAGGAAATAAAAGAACCTCAAGCTCTTAATTCTTAGATAAATATTATGGCACTAGGAGACATGAAGCACTTTTTAATCTCACATATTCTCAAAAGCTTGATGTGCTTTAACAAGAATTGGATTCCCTGTATGCACAAATAAATTATCAAGAAAGAACCTCTGAATCTCAACTGCCTTAGTATATCTATCAATATTGTGAATTATTGTGTCCATAAAACCCATATTTTGACCATGAACCCCACTTTCAACTAACTCAATCCCATTTCAACCATGCTTATTCACCTTACACGTTCCATCAAGAATCACCCACTCCACTCTACCAAGAATCATTATCTCTATCTCATCTTCCTCCATTTCCCCTACTTCCATACCATGTATAACTCCCTATGAACCACCTTCTCCATTATTCTATGAACCTCCACCACAATCTTCTACACCTCAACCTAGTGGACTTGATGCTTTCCTCACCTTGCCAAACATGGATGACAAAAATCATGCATTGAAAAGAATGTATGATGAGCTCAAGGTACGGTTGAACACTTTAAGTTGTTCATGTTGAAGAGGCAAATATGATTTCCAAGGAGGAGAAAGAGCGGATGGAGGAAATCAAAGGCTTTATCAAGGTGTTTGTTGACCATGTGCTATAGATAAAGACCGAAGGAGAAGACAGAGCTTCATAAATTTATGACATCAATAATGAGGGAACCAAAGAGCAAAAGCTAAATGTCACTTCAAAAATGGAAGATTTCATACCTCCAGTGCCTACTCCCACAAAAGATGCAAAGAAGAAGCAAGTACATTTTCAACTACCAAATGAGCCATTTTTAAATAATGGTACTATTCCTCCTTTTTTTTTAAGAGATTGACCCTCTTCTTACTACTATTCTTGATGTTGTGAGTGATGATGAGGCGAATGAAGAAATTGTGGTTGAATTCCCTTAAATGCTTGATGTTGAAATTTCTCACTGTGATATTTCTAATAGTAGTTGTAATGATGTAGTTGATAATGTTACCTGCACAGTCCATGCTTCTATGTGTGATGAACATGTTCTTTTCCCTAGTTCTAGGAGTGATGAACACATTAAGCATGACATTGTGGAAAATGATGAATTATGCTTGGATGCTCAAATTATGGTGAAGTGTGAACCTGATGATAGTTCAAATGATTGTCTAAGTAATGCTTGCTTACATGATTCTTCCTCTCTTTCTAGTGCTAGCAAGCATGATGTGGATTTTTATGATGCTATTGAACTTGATGGAAATTCATTTTTTCCTTCTTCTTTAGACTCTTCTTTTGTTTGTTCATGTGAAAGGGAAATTACATGTGTTAGTTGTTTGGAATTTGATAATTGCCTTTCTTCTTCACATGACCTTGATTCTTCAGCTGGTTCAATTGATAACATTAAAGTGCATGCTACACTTGCTATAAGCCTTGAAAATTGTGCGCCTTTGATCCCTCTAAATCACATGTTTTAGGTAGTTCAATAAGGAAATATTCAATGATTTTGAATGATAAAATTGTAAATAAAAATAAATCTTTCCATTTAGTTCTTTCTTGCGATTTGCCACCTGATATATCAAATGAAAATATATGTTTTGAATTTTAGGTGGTAACAGCTTGATCAATTCTCTTTCTTCTTCCACTCTTTTGCCTCCCAACTCTTGTGATTGCAAAAGTGATGTAATGTACTCCAACACTAAGTTGGATACCGATATTTTTCCTATTGCAAGCTCGAGAATTTTGAAAATGTGATCATATGTTTAGTTCCTACTGAAGAGGACCAAATTAACTTTTGTGAAGTTTACTTGGAGAATCTTGTTCTTTCATTTTCCCTTTCTGCATATACCTCTATGCAAAATGTAACCCAAAGGAACGATTAAAACCCTGAAAAATGCACACCGATTCAAAATACACATGAACAAAAATGGTCCATTGTCAAAAATTACCTCGTTTTTCAGTGGAAAGCGATTTTCCTTTTCTTCGCATGGCAAATTCAGCAAGTAGAAACCACTAGCCCTGAAGAGTACTAAACACAATAAACACGTGAGAGGAAATGGTGGTAGCTTTGAGACAAAAACACGTGAGTGTAAATGATGGTTCGTAAAAGAGGGAATAAGAAGAAACTTTTATTAGATTTTGTCCTTTTCATAAGAAAAGTCATAAGAACAACTGGTGGTTCACCTACTTTCCCAAATGTCAGAAAGTTAGAAAAGTAGAATAGAGGTAGCATTGACTAACTTCTTAGATGCACTCTTCTTAGATGTAAGAACAAAACACAGCCAAATGGGAAGGCATTGGCTTCTAATGTAAGCCGATACTGTTGTTATAAACGGTAACGCAAGATACAAAAATGGATAAGAAAGTATGAACGGCTTATTCTCCTATTCCTCTTAAGTATATATTGACGTTTCCTAAGTTCTGCCATTTATCTTTGAAGTTGCTTTTATTTTATTGTAACATGTTAGAAATAATTTATTTGCTTCAGATGGAGTAGTCCCTACCTCCTAAAGGTGATTTAGTATCTCCAAGGGTTGGCCATGTTGGGGTCACAATTAGTGATCGTTGGTTCATAGTTGGTGGTAGAGATAATAAAAGTGGTAGGTATATGGAATTGACATGATCAGTACATGTTGCTATACTTCCTAGATTTGTTATAATTATCTTTATAGTATCTGAATGTTCGTGTTCACCGTTTAGATTCCGCAAGCGTACGGATCGCAAGTAATAAATTAGTGAGAAACGAGTGTCCATCCATAAGGACTATAACAAAAGCGAGTTAACTAATTTAACCATTTCTCAATTAGGTTGAATGGAATCATTTGAATTTGATCAATTTGCATAAAAAAATTTTGATAAAAATAAACAAAGTAAAATAGTGGAAATTGGGAAATTGGGTCTAACTTCAAGCGGTATTACTTAGGATTACTTCTTCCCCATTGTATTTCATTAAACTATACAAATATTCACTTTTGCTAGTTAAATGAGTCTATATGCTAGTCGAAAATCCTAAAATCATCAACCAAGCTTTCTCAAGTCAAGATTGATTTTTAATCTTCATTAAAATATTCAATCTCTTATTTACAATTAATGAAAATCATCTTTCCAAAACAAGCCTTCACTTGACTATGCTAGGTTATTAGATATATCTCTATTCTAGCAACAAACCATCCATTTAATCCCTAAGCTTCAAGTCTAGCATGATTTTTCTGAAGTTCTACAATCAAAATAGCTCTCTCAAGCATCTTCCAATTGAACAACTCTAATCATGTGGTGATCAAGAACAAGATATCATTAAGCTCAAAGAAGAATCAACATATAATACTTATGAACCAGTAAAAGCAAGATAATCTAGTAGTTTCAATCCATACAATGGGTAAAAGTAATCCTAATTGATAGTTCTAGCCACTCATGGTCTGTACATGCCAAAATCTCAACATTCAATCATAATCCATATCAGCAAAATAGAGAAAAAGGATAGAAGAATAAGAAAAACCCAAGAATTAAGGCTCCAAATCCTTTCTCAACCTAATCCCAAGCTCCAAGCTCTTCAAAATGCCAAACCCTAGCAGCCAAGAAGTTCAAGGAGTCCAGCACTTCTGATTTTTGACCTAGCCCATGCCTTTATACTGGTTTTTCTACTTCAGTTTTCAAAACGCACAGCATCAGTTTCGTGCGTTCGCCGCGGGTTCGCTATGGCATTGGTCATCAGACAAAAGTAAGGCTTTTATAGGTGGTTTCGCTTTAACATTGGCTACAGCAGATTTCACGGCCAACAGGCAGACAGAAGGGTAATCTTTTGAGGTAGTTTTACATTGGCTTGGCTACAGCATTTCCACAATAATTGCAAGCTTCTCCTTCATAGTGTCCTTTTTCATCTTCCTCTTGCATTCTTCCCTTCCTTTAACATCTTCCCATGATCTTTGTGAGCTTTTACAACTTGTCATCTTCCACCTACAAGGAGGAAAACTTCATGAGCTCTTCAACTTTCATAATTAACCAAAACTAATTGCATTTAACTCATGGTTTTGATAAAAGATTGATTTTGCTTATATCCTATCACATTTTCTTCTATAATTTCTTTATATGCACAATTTGAACCCAAAAATAAATGAAAAGAAAAGAAAATGTACTAGAATATTCCTGATTTCTATGAGTTAACACACCCCCAAACTTAAGCTTTTGCTTGTCCTCAAGCAAAGAAATCTATCCTCACTAAATGAATCAATTACTCATCATTTATGTATGAATGAATTGATCCTCATAAGCTGCTCAATAGATTATATTAAACAAGAAATGAAGACAATATGCAAAGATGAATGCTTCATAGATTTAAAATATGCTTTTTGAGAGTTCTTAAGTGTGAGTGTGTGAATGGAGTCAATATATATTCCTTTTGCACAAGCTAAAGTTAAAAGTAACACTTCAAATCATATACCCATATTCAAACAAACAATTTTAGCATCCCCTAATTCCTTCCTCTTTTCTTTTCATTCACTCCACTTGACTTAAAAATCAAAGGGACTTTTCTTAACTTGTAATGGGGCCAAGGGTTAAAATTTTGGGAAAATCCCTCAAAAAGAACTTTAAAAGTAAAAGACAGAAAGGTGCTCTGAAATTGCATATTCCATATCAGTGCGAGTGTCTGAACTGGAATATTAGAATTGGAGGTAAAATGACAGATTTGGCCCTCTGATAAAAGAAAAGAAGTTGGTGACAAAAGAAGAAGATGATGCGATACAGGCTGAACGTCAGCGCGAGAACGTAAGTGGGAGGCGAGACAAACAAGAGTGAGGTATGTATTTTATTGAGTCGACAATGTTCTTCCCCCTCATGATCAAGCTGAAGCAAAACCATTCTCATCAATTGGTGAAGTTGTGACACGGTGTTAAAATGTAGGAAATTGTGATTTTATTGTTGTGAGAATGTTATACATACAATTGCAAATGACTTCAATGAAGTTGTGAAACAAAACCTATGAAAACCCAAAGATAACCTGTGAAAATCAAATGTTATCTTGTGAAAACATTATCGGAGTTTGCGAAAACCTAATGAAAAGTTGGTAAATATGTGTAGAGGTCAATTTAGGTGAGGAAATTGTGAAATTCATAGAAGAACTTGTGAATGATTCTCCATAAGTTGTGAGACCTTATTTAACTGTGGGGAGATAGATTTTTCCAGTTGTTGTGGTTGTAATAGGAAAGTTGTAAAATGGTATGAGAATGCAACCCACATTTGACTCTGCTATCATGACCTTCTAAAACATACTTGACCACAGCAACTATGCTACCAAAAAGATCTGTGTTCATGTAACCCAATGTAAGTACACATTAAACTCGAGATTAATGAGGTAGTTATATTTGATCTTCAGCAGAAGATAGTTCTTGGTGATATTCAAATACCCTTTGTGAAGTATGTTGTTTGGTCTAATGATATGGAATGTGTTGCCTTGCTCAGCAAACATGGCATTGTCATCGCTAGCAACAAGCTTGTGCATCAATGTACCCTGCATGAGACAATTCATGTAAAAAGTAGAGGCTGGGATTACAATGGTGTTTTTATTTACACAACTTTAAATCACATCAAATATTGTCCTCCAAACGGAGATAATGGCTAATAAAAACACTTGATGTCCCAGTTTATATTTCAAAGATTTCTAGAAATACAATCTTCTGTTTGGATCACGATGGGAAAAGCAGGGCCATAGTTGTTGATGCTACCGAGTATTTATTCAAACTTTCTTTGCTGAGGAAAAGGTATGATCTTGTTATGAATATGATAACAATCTAATCTAATGAGGTAGAAATAAGATCCTGTTAAAGCACACATTAAACTCGAGTTTGATGAAATTTATACTCGAGTTTTGCTCAGCACTGGAGGGTAACCGAAGAGTGATGATGTGAAGCCGCATCAAACTCGAGGTGTTCAAAAGCTAACTCCAGTGCGTACTTGTATTACTTCCGCATGACAACTCGAGTTGGCCCATATATCACTCTAGTTATAAACATCACTGGAGGGTAACCAGATAGTGCATGTTTCAAGCTGCATTGAACTCAAGTTGTAAAGAACAGACGACAGTGAGGTAGTGTTATGAATCCACGGACGGACTCGAGTTTCTAATCTAAAAACTCGAGTTATCCTGATCACTGTAGGGTAACCGAAGAGTGATGGTGCTAGTAGAACCAAACACGAGTTGTACAAAACTCACTCCAGTACATTCCTGTGTTTAATCCACATGTGGACTCGAGTTGGCCCATTAGAAACTCAAGGTTTCCCTATCACTGGAGGGTAACCAGAGAGTTATCCTGTCAATATACACAGAACTCGAGTTGTAAATAACACACTTCAGTTAGGTGGTGCTGTCTGTAACACCCTAAATTTCAATTAAGGGCTAATTACAATTCTTGTGAATGATTAAGTGGAATAATTATGTGTTTTGGTGGCAATATTAATTAGTTTGCCATAATTGTTGGGAAAATTGAAAGAATGACTCTAAATTAGTGATTAATGGAAGAGATTAATTACTAACTAAGGAGAAATGAGATATGTAACTAAATGGCTAATGGAATGAGTAAAGTAACTAATTGGTTACTTACTTTATGAGAATGCATAAGATGTGGACAAGTGTCTCTTGATGATGAAGAGAGATGAGATGAAAAGTCAAAGCACCATTTTTTTTATTCATTTTCCCTTTTTTCTCTCTCTCTCTCATGCACATAGAAGGGCTTGGGAGGGGCAGAAATTCTGCACCTCACCCTCATCTTCATCGTCACACACTCATCTCTCTCTTCTCTCTCCATTTTTGCCATTGGAGACTAAAGAGGAAGAAGGAAAAGCTTGTACAAAAGGTAAGATCTTGACCTCTAATGCCAAAACTTCCTTCTATAAAGTTGTTCCTTGGAGTAAGAGCTTCAATTTGATGGTTGTAGTTTCTCCATTGGTGGTGATTTGAGGAATCACAAAAATCTACAAGTTGGAGAATCATGAAGTGCCTTTGGGAAAGTTGTTGAGGTAAGTGAAAGCTTCAATTTCATATAAATCTTGTGGCCATTGGTTAGGCCTAGAATTTCTGGAATTTTAGCCCTAATTTTCATGATTTAGGGTCTTGGGGAGTATGGTATGTTGTTGTTATGGAAATGGTGCCTTGTTTAGTGTTTTGAATTGATAGAATTGCATTGAAGCTTAAATGTGAAGTTTGGCACCTTTTGTGTTGGTTTTGTGCTTTGGTCAAAACAGGGCATGTAAATGGTTTATGATTTTGGTCATTTTGAGGTTACCATTGTGTTCCTTGTGGAAAATTGTATGGGAATAGGTTTGGTTAATTATTTTGGAGTCATTGGACACTTTGGTAGAAAATTGGAAAATCTGTCCCTTGGAACTCTATTCTGGGCAGTTTAATTGTGTGGACATTTTGAATGACTAAATGATTTCAGAAAATTATGAAACTTTCCAGTCTTAAATTTCACATCCCAAGGTTTAAAATGGACATATATTTTGTGTCATTTCGTTTAGTATTCTGAGTTATGGTTGTCCAAAGTTTGGGATTGAAACAGAACTCTGTTTTGACGTAGTGATGCGTTTTGTGTAATTCTAAGATTTGTATGGTGATTTTTAGTAATGGTTCATATTTTTCCTATGAAGAGGACTTAAATAGATTTTAATGGGCTTTGGGATTACCTCATTTTGATTTTTGTAGAATTAGGTATGAATTTCCGAAGTTACCTTGGCTGCAGCAGAAAAGTCTTGGCTGCAGCACAAAAGTTTCTGTGTGCGTTTTGGCCGCAGCTAGAAATTCTTGGCTGCAGCCAAAAACCTTCTGTGCGTGTTTTAGCTACAGCCAGAGGGTTCTTGGCTGCAGCCAACCCCCATTTTCAGCATTTTGGGATTTTTAAAGGTGATTTTCAACCTAGTACTTCCCAATCCTTTAGGCTTTTATTGACCTTATTATAGCCACCTAAAGGTCATGAATGGTAACCAACTTTAAGTGTTATGAAAATAAGAATTTGGAAAATAGAATGATCCTATGTCCTTGATTTGGTTATAGGGTTGGGTATTTGCCTTGATCATGGTTTGATATCCGCTTGGATAGTGAGTAGCCGATGCTGGAGCATACGTGGAAAGAATAAGGGTAGGGAACTTACCTCTCCTGCATGTATTGATATTTGTGTTTGTGTATTGATGCATGTTATTGCTTTGCTTGATTATGTGAAACATATATGAATGATTGAAGCTCTGTTTCTATTTATGCTATGGCCATGAGTATGTTGTTGAAACATTGAGCATGCGAATATATCATTATGTGAGCACGAGTTATTGTGATGCAAGCATGTCATGCATTAAACACTTATCTTGCATGCATATTGTGTTAGACCAAGCGTTTCACCCAAGAAGAGGGGTGAATTGGGTGATACTAAATTTCGTTGCAAATATAAAAACTTGACGGTAAATATAAAGCAATAATGAGTAAGGAGAAATATCACCGAAGTGTACAGCGAGAGTTATACTGGTTCGGCCACAACCACTTTGACCTACATCCAATCCTCAGAGCTTCTATGAGAATTTCACTATAACTTCCAAGACTCAGTGGGTTCTTGGCACCTCAGTACAAGCAAGTTCCTTCGCCTGGACACTCGCTCCCCCTTACAAGTTGTAATCCAATCCCAACTCAAGGTTCCACAACCTTAAGTTATCTTAATAACAAATATTCAGTTTGAATGAAATATCTCTCTCATAGAGTGAATAAGAATTACTGAAGTACAGAATTTCAAATATGAGTAAAATAGAGTAATGAACTTGATGACACGTTTGTGTGTGTGTTCTTGTTATTTTTCTCTGTTTGGATGTTCCCATATATATAAAAGTGTTGGTAGTGACCGCTGGAACATTTTCTTCTCGTCCATTGGAGAGTGTGCAGCCACTGTTGACTTTTCCAGTATTTGAAAAATATCTGTTTGCGGTAGGTGGCGGTAGGTGACATTTAAACGTTACATTTGACTTTCCTTATTTGGTAAGATCTCTTCATTGTTTATCTGTACATATGCTAAGAATACTAATACAATAAAAGGTTAATCATATAGGAAACAAATCAATGAATGTTGGAATGATTTCTAAATTTCTGGATTTGCATACTCGAGTAGTCATTAAAGTTTACTCGAGTACATACTAGAGTATCATCGGGAAAACTTTCATATACTGCAAGTCAATAAGTAAACATAACATTACTCGAGTAGTGCATGGAGTAAACAAAAATTCAAACCTTTGGAAATACCTGTTTACTCGGGTACTTACTCAGGTAAAGTACACTTTTCTTCATTAGTTATTCGAGTAGCAACTCGAGTAAACTCTCAAACAAACATTAAGTTACTCGATGCTTCACTCCAGTAAGGTTGGCAGGATTTCAAGGCCGAGAGCACTTCAAGTTTGATTACCTTGTTACTCGAGTCCTTACTCGAGTAAACATAAATTTTCTGCATAGCTTTACTCGGGTAATGACTTGAAGTTCTCTTCCAATTCATTCTGCATACTCAAGTAGTGACTTAAATTTTTTCTTCTAAATAATTCTGCATACTCGAGTAGTAACTTGAGGTGAAGGGTGAGAAAAATATTTCATGTTATTCGAATAATACCTTCAGGTTTTTCTTACCACAGTGAGTTACTCGAGTAGCGCCTCGAGTAACATTGGGCGAGAGCAACACATTTCTTGAAACAGAGTAACTCGAGTATCATTGGCAGGCCGAGAGCAACTTGAAAACTTTTACCTGGTTACTCGAGTAACTACTCTTGTAACGTTGGCAGGCCGAGAGCAACTGCCAGTGAGTTACCTGGTTACTCGAGTAGCTACTCGAGTAACATTAGTAGGCTGAGAGCAACTTGGAGTCATTTACCTTATTACTCGAGTACTTACTCGAGTATCGTTGGCAGGTTACTTGAAGGTCGACTCTGGTTACATCAAGTTTAAGTCTATTACTCGAGTACATACTCGAGTAACCCTTTAGAAAACTTGTCACAGATCAAGTTTCTCATCTTTTTCTCTTGGCCTTTCTTCATTACTCCAATGCTTGCTTCAAGAGATGATTTTACATTGTTCAAACTTATTTATTTATCAATTCTTTTTCATGCCATTCTTTGTTATCATCAAAACATGAGATCTAACATTCTCCCCCTTTTTGATGATGACAAAACTTGGTGATTTTGAACAAGATTTTTGAAACTAAGTTCTCAAATAAATACTTCTTGAATTTAATGATAATTTTGAAAACCTTGTTAAGTTTAGATTCAAAGTGTTCTTGAAATCATAACATACACCTTACATATACAACAAGCTCATTAGTCTCACAATGTATTATAATTTAAATTCTAATATGGACTTGAAATAAATTCATAACTCAAATAAACTTGTATTAAACTTAAACATTTCATTACAAGATAAAAATTTATAAATTAAAAAACTCCCTAAATCCCATATACACCCAAAATACCCAAAATGACTCAGAAACTTCCACAAAATCACTCTCAAGTTCTTCTCCCCCTTTTTGTCTTCATCATTTAAGAGGAGGATTGGAAGGCTTGACCATAGAGATAGGCTTCACTGGAAGAACCAAAGAACCATCTGAACTAG
This sequence comes from Inga oerstediana, assembly GCA_963210345.1. NCBI lineage: Eukaryota > Viridiplantae > Streptophyta > Magnoliopsida > Fabales > Fabaceae > Inga > Inga oerstediana. The sequence continues at coordinate 82,732,646 of OY723401.1, read as the reverse complement.
AAGAGTCAAAGGAACTAGAAGATTCTGGTTCAGGAAGATTCAGTGGAGGGATATGGATGTCATGTCTGGGAGGAATGGGTGAAGTCTGGTAGAGGATCATAGTGGTGGTCTCAACCTCTTCAGTACCACCAAGAGTATGATGATCAGAGGATGAAGGAGATATTTCCTCTGTATGTGTAGGAGATGGAATGGGTTTAGGAGAGGGTTCAGGCTGAGGTTTAGGTGGTGAATCATCAATGATGATATGGATGGTCTTATTTGTTTCGGGGTTATCCACTGAGCATAGGATATCTTCGGGTTTTGGCTCAGGTGGACTACAAACTGGAGGGATAAGTGGCTCAACCTCAAAGTAATGAATATCAGAAGGAATGTTCTCTGGAGGTGGTGGTATATGTTCTGGGGATGGTATGTGCTATGGAGATGAAGAAGTGTCATGTGCAGAAGATGATGGACCGGCAGAAGGTCCGGGACCCAAGGAATCCAGTCGTACCAGAATTAATCTCAATGTCTCACCCTGGGCATGTTGCTCAGCTAGCAACTCTTCGTGCCTCTTATCCATCTTCTCAACCAGCTCGGTCATCTTGTGATTTATGTGGGTTATCAGTTCAGCATTGGTATTGGCAATATCCACATGGAATCCTCTGAGCATATTCTCCATGAAATGCTGAAGTGTGGCATTGAGGAAAGATGGTGATGATGTAGTGGCAGCTGGAGCCGATGACTGAGTGTCATCCATCTTGCTAGTTTCAGTCTCAGTCTTCTTCTTCTTCGACCCAGACTCCAAAGGACCCTTGAGAGGAATGTCAATGTTGAGCTTGCCAATTTAGTTTCTCCCAACCGGAGTAATCCTCTCAATATGTTCCTTGTTCTCCAGATACCATATCTTATTCTCCTTCAAAATGAGTGACACAATTTGAGAATATGGCATCGGTGTGGTAGCCTTCCCATCAACTCTATATCTCTTCATCTCAGAGAATATGTACTCCCCCAAGTCTTTCTGTTCCTTCAGGAGTAAGGAAGCAAACCATCTAAAGTCCCTATCAGAGAAGTGGGTATAATTTTTGGCTTTATTCATAAGGGATCTAGAGTATATATACCATAGAACCCTGTGATGGTCGCACATATCACTAGGTTTGAAATTTAAAGGGCCAACAAGCTCACCAGGTTTAAGGACAGAGAATATTTAGTTTGAGTCAAGTTTAGAGTAAATATCATCTGGGGGTTCTCTATCCCTAATCACAAATTTATCCTAGAAGGTGAAATAAGAATCTTTTGGCCTCTCACAGTGGTAGTCATTTCTTTCTCAGCTGAAGATCTATTTGGTTCATCTAAAATCTCAAGATTACAGTAAAAATGGGTGACTACTTTTGTGCAAAAAGGAAGTCTAATGGAAAGTCAAGGCATAAATGGTTCTAAAAAGGGACTAAGATCATACTTCAATACCTCCTGAAGTACTTTGAGATCTACATAGTGTGTCTTGCACACTTTTCTCTTGGAGAATTGAGTGAAGTACTTTGGGGACTCTTCCAGTTTGTTGACATTGAAGCCCTTTGGAGGTTTGGTGATCTCCTCTTCTGGCAGTGCTGATTTATTTGATGACTGCCCCTTCTCAAGCTGATTCAGAATGTCAGCCATTGCCTTAGCCACATTCACATCATATTTAGGCTTTTTAGGAGGTTTTGGTGTGAATGAGGGGGTTGAGGAATCAGAAGGTGGAGGAGAAGGGGATTTGGCACTTTTGCCTCTACCAGTAGAGGTGTTCTTCCTGGATTGAGCCCTTGTAACAACTGGCTCTTTGATAACAACCCCTTTTGGTTTCGGTTGAGGTTGAAGTTTGAGTGGGACTTTGGCTTTTGACCTTGGTGTGAGTTTCCTTCTCTTTTTGGGAGGAGAAGAAAGAAGGTCAGTGAGTTGTGGGGATCCAGAAGAATCTGTGGGAGTGAGGTTTTTGGTTCTAACCATTATAAATCAAATAAAGCTTGAGATTTCAGAAAAACAGAGGAATAAGTCGCGAGTTAGGGCTGGAGGATTCTGAACAAACTAGGAAGTTTTTGGAGCTGAAATCTAATGGGTTTTGTCAGAAATCAAGTAAGAAAGAGATTGTGAAAAGTTTTTGTGAGAGGACAGAGTGATTTACTCGAGGAGATTTTGTGGAAATGACCGAGTTTGTGACAGATAAAGACCTAAACAATGACGTTACTCGAGGCCTTACTCGAGTAAATTGCATGTTTACTCGAGTCCTTACTCGAGTGATCATACAGAAAATTTCTAAAATAATTCATTTAAGTTGTGTACCTGGCATGAATAATATTGTAATTATCCATGTATGTTCCCTCGATCATTTTGTAGCCAATCTAGAGCAGATTTGAGTCGATTCTCATCAAATTAATGATCTGGACTTGCAGTTACTCGAGTCCTTACTCGAGTAAACTTCAAGTTTACTCGAGGCTCGCCTCGGGTAACCTTTCATTTTCAGATTGGACTGTTCAATTCTCACCAATGAACCGTTTGATTCAAATTCCAAGAAACTTGATGCGTTACTTCCAGTTTTGGAAGACCATTACTCGAGTAGTTACTCGAGTAAAGTGCTTCTTTACTTCAAGTTGTTCCTCGGGTAATGCTTCACTGTCAGTCATTACTTCAAGTTGGTACTCCAGTAAAGGTGTCCTCTGATGACCTCTATTTTTATTTCTCAAAACAGAGTTTCAATCTTCGTGCAAAACAAGTTTCTACATACTCCGATGCTTAAATTAGTAATCATCAAAACATTATCAAATGACTTCATCAATATTATGAGAAGCTAAAATAGCTTACAACTCATTGGGATTTACCATTCCCAATTCTCTTCTAATGTATAGAAATTGATCTTTTGCAAGGGGTTTAGTGAAGATATCAGCTAGTTAAAGATGAGTAGGAATGTATATTACTTTCACATCTTTCTTTTGGACATGATCTCTGATAAAGTGATGTCTAACATCGATATGCTTGGTTCTAGAATGTTGAACTGGATTTTTTGCCAAGCTTATCATACTGATATTGTCACAATAGATTGGTATTTCTTTGAGATAAATACCAAGATCTTGTAGTTGTTGTTTCAACCATATCACTTATGCACAACAACTTGAGACTGCAACATATTCGGCTTCCGTTGACGAAAGAGACACTGTATTTTGTTTCTTGCTGAACCATGAGACAAGAGATCCTCCAAGAAATTGTCCTTATCCACTGGTGCTCTTTCTGTCTATTTTGTATCCTCCATGATCATAATCTGAATATGCAATTAGATATTCACTTCTTCCTTTGGGATACCACAGACCCAATTCTGGGGTGTCAGCAAGATATCTAAAGATTTGTTTGACAGTTTCAGCATGTGATTCCTTTGGTGCTGATTGATATCTTGCACATATGCCAATACTAAATTGGATGTCCGATCTACTTACCGTGAGATAGAGTAATGATCCAATCATTCCTCTGTATTTTATGATGTTGTAGTCTTTCCCTTTGACATTAGCATCAAGCAACATAGTTGAGCTCATAGGCGTGTCCGTGCCATTTGCTTCATCCATTCCATACTTCTTCAACAACTCTTTCAAATACTTTGTTTGAGATATAAAGATTCCATTCTTTCTTTGTTTGATTTGCAAACCAAGAAAGAAATTCAATTCTCCTATCATTGACATCTCAAATTCTCCCTACATTATCTCAGAAAATTCCTTGCACAGGGATTCATTAGTAGCACCGAAAACAATGTCATCAACATATATTTGAACAATTAAAATATCATCACGTTTTCGTTTTATAAAAAGTGTTGTATCAACTTTTTCCCGTACAAAACCTTGATCAATAAGAAATTTACTGAGCCTTTCGTACCATGCTCTAGGAGCTTGTTTTAAACCATATAAAGCCTTTTTGAGTTTGAAAACATGGTCAAGTTTAGTTACATCCTCAAAACCTGGAGGCTGTTCTACGTATACTTCTTCCATGATGTAACCATTTAGAAATGCACTCTTTACATCCATTTGATAGAGTTTGAATCCTTTGATGCATGCAAAGGCTAAGAGTACGCGTATAGCTTCCAATCTAGCCACTGGAGCATACTTTTCCTCATAATCAATCCCTTCTTCCTGATTATAGCCTTTGGCCACCAATCTTGCCTTGTTTCTGACAATTATTGCGGATTCATCGAGTTTGTTCTTGAATACCCATTTGGTTCCAATGATCGGATGATCTTTGGGTCGGGGTACCAAATCCCAAACTTGATTTCTTTCAAATTGATTTAGTTCTTCTTGCATTGCTATAACCCAATCATTGTCTGATAGGGCTTCATCAATGTTAGAAGGTTCAATCTCAGAAATGAATACAGAAAAAAACTTACTTCATTGAAAATTCTATTTCTAGTTTTGATCCCTTCATTCACATCTCCTATGACTTGATCTAAGGTATGACTTTTATTGTATTTCCAGGCTCTAGGTTGTCCTAGTGATTGCTCTTCTTCCTTAGCTTCATCAACCTCTGGAATAAGAGATTTAGAAATAGATTGACCATTTTCTTGATTTAAAACAACTTCATGTTCTTCATCAATGGTTTTGTCAGAGGATTCAAATTCATCAAATACAATATGAATTGATTCTTCAACAACACAGGTTCTTTTGTTAAAAACTCTATATGCTTTACTTCGGTTAGAATATCCTAGGAAAATTCCTTCATCAGTTTTAGAATCAAATTTTCCTAAGTTATCTTTACCATTATTATGAATGAAACACTTACAGCCAAAGATGTGTAAATGAGCAATGTTTGGCTTTCTTCCTTTGTGCAGCTCGTATGGTGTCTTTCCAAGTTTTGTTCTAATATAAGATCTATTTGAAATATAGCATGCTGTACTCATAGCATCAGCCCAGAAAACTTAAGACACGTTCTTTTCATTCAACATTGCTCTAGCCATTTCAGTGAGCACTCTATTCTTGCGTTCCACAACTCCATTTTGTTGAGGCGTCCTTGGAGCAGAGAAATTGTGATCAATGCCATTAGTATCACAATATTCTTCAAAGGCTTGATTTTCAAATTCTCCACCATGATCAGTCCTAATACCTGCAATGGATATACCTTTCTCATTTTGCACTTTCTTGGCAAAAATAATAACTTCTTCAAAGGTTTCATCTTTTGATGATAGAAAAATAACCCATGTAAATCTAGAGAAATCATCAACAATGACCAATGAATATAAGTTGCCACCAAGACCCTTTACTCTTGCTGGGCCAACTAAATCCATTTATAATAATTGTAGTGGTCTATTTGTTGAAATCTCATTTTTCAAATTAAAAGATGATTTAGTTTGTTTACCCTTTTGACATGCGTCACAAATCAAGTCATTTTTGAAATTTACTTTGGGTAATCCAAGAACTAAATTCTTTTTAAGTAACTTGCCTAATTGATGCATATTGACATGAGCTAATCTCTTATGCCATAGCCAACTATCATCGGTATTACTCAGAAAACAATTTTCAGATTCATTTCTACTAATATCTAGAGTATAACAATTACCTTCCCTTTTTGCTCTGAGCTTGACCTTGATATTCTTCTTATCAAGTTGTAAGTCATTTTTGTTGACAATCAGACATTTCTCTGAATCAAATATTATCCAGTTGTCTTTATCTGCACTTTGAATTACACTCAGCAAATTGTGACACAATCCTTCAACATAATATACATCTTTGACTTGGATTCCTTTGTCGTTTTTTATTTCACCAATTCCTGCTATCTTTCTGGATTGATTTCCTCTAAATTCTACCTTTCCACCTTCCTTAGGTTATAATCTGGTAAAACTTTCGAAATCTCCGGTCATATGTCTAAAGCATCCACTGTCTATGTACCATTTGTTATTTTTGGATGCTTTAAGACACATCTGCAAACAAATGACTAAGTCTTAGGTGCCCACATCTTTTTGGGTCCTTTTGGGTTAGTACAAATAATTTTCTGAACATATGAGCCTTTAGGTATCCATTTGTAGGTTCCTATGTTTCCTTTCTTCTTATGAATGCATGAAGAGGTATAATGACCTTTTCTATTACAGTAATTACAAAATGCAAAAGGATTCGAAGTATGCACAGAATGTTGGAAATAATTCAAATATGACTTACCTCCTGCTTTCTTTCTACCTTTCCTCTTATCTGATTTTGGATCATATCCAATTCCAGATCGGTCATTTACAAATCGTTGAGCTTTTAATATAACATTTAACATCTCACTTCCTTGAGTGAATTTTTCAAGAGTTTTTGTAAGATCAGTGTTTTTCTTTTTCAAAGAAGAACAATTTTCACAATTCTTTTCTGAACTTTCTTTAAGTTCAATTTCAAGAGCTTTGTTTTTATTTTTGAAAACAATTAATTCTTTAACTACTTTGATGAATTCAGAATGTAAAGCATTATATTCAGAGAGTAATTCATCATAGGTAGGATCAGAATCATTTACCTCTTCTTCTGTTTCTTCTTGAGCTACAAGACATATATTGGCTACTTCTTCTTCATCACTTTCTTCGTCAGATGAACCATCTCCCCATATAGCATATACAAAGGCCTTCTTTTTGTCAAAGAATTTTCCTTTTCTCTTTTCTTTGCTCTTTTGATTCAGTTCTGAACATTCTGATTTGATATGTCCTAGTTTTCCACATTCATAGCAAATGATATGATCTTTGTTGGTAGTTCCTCCTTTTTGAAAGTGTTTAAAGCCTTAACCTTTCTTGTAGAACTTTCTGAATCATTTTATGATTAGGCCTATTTCGTCATCGTCAAACTCCTCATCCTCATCTTGATTCTCTTCTTTTGCTTTTAGTGCTAGACCTTTCTTTTTCTTGTCACCAATGTCATTTAGTTCCCGTTTGAACTTTAGTTTTCTTTCATATTCAGAAAGACTTCCAAATAGAGAAGCAACTGATCTCATTGATTCTCCTTTTACTTCTTCTATTGCAGTGACTTTGGCCTCCCACTCTTTAGAAAGAATATTCAAAATCTTTCATACTTGGGTATGCTGATCATAAACTTTTCCAAGTGCTGCAAGTTGATTAACAAGATGAGTATATCTAAGTTCAAATTCAGATATTGATTCACCTGATTTCATTCGAAGTACATCGAATTCAGTGACCAAGGTGTTGATCCGATTCTCCTTTATTCCCAAAGTTCCTTCATGAGCTATTTCCAGAGCTTCCCACATTTTCTTTGTTGTTGGAAGTGTGCAAATTCTGAAGTACTCACTTTGACTTAAAGCACTTTGCAACATCAGAATTGCCTTGCTGTTGAGAGTAATAAGTTTATTGTCATTCTCATCGTATTCCGCTGGCGTCTTGGGAATTTTCTGAGAATCTACAATCTTTGTAGGTTGATAGTTTCCACTCTCAATCACATCCCATAGCCCATATTCAGTAGCCATCACGAATACTCTGAACTTTACTTTCCAAAAAGAAAAGTGCTCGCCACTGAAACCTAGAGGTCTAGTGATGGATGCTCCGTCGGAAAGAATTCCTTCACCCATGCTTGCCATTGGATCCTTCTTAGGTTGTTATACCTTAACAAGAAGACCTACTCTCTGATACCAAATGTTAGACCAATCGTTTCACCCAAGAGGGGGTGAATTGGTTGATACTAAATTTCGTTGCAAATATAAAAACTTGACAGTGAATATAAAGCAATAATGAGTAAGGAGAAATATCACCGAAGTGTACACTGAGAGTTATACTGGTTCGGCCACAACCACTTTGACCTACGTCCAGTCCTTAGAGCTTCTCTGAGAATTTCACTATAACTTCTCAAATTCAGTGGGTTCTTGGCACCTCAGTACAAGCAAGTTCCTTCGCCTGGACACTCGCTCCCCCTTACAAGTTGTAATCCAATCCCAACTCAAGGTTCCACAATCTTAAGTTATCTCAATAACAAATATTGAGTTTGAATGAAATATCTCTCTCACAGAGTGAATAAGAATTACTGAAGTACAGAATTTCAAATATGAGTAAAACAGAGTAATGAACTTGATGATACGTTTGTGTGTGTGTTCTTGTTATTTTTCTCTGTTTGGATGTTCCCATATAAATAGAAGTGTTGGTAGTGACCGTTGGAACATTTTCTTCTCGTCCATTGGAGAGTGTGCAGCCACTGTTGACCTTTACAGTATTTGAAAAATATCTGTTTGTGGTAGGTGGCGATAGGTGACATTTAAACGTTACATTTGACTTTCCTTATTTAGTAAGATCTCTTCATTGTTTATCTGTAAATATGCTAAGAATACTAATACAATGAAAGGTTAATCATATAGGAAACAAATCAATGAATGTTGGAATGATTTCTAAATTTCTGGATTTGCATACTCGAGTAGTTACTCGAGTAGTCATTAAAGTTTACTCGAGTACATACTCGAGTATCATCGGGAAAACTTTCATATACTGCAAGTCAATAAGCAAACATAACATTACTCGAGTAGTGTATGGAGTAAACAAAAATTCAAACCTTTGGAAATACCTGTTTACTCAGGTACTTACTCGGGTAAAGTACACTTTTCTTCATTAGTTATTCGAGTAGCAACTCGAGTCAACTCTCAAACAAACTTTAAGTTACTCGATGCTTCACTCCAGTAAGGTTGGCAGGATTTCAAGGCCGAGAACACTTCAAGTTTGATTACCTTGTTACTCGAGTCCTTACTCGAGTAAACATAAATTTTCTGCATAGCTTTACTCGGGTAATGACTTGAAGTTCTCTTCCAATTCATTCTGTATACTCGAGTAGTGACTTGAATTTTTTTCTTCTAAATAATTCTGCATACTCGAGTAGTAACTTGAGGTGAAGGGTGAGAAAAACATTTCATGTTATTCGAATAATACCTTCAGGTTTTTCTTACCACAGTGAGTTACTCGAGTAGCGCCTCGAGTAACATTGGTAGGGTTGAAAATGCCGAGAGCAACACATTTCTTGAAATAGAGTAACTCGAGTATCATTGGCAGGCCGAGAGCAACTTGAAAACTTTTACCTGGTTACTCGAGTAACGTTGGCAGGCTAAGAGCAACTGCCAGTGAGTTACCTGGTTACTCGAGTAGCTACTCGAGTAACATTGGCAGGCCAAGAGCAACTTGGAGTCATTTACCTTATTACTCGAGTACTTACTCGAGTATCGTTGGCAAGTTACTTGAAGGTCGACTCTGGTTACATCAAGTTTAAGTCCATTACTCGAGTACGTACTCGAGTAACCCTTTAGAAAACTTGTCACAGATCAAGTTTCTAATTTTTTTTCTCTTGGCCTTTCTTTATTACTCCAATGCTTACTTCAAGAGATTATTTTACATTGTTCAAACTTATTTGTTTATCAATTCTTTTTCATGCCATTCTTTGTTATCATCAAAACATGAGATCTAACATATTGGTATCTGTTTCCTACTGGAATTCTCTAGAATCTCACCCTCCCCTACCAACATTTTAGATAGGACAAGTGGCTCGAGGAAGGAGCAAGCGACTAGGGGCTGCGAGAATCCCTTATGGGCATTTGGATTTGGTAATTGGTTATTGTTATATGCTGGGATAATTGTATATGTTCTGATGATAGATTAGAATGTATAATTGGATATTGGATGTCTATTGGGTTATTTGGTTATGTATTGGAGATGGATTTGTGTGTAATCCCCGTTGAGGAATTGTAAAGGGCATTTGTGCCCTATGAATCTTTAGTGAAGGTAGGAATCCGGGTTTTCCGGTATTATTATTGTGCACTCTGATATTATATAAATGTGATTTATCTTCACGAAGTAATTGTATTCGAAATATGAATGTGAGACCAAGTTAAAGTGTTTGATAAATGTATTTGTGAAAATCCTATCTTAAGGATGGGAATGTAAATGAATTTTGATTATTATTGGTCTCTATTTCATTTTTAATCATGTGTTTACGAAGGGGGTTACACTGTCAATCCATGGTTAGACTCGAGTTTACCAATTAAAACTCGAGTGAAGATCATTATTAGAGGGTAACTAGAAAGTCAGGAATAAAAAGGGGAAGAAGGACTCGAGTGGATTATTATAACTCGAGTTAAGCAGCCCTCCATGCTTTAAATTCCTCAATCCCCAAACATTTCTGTTGACTCCACTCGACCTCTGACTTCTATAGCCCTCGAGTTAACTGAGGAGAAACTTACTATTAGTCTGTTGTTGTCTGTTCTGTCTCATAAGTTATCACCATCATCCTCTATTTATCCTTATTTTTTAGCGCATATATAGAGGATCCTACAAAATAAGTAAAGGTTATCATAATAAAGCTGAACCAACTTTCTTTGCTATTCTTTGTTAGCAAAGGTTATCATTTCTTTTCCATCAGGATTAGATTGTTCGATTGGTAGCTGTTGTTTCTTGTTGAACATTAATTGTTATGAGTTGACTGGTTGGCTAGAAAAGAATGCACAAGCGCACTCACACGGTTAAGTGATTGGATCATTTTGTTTTAGTTTCTTTAGAAGTGCATACAAGATATATTGAACTGGTTTTTAATATTTTCACTTTTGGTTAGTCTGTTAATCGATTCAGAGGAAAACGATGCAATCGGTTCATAAAACCTTGGGCGCCAATGCTGTATGCTCATGCCTGTACATGCATCTGTCTGCAATAACTCTAGATGATTAGATTAAGATAATCGCATGTCAAACTCCTAAAGTTTTGATCCTACTTTGGGAGCCTGCATATCAATATATCCTCTAAGATGATGTCTAACAATGGCAGAGTAAAAGCAAACATCTTGCAGAAGTTGAGTTTTGCTTATTGTGTTTGTATAAGAGTTTTTTTTCTAGAGAGTAGTTACATGATATTCTCCTCATGAAACCAGTCAGCTACTTTTCATGTATAAACTGAAAATTTTGATGAGCCCAAGTTGATACGCAAAAAACTCTCTTCTCCTCCCTTTTAATTACCCTAGCCGTTACAGATGTAAAAGGACGCATATACGTAGACTTACGGATTGACGCTGCTGGAGAGGGAGACACGGCAGAAGCTGAAGGGGGACGCACAGACGCTGATATACCGCTGGAAGCTCCCTTATTCGGCTACGAACACCCATCCCCTGACTATCATAAATCCCTTCAATTGACCCCCTTCATCATCATAACTGAACTAAACCCTTGTTGATTGTCTTGCTTTTAATTATTCTCTTTGCTTAGCCTCTTAATTCCTTTTTCAAAAATAAAACCCCCAAAGATTGCATTCTAATTCATTTAGGTTAGTTTCATTCTCATATGGATTTTAGAGTTATTTGCATTTAAGTAGCAGAGTCTTGCATTTTAGTTTAGGTCCATTATATTGCATCTTTTGTCACTTAAAAATCAATCCTAAGGACAACCCATAGCTCCTTGGGAGAATGACCTAGGTTGACCCTAAACTGCATAATAAATTAGGACCTAGTTTAATTGATTGCTTTAGGGATAGAAGCACGCATCAATTTTGGCACTGTTGCCGGGGAACAGTGGTTAAGCTTTAGGTTTGAGTTTTTAGGCAACTCTTAAGTAGTTGTTTATTGCATGACTCGATCCTCTTCTGAAAAATTGTTTGAATTTGATCCTGAGATTGAGAGGACACTTCACCAATGAAGAAGGACTAGAGCTAGTACTTTTGAAGGCAATAGTTCCTTTGTTGAGCCCATTGTTGATTCTTCTAATTCTAAGGTCAATATGGATGCTAATAATATTGTTGTTAATGCTGATGGGAATGCTAATGTTAATGCAAATGCCATTGTAAACGCAAACTCAAATGCAAATGCAAATGCTAATATTGTTGATCCTTGATAAGTAAAATATTTGTATATTTATTTTTCCTTATATTATGATTTTATGGATGATATTTGAGCTTAATTTAATAAATTTGGGTGTAATTTATAAATAAATAATGATTTTGGCATAAAATAGAATTTCTTGGAAAATACTAAATTAGACCCTCTTTCAGTTTTCAGGCAATATCTGGAGGTCTAGATGTCGGATTGGGACATTCTTTATATGGATAAAAAGCTAAGAAAGAGCTCTACAACTTTTATGTTGAGACGAAATTCCAATTCTATCTCCAAGGGTTTCGAATTTTGCTTGAAAGTTGAGAGCGGGAATCATCTACCATTCCACCAACCATTTCATCTACCTCTTCATCTTTCTTTTCACCTACTACTTCATCTACCACATTTCATCTACCACTTCATCTTCCTTTTCACCTACTACTCCATCTACCACATTCTATCTATTAATCCACCTATCACATTTCACCTACTATTCCATCTACCACATTCTATCTATTAATCCACCTATCACATTTCATCTACCACTTCATCTACCTTACTCCATTTTTCCCTATATATAGCCACCCTCTCCTTCACATTTTACAGACACCAATTGAGATCCATTACTCTCATCTCTTCTCCACACACACCATTTCATTTCCATTACTCTTCTCTCTTATCTACTTACACACCATTTCATTACTCCATCTCTTCTCCACTTACTACATCATCTTGGAATTAATTTTAGGTATTGTATTATTTTCTTACATGCCTCCATCTTGGAAGGCTTAGGATTGTATTACTCTTTGTATGCCACCTACATGGAAGGTTTTACCTCCTAAAGGGACGGCTAGATTTTTACATTTTTTATGCATCTTTTGGTTGTACATTTATGTTTAAGAATTTAATATTCAAGTTTTATGCAGTATTTATAAGGATTTCATTCTAGCTTTATATAATGTCAATTTATTTTGGTGTTGTTTTTAATTTTATCATGAGCTAAATTTTAATTTTCCTAGGGTGATGACGTAGCTTACTAATGACGGATTGAATCTTAACTTATTAAATCTAGTTTTAATTTCTCCTTCATGATTGATTTTTAATTATTGTTTTTAATGCTTTCATTTGATTGGCCACCTTTTGAATGATTTCAATATGCATGTTGAGACCGGAAGGAGATGCATGTGTGTAGATCCTATAATTACAACCATGACTTGCATGTGAAATAGGAATATATTCATATAAGTTGTGTAGTCTTGTTGAGTTCCATAAATCTTAATGCATAATTAATTGCTTAAATTCATATAGGAATATATTGGATTAGCAATTAATTATAGAATTGCTTGACCTTGGAAGAGGCTTGTAATTAAATTAGGGAAACTCAACTATCAATCATGTGGAATAAATTGGGCGAGAATAGATAAGTGATTCAATCCGAAATTTGTTAAGTGAAATCTAATCCCTAGGACTTTTTCTCATATTTGTTTTCATATCATCTGCACGCATATTTAATTATTTTTCTTTTATTTGTATTCTCAATCACCAATTTATCAATCGACTAAATAGAATTAAAATTACCAATTTTGATACTTAGTGATCAATCCTCGTGGGAACGATACTCTACTTACTTCTATATTACTTGATTACGACAGTGTACACTTGCACTATTTAATTGACCATTTTTACTCGTAACAATCCTGCTATGACTATTAGAGAATTGGTTTCACCTGATTTGCATTTTCAAAATTGGTGTATCAATTATCCTTATATAAATGCAAATTTTGAATTGAAATCTGGATTGATTCACTTACTTCCAAAATTTAATGGCCTTTCAGGTGAGGAAGCGTACAATCACTTGAAGATGTTTCACATGGTTTGCACTGCTATGAAACATGTTGGTGTGACTGAAGATCAGATTAAGATGCGTGCCTTCCCATTCTCTTTAGAAGGATCTGCTAAAAATTGGTTACTTCGATTACCTCTTGGATTCATTACTTCATAGAACCAATTGAAGAAATTGTTCTTAGAAAAGTATTTCCCAGCTTCTCGCACTTCATCTATCAGGAAGGACATATATGGATGTCGACAAGTGGTTGGAGAATCCTTATATGAATATCTAGAGCGTTTTAAAATGCTATGTTCTAGCTGTGCCCACCATCAGATTCCGGATACATTACTGATCCAATACTTCCGTGAAGGTCTCTTACCTTTAGAGAAAGATTTATTAGACTCAGCTGCTGCTGGTGCACTTCTACACTTGACTATGGATCATGCTTGGGAATTGATTGAAAGGAAAGCTGAAAATAGCCAACAATTTGGTACTAGACAACAGGTCAAAGTTAATAAAGTGGGACGAATTTCTTCTAGTTCTGAGTCTCGCCTAGAGAGTAAAATTGATAGACTTGCATCTGTTATGGAAAAAATGGTTGTCTCATATGCAAAATTCTTCTAATATGGCCAATCCTATGGGGTCATCTACTTCTGTTACCCCACAGGCTAACTCTTCTACTCTAGTAGGGTCATTCTGCTGTATTTGCTCTCTAGCTACTCATGGTACTGACTCTTGCCGCTACATGAATGATGGAGTTGAATCTTGTAATGCAATATACCCTTCTAAACCTATGACTCAAGGTGGCCAAAAATATGATCCTTACTCCAATACATATAATCCTGGATGGTGTGATTATCCAAATCTTCGATATGGAAATGGTCAAGCTCAGCAAGCAAAATTCAATCAAAGTGGAAATTCTAGTGGCAAGATGTTTTAACAAGTTAGACAATCAATGCCAGTCCAAGATGAAGGTTCAAGGTTAGAAAGCAAGATGGATGCTATGATGAAAATCCTGACGCAACAACAACAACAACAGATGCAACAACAGTAACAACAGATGCAGGAATTTCAAGCTTTTCAAACTCAAATGGGTCAATTTTCTAATGCACTAAGTAATGTACAGAGTTAAGGTTCAGGAAAGCTTCCATCTCAAGTGGTAACCAATCCGAATGTTGGACCTAAGCAAAATCCTAATATTGGTGGAGTTAATGCTAATCTCTTCAATGTGGAAAGATAATCTCTTCTACAAATCCTGTTATCACCAATACTTTAAATGACAAGGAAGTTGTTGATGACTCTCCTTCCACTCTTCCTTCTACTTCCACTTCCACATCACAGGATCAATCCACTTTATCAAAAACACAAGTGGCACCTCATGAAGAATAAGAAAAGGATGAGGAAGGAAAACAAGTGATCAAACCAGCCCTGCCATTTTCTACTGTAATAGCTAAGGCTGAAAGGAGAAAGAAGGAAGCTAAGATGTTTAATGAAGTCTATGATATCTTCAAGAAAGTGGTGATCAATGTTCCACTAGTTGACTTAGTCGCACAAGTGCCTAAATATGCAAAATTCTTGAAGGAGTTATGTACTACAAAGAGAAAATTTAAGCATGAAGGCAAGGTTGACTTAGGAGCAGTTGTCTCCTCTCTGTATCAAATGCCAATGCCAGTAAAGTGCAAAGATCCTAGTAGCTTTCTCATACCTTGTACTATTGGTGACATTGACTTCTCATATGCCTTAGCAGACTTGGGAGCAGCTATCAACGTTATGCCAAAATCAGTCTTCAATCAACTCAAGGGTGTAGAGCTTAAGCCCATAAATCCCATTGCATCCCTTGCTGATAGACTTTGCACAGTCCCAGAAGGCATCTTGGAGGACATCTTGGTCAAGGTAAAAGATTTCATATTCCCTGCAAACTTCTATGTTCTTGATATGGATGATGGTAGGTTTAGACAGAAAGGATATTCATCTTTAATTCTAGGTAGGCCTTTCCTTAAAACTACTAGAGCTATGATAGATGTGCATGTTGGTAGCCTTACTCTGAAATTTACTGGTGAAACTATTAGATTTAATATGCTTGAATCCATGAGACATCCCCCTGATGATTGTGCTGAGATAGATGTTAATGCTATTGATACTATTATGGATGATTCTGTTGTAGATCTTAGAGATAGCATGCTTAATAGATTCGATGATATTACCTGTTTAGATGATACTATCTCTTGTTCATGTGTTGAAATTGGTAGTTGTGATACGTGTGCTTATCTTAATAGTGCTGATCTTGATATTTTCACTGATGCTATTAAGATTATGAGACATTCTAGACATAATCCTTCTGTTCCCAATTATAGCATTAGCAATTCTAGTGATCACACATCTACCACTTCTATTAATTCTGATAGACTTTCTCAGTTACTTAGTGTGATTGATGCCATGAATAGAATTGATTTAGCTTTACTACCTGACTCTGAATTATTGATTGAAATTAATCATGTTTCTGATAGTGAGATTTTTTATTATAATTCTATCTCTGACATGAGTGCTACTAATGGCACTATTACTGTTGATTGTGATGTGTTGCTTGATTCTACTGCACTTGCAGTTTCTACTAATACTCCCCAATATGGGAAAGTTTGCTCTTCTATTTGTGAATCAGTTGTGTAGGTTTCTAGTTTGACTGATATAGATTTGAAGCCGCTCATAACTTCAATTGAGCAAGCTCCAATTTTAGAGTTAAAGCCACTTCCTGACTCATTGAAATATGTCTATTTGGGGAAGAACGAGACACTTCCTGTGATTATAGCAAGTAACATAACTGCTTATGAGGAAACCCTCCTCTTAGAGGTACTTAGGAGACGGATGAAAGCTATTGGATGGACTCTTGCTGATATCCCTAGAATCAGCCCAAATGTGTGCATACATCAGATCCTGCTAGAAGATGGTGCCAAAGCTGTGCGACAGCCACAAAGGTGACTCAATACATTGATCCTTGATGTGGTAAAGAAAGAGGTCTCTAAACTTCTTTCTGCAGGTATAATCTACCCTATTTCTGATAGCCAGTGGGTAAGTCCAGTTCAGGTAGTGCCTAAGAAAACTGGTATTACAGTTATACGTAATGAAGAAGGTGAGCTAGTTCCAACTAGAGTCCAGAATAGTTGGAGAGTATGTATTGACTATAGAAAATTGAATTCTGTGACTAGAAAGGATCACTACCCCCTTCCCTTTATAGATCAGATGTTAGAAAGACTGGCTGGTATATCACATTACTGTTTTTTGGATGGTTTTTCTGGATACTTTCATATTTCTATTGCCCCTGAGGATCAGGATAAAACCACATTCACATGTCCATTTGGAACCTCTGCATATAGATGTATGCCATTTGGCTTATGTAATGCACCAGGCACTTTTCAGCGTTACATGGTTTCCATATTCTCTGATTTTCTTAAGCATTGCATGGAAGTTTTCATGGATGATTTCACTGTTTTCAGTGATTCTTTTGATGCATGCTTAGCTAGTTTGGACAATATTTTGGAAAGATGCATTCAATATAATCTTGTGTTAAATTTTGAAAAATGTCATTTCATGGTTAAGAAATTAATTGTTTTGGGCCATGTTATTTTACATGATGGTATTGAGGTTAATAAAGCTAAAGTTGATATTATCTCATCCCTTCCATATCCTTCTTGTGTGAAAGATGTACGTTTCTTTTCTTGGGCATGCTGGATTTTATAGAAGGTTCATCCAGGATTTTAATAAGATAGCACTGCCATTATCTCGTTTATTACAGAAAGATGTGGGTTTTGTTTTTGATGATGCTTGCAGGTATGCATGGGATGAGTTAAAGAAGAAACTCACTACACCCCCCATTATTCAGTCACCTAATTGGAGCCTTCCATTTGAGCTCTTGTGTGATGCTTCAGATTATGCATTAGGTGTTGTTCTTGCCCAGAGAGTAGAGAAGAGACAACATATCATAGCCTATGCCTCTCAAACACTAGATGCTGCTCAAGCTAACTACACTACCATAGAGAAAGAGCTATTTGCTCTCATCTTTGGGTAGAGATGTTTCGATCTTACATCCTTCACACCAAGGTGACTGTCTTTACAGATCACTCAGCTATCAAATACTTGTTCAAGAAACTGGACTCCAAACCCCGTCTCATTAGGTGGGTGATGTTGATACAAGAGTTTGATGTGGAGATTCGTGATAAGAGTGGTGTAAAGAATATAGTAGCTGATCACTTGAGTAGGATTGAATCACCTCCGGTAACATCTTTACCCTTAGATGATTTCCCGATCAAAGGCTCTGTGAGGTTGTTGTTTCTATCCCTTGGTATGCTGATATTGCAAATTATTTAGTTGCATCTGTTTTACCAGTTGACATGAATACACATCAATTGAATAAGTTTAAGAAAGATGTTAAATTCTATATATGGGATGATCCTTACTTGTGGCACATTTGTAGTGATCAAATTATTAGGCGATGCATTCCTGATGATGAATTTGAGTCTGTCCTAACTTTTTCCTATACTCTTGCATATGGGAGACATTTTAGTGCTAAGCGTACTGCTAGGAAAGTTTTAGAAAGTGGATTGTTTTGGCCTAGTCTATTTCATGATACCCATGAATTTTGTAAGAAGTGTTCCATGTGTTAATTTGTGGATACTATTTCTAGGAAACATGAGATGCCCCAACAACCCTTATTATTCTGTAAAGTCTTTGATGTTTGGGGAATTGATTTCATGGGGCCTTTTCCCACTTCATTTAGTTATCTGTATATCTTGCTGGCTGTGGATTATGTGTCCAAGTGGGTTGAGGCTATCCCCACTCGTACTAATGACTCTTCTGTAGTGGTTTCCTTTGTTCGATCTCACATTCTTTATAGGTTTGGCATTCCCAGAGCTATCATTAGTGATCAAGGAACTCATTTTTGCAATTAGAGTTTGCAGAACTTGCTTAGGAAGTATGGTGTGATGCATAAGGTAGCCACTCCATACCATCCTCAGATGAATGGTCAAGTAGAAGTCTCTAATAGAGAGATCAAGCTCATTTTAGAAAAGACGGTGCAATCCAACCGGAAGGACTGGAGTAAAAGGCTCGATGATGCACTTTGGGCATATCGCACAGCATATAAAAGTCCCATTGGCATGTCTCTATACAGGATTGTCTATGGCAAAGCATGTCATTTGCCAGTAAAGGTAGAGCACAAGGCGTATTGGGCAATAAAAAGGTGCAACCTCGATCTTGCTAGTGCTGGTGCTAAAAGAAAGTTGCAATTGCAAGAGCTTGAAGAGTTAAGAAGGGAAGCTTATGAGAATGCTAGGATTTATAAGGAAAGAACTAAAGCAGCCCATGACAAACTCATTATGAAGAGAGTATTCCAAGTGGGCCAAAAGGTTCTACTCTACTCCAGATTGAAACTCATGCCTAGAAAGCTTCGCTCTAGATGGGAGGGGCCCTTCATTGTCATTGATGTTTTTCCATATGGAGCTGTGCAAATCAAAAGGGAGCCAAATAGAAAATGCTTCATCATCAATGGACACCGCTTGAAGCCATTCTATGACGGATTCTCCACTCAAGCAGTGGAGGTTACTGCACTGCGAGACACCACGTAGACCCCGGTTGTATTCCTTCCTTCACTCTTTTATTTTGCATTGTCATATTATTAAGTTGAGTAGTGCTGCATATTACTTGTCTTTGTGCTTTGCTATAACCGTTTTGCATTGAGGACAATGCATTGTTTAAGTAAGGGGGAGGGATCAACTATTTTGAATATGAAAATTGAAAGTTTTAAGTAACTTTAATATGATGCATCCTTGATTTGAAAAGTGATTGATCATGTTTTGAGATAATAGACTAAGTGGCAATGAATTTGACTTAGGTGAATTTAGGCTAGTAATCATATAGACCTAGTGAGATTTTGAGCCTGATGCATTTTTTTTCAGTGTGTACCCCTTATCTCTTTACTTGATCTAGAACTTGACTTGAATCTTATTTGAGGCCACATTTTATGTATGTGTATTCATGAAGATGATAAAGGCATTCATTTCATTTTAGCCAGATAAGCCAAATAGCCTATCCTTTTCATACATATACCCTTTGTTTAGCCCCTTTGAGCCTATATTTTATTTTTTTCTCACCCCATAACACACAAAAAATTCCTACCCTTTTGAATGTCTTAGGAGTTGAAGAGCATTGCATTATATCTATTTTGGATGGAAGAACATGTATAAAATTAGGAATTGGGTCATTGTGAAAAGTATGATATGTTGTCTTGAAAAAAAAAAGCAATAAGATTCCGTTCCGCTGGTTTAAGCTGTGCTTAGTAACCGGGGGTCTTCATCACCAATGTTGATTTTCGCGTCAAACAACCAGTAAGAGCTATGAGCGTGCTAGTAGCATATTAGTGCTATTGAGTTATAAATGTTTGAGTAACCGGGCCTTTGTATCACCAATACACAGGTTCACGTCAAAAGAATATATATATATATATATATATATATATATAACAGCCGAAGAAAATTGCAAAAAGAAAAAAGAAAAAAAAAAGAGAAAGGAGAAGTAATGACCCAGTTCAAGTGTGATTTGGTTTCTTTTATCCTGTTTCATCCTATTGCATCATTCTCTTCATCTTCTAGGATATTCAACTTTGTTTCTCCAAACACTATACCCTTTCTTTCTTAGCCTTAGACCCATTACAACCTAATAAAAGTCCTTTGGATTTATGTTTGCATTTGCTTTGCTAGTGGTGGAGAACTTATATCCTTGTCAAGCCTATGGAAAGAGTACTGGATAGAGTGGATTTGAGTGTAAACACAAGCTTATACACTTTTGAGTGATGAGAGACATACACATATCCTTGGTGAGGGATATCTAGCTTAGATATTCCTTTGTCAAGTAAATTTCCATGAAGTTTGTTTTCTTAAGTCATGAGAAAATCACTTGGATAAAAGAGGTGTTAAAATGCTTTTGTTTACTTTTTACTTGTGATTGGAACATTCACTTTTGAAGTTTTGTTTTATTTTATCTTGTTATACTCCCTTGGTCTTGATTTGTTTTGCCCAGGAGTGCAAATGATAAGTGTGGGGGAGTTGATAAATCCCAAATTTAATATATTTTATCCCACCTTATTCATTTATTTTGGGAATTATTTTAGTCTAATTTGGATTTATTAGATAATATTTGGATTATTAGCCAATTTTAGGAAATAATATAAATTTGAATGGATAATGATATTATTGGGCCTAAATTGATAATATTTTAATTGTTATATTATGATTGGAAAATATTTCCAATTATATGATAAATCACGATTTTATTAGATTCTTGCAGGATAAGGAAAAACATATTAGAAGATCCTACGGTGCAGAATTTTTCTTAGAAGCTAAAATAGAATCTGATAGTTGAATATTATTGGGCTTCTTAAATTTTAATGAGCCCAAGTTGATACCCAAAAAACTCTCTTCTCCTCCCTTTTAATTACCCTAGCCGTCACAGATGCAAAAGGATGCATATACGCAGACTCACGGACTGACACTGCTGGAGAGGGAGACACGGCAGATGCTGAAGGGGGACGCACAGACGTTGATATACGGCTAGAAGCTCCCTTATTCGGCTGCGAACACCCATCCCCTGACTATCATAAATCCCTTCAATTGACCCCCTTCATCATCATAACTGAACTAAACCCTTATTGATTGTCTTGCTTTTAATTATTCTCTTTGCTTAGCCTCTTAATTCCTTTTTCAAAAAAAAAAAACCCAAAGATTGCATTCCAATTCATTTAGGTTAGTTTCATTCTCATATAGATTTTAGAGTTATTTGCATTTAAGTAACAGAGTCTTGCATTTTAATTTAGGTCCATTCTATTGCATCTTTTGTCACTTAAAAATCAATCCTAAAAAAAACCCATAGCTTGCTCCTTAGAAGAATAATCTAGGTTGACCCTAAACTACATAATAAATTAGGACCTAATTTAATTGATTGCTTTAGCGACAGAAGCACGCATCAACCTGGAAATGAAAACTAAATCAGAACATCTCCACTTTTGAGGGATCTCCTGCAACTTCAATCGTTGAGAAAAACAGGATAAGGACGTGAATTGAATGTGATGATTCATCATCTCAAAAGAAATAAAAATTACATAGTCACGCTAATTCTAGAACCAGTGATGGTAAAGCAAACCCACAGTCCATTTATATTGTGTTTAAGTCTGTTCGAATCTATGACCTGCCTCTCATTTATATACTGCCTCTAAGCTTCAACAAACGATGAGGAAATATTGCATATTCGACAAATGTTGCAAAGTGAATAAACTAGATTCAATCATTCCCCAATTATTCTTTGCAAATGAGTTGTGGTTTATCTTTTGAACCGAGAGTTTTATTTTTAAGCGTGATGTTATCTTATGGATGCAGGTATTCATCATGCGACCAAAACCAAGGGATTTGTCACACCCCCAAGATTTTTCAATCACCAGCTGCCGCAGCAGCAGCAGCTTCTGTTACTGCTGCTTATGCTTTGACCAAGGCTGAGAACTTGGATTTCAAGCAGCTGGACGATATAAATGTTAAGCCAACTGAAAATGATCGTCCTAGAGAAGATGTCACAGTTAAAATTGAGTCCTTTGAAAAAGAAAAACAGGTGTTGGAATTGTCACTTGCAGAAGCCAAGGCTGAAAATTCTAACCTCAGAGGCGAGATCGATGAAGTTAATAATACTCATGCTGAGTTGTCCAAGGTATTTAGTACAAATTTCATTCTGAGTTGTGCTATAATTTAAACTGGCGGTAATAGCTGTATTTATTATTGATTTTTTTTTTTTCAGGAACTCCAGTCAGTCCGGGGACAACTTGTGGCGGAGAGATCAAGATGTTTTACACTTGAGGTATAAAACCAATTCCTATTTCTGAAGTAAAATTAAATTTTGCTGATTGTGGGATAGCATTTTATTGTTTTGGTAATATTTATTTACAGGCAAAAATTGCTGAGCTACAAAAGGTGCTGGAATCAACTCAGTCTGTGGAAGATGAGGTCCAGGCTCTTCGTAGACAGAAGTCTGCTCTGGACCAAGAGATGGAGCTTGCTTCTGCCAGGCGGCAAAGTTCTGGTATGGCGTGTGGCAATGGCTCGGTGGCAGCGAGAAATAAAACAAGGCAGACAGATACTTCTTTTAAACTGGAATATTGATGAAGCCTGGCGTGAGGAACCCCTCAAGTTCCTTAAAGACACAGATTACATGCGGATCATAGCATTTTTTTTAAAAAAATATTTAGGGATATCTCTGGTGTTACCTTTTTAGTATTGAAATATATGGATAAACTTTGTGAGTACTCCAATTTTGAAGGGCTGAAACTTTCAAGAGTAGAGGGAAGACAAAGTAGCATTTGTATTTCATTCCATTGGACATGATATTCTTTTGATTTTCAGGCTATTTATGTTTGGATTGAGAGAAAAATGAAGGCAAAATAGGGGAAAGAGAATATTAAAAAGAAAATTTTTTAAAAATGATAAAAAAATTTACTATTTTTAGGAGTTTTTCCTCGTAGTATTTATTTCCCCTTTAAGTTTATCTCCATCTAAGTATAGGGATAATTACTTATGGTTCTATTAAATTCTTCAAGTTTTACCTGCCTTATTACCCTTGTAATCTTATTTTCATGTATTATTTATTATACTTGGAATTTTATGCATCTGGTGCCTTGGATCTTGACTTTGTTTTTGTGCAATTTAAGGTTTGGTTTTTATTGTAGTAACAACTAGATTATTGTGTTTTCTTTTATAATTTTTTGTTATGATAATTTCTTCTCTACAGACACTTTGGATGGTTTTATTGAACAGCTTATAATTGTTGACATCCGTTGCATACGTTTTATACTTCATTGGATATCTTTATTGGTCATGTTATAGTTAAGGCTTATTTTATTTTTAGCTTCTCTTTGGACAACCCCTCTTAGGGTTTTAAGATTGGTAACTATTCTGTTTTTATAAGAATAAAGTTAATATTCATCCAGTCCTAAATATCAGATTTAGTTTGTACTTTGTAGTTAATTTTAAGCCTAAATGGAAGACTTTTTTTTTTCATTTTATCTCTTATATTGAATATTTTTTTTAAAATTAATTTGTCAAACTTATAAACTGATATACACACATATATATAATCGAATAATATAAAAATTTTAGAGAAATCATATCATATATATGTTATAATTAAGGGTTAAGTGATGAAAATATATTTTTCTTAGGTGTAAAAATACATACAAACTTTCTCAATCAATGGGAGTAAAAATGTCATCTCTGTTAATCACATTAACCGTCCATTACTTTTTGGTTTGTGGACTCCAAATTATCCACATGTCATCTATTTTTCCCCATATCTCCTTTATCTCTCTTTCTTCTTTCGTGTGTTTGGCATCACTTATTTTAAGGTAATAAGTCCTTATTACGTAAGTCGAGATAAAACTCCTCTCGCATACTTACCTTATATACTGTAAGTCACGATTTATAAATACTTATAAATAAAAAAATAAGTTATCTCGGTATACACAGACAAGCTTATTTTGCTTCTTCTCTATCTTCTTTTCTATCTTCCATGGCAGCTTCTTCGCCCACCTCCCATCTGCAAGTGTCATTCACTTTAAACACCCAGGTGAGATCCTTATGCATACTGAGATTTTCATTTTTATTTTATTCTTTCTTTAGTAATATACTGCTGGAGACAAAAATAATAAATCGACCAACATAGAAAAGGTGGTTCAAAAAACAACTCAAGAAGAAAGAATCGCATATTCCCCATCCCCCTCTGTATCAAAAACCATGTCATCACCATTCCAAGGAAATCAACCTTTCACATAATCCATTTATCAATATCAAATTAGCAGAGCGAATGGTGAGTTCAAACCCACATTCAACCAACAGATATTCTACGCCAAAATCCTCCAAAAATTTATCAATCAATTCATCCAAAACCTATCCAGGAATCTATCTGAATGTACTATGCTCTTATGACAAGAACCAACATTGAAGGTTCGGTGCGTTGAACCTGAACCAGAAAGGAGAAAGAATTAGGGGAAAATGAGAGAGAGGATAAAAGGGCAAGAACCTGCTGTAAGCTGTTGTTGTCAACCCTCAAGCGTAGGGGATAGGTCTATCCTGCCTCATCTTATTGATCAGCTTCTTCTTCAATCTGAACGTCTTGTGCGACGGCTACAATCAAATTAACATTGTTTCTTCAATGGGTCCGGTTTCTCTCATTATCCCTTTTCTCATCCTCTTTTATAATCTCTAAATCATATCCGTCCAATCAATCTGAAAAGTCAAAAATAACCCATGTCATTAAGTTATCACTCCTTCGACTTTTCTCTCCTCTTTTCAATCAACGGTCTAAATAGACTCCTCTTCTTAATCAACAGTCTAGATGGGCTCATGACGAATGATGAGAAAATGAGATGATGAGAGGATCTGCTTCCTTTCTTCAAGCTTCTTCGGACCAGTGATGCCAAGTGATGCTAGAGAGAGTGAAGAGAGAGAGAGAGAGGAGAAATAGGGAGAAAGAGATGACCCGTGGATAAACATGGGCCCACCAAATAAAAAAGTAACAGACGTCTATTGTGGTTAACCGAAATAGTATTTTTACTCAATTTGAAAAAGTTTGTGTGCATTTTTACACTCAAGAAAAGTATTCGTCTATGGTGTTTGATGCACATTTAAAAAAGGGTTAATATACAAATTTATCAATAAAGTTTTGTCCGAGGAGCGTCTGGTACAAATATCTTTTAGAAAGGGCAAAAATACCAATGAACAATTATAAAAGGGGCATCCACTACAAAAACCATTAAATCAGTATTAATGTCGTTAGGGGTTTTCTTCTCTTATAATTTAATGCCGTTAGTACGGATTAACGGTTTTTGTGGTGGATGCCCTTTTTTAATTGTTCATTGGTATTTTTACCCCTTCTAAAAGATATTTGTGACAGACGCTCTTCGGACAAAACTTCGTCGGTAAATTTGCACCTTAACCCTTTAAAAAAATATATAAGCATTTTTGTAGCTTAACCCTATAATTAAATAGTTTATTTAACTTTCTTGATCTCCTCAAAATAGATAAATAATTTTTATATTAAGTACTAGGCAAGTAACAACGGATAGTGTAAATACTTCCCCTAAGATTAATATCCAACAAAATGCAGTACAATAGCAATTTATTGGTACAAAATTACAAATGTCTCTCTCATTGTGCACTGAGAACTCAGTGGAACATCGTACAGAAGAAGTAGCTCATAACTTGGAAACAAGTCTAACTTTGCTGTGTGAAACAAGATCCTTGCGCAATATTTTACCTGCAGCTGACCTTGGAATTGCATCAATGAATCTTACCATTCTGATTTTCTTATATGGAGCCACCTGAAATTTTTTCATATTTATTATCAGTAGGTAAAATAACATCAAGATGGCCAAAAGAGAATATATGAAGCAGGACCTTTGTGACCAAGCTTGCTTGGCCAAGTATCTATTTAAAGTCCTATAGAAAAGATATACTAGAATAAGTGTCTGTTCGGATAACAATGGAAAAGTGTTTTTTTTTTACAAAACCTTGGTTTTGTCAAAAAGTCATCTGAACAACCCATCAAATGTCATAATCCCTTTTTCATTCAAAATCTTGGTTTTGGGGCCAAAACCAAGGTTTTGACATAATCTTTTTTTTCTTTTCTTTTTTCTTGCTTGTGCCCCACACCACACTCTCTCCCATCTTTTTTTTTTTTAATTTCGATGTTCTCTCCGTTCTGTCTCATCAGATTCTTTTTTTAATTTCAAAATTTTAATACCTCTTTTATCAATATAAGATCTATTTATCTAATTTGATTATATTAGAAAAATTAGTTAAATTAATTAACATTACATATAGACAAATTTATTTCATTTTTGATATTAATTATAAAATTTAATGTTAAATAATGGGTTAAGATGCATCCTTTTTAATGCCGTCAGGGTTGTTTTCTCTTATAATTTAACTTCGTTAGATAAAATTTAACGGTTTTGTTAAATCTGGACCTTAACCCTTAAATAATATATAAAATATAATCTTATCTTTATATGTAATTATCATAAAAGTTAATGTCCTTTTTAGTAATTTGACCATGAAAAAAGCTATTCTGATCACAACATCTAAACACTATCATTACCTCAAAATCACTTTTTTCCCATAATCTATTTTCTCTATAATCTATTCTTTAAAAGCTATTCTCCATTTTTCCTCAAGAAACTATTCTCCAAAAACTAATAAGAACACAACCTAAGATTCAAGTTTTTAGGGGTGGCCTAGTCTTATTGATAAGATTCACGTAAAGAATGTTTGAAATTTCAACCAATTTTTTTTTTTTTCATTTTTGTCTTCAATAATTACGTGTTATATTTGTTTTAATTATATCTCATTCACTTCTTTTTCTTTTTCTATCTCTTCATAAATAAGTATATTTTTAAAAAAGAAAAGACATTTTTTTTATATATTTATTGTCTTTAACCAATTGTAACTATTGTTTTTATTCACATAATTCAGTTGTTTGTATCTTCTATATAAGATTAAAAGAGAGTATATTTTCTGATATATTGGTTATAACTAAAACTAGGGACAATCTCACTGAGACAAATTGACCAAACCCTAACTGCAAAGCTAAATGATGACTGACCTGGCTGGCGACAAATTGAATGACTTGGTCTTCTGTGATCTCAGAACCTGCTGCTTTTACCACATACGCCATTGGTATCTGTCCAGTTTCTACATCTTCAACCCTGCAAGTCCATTAATAGAATATATTTTATCCTGTCAATATATATAAAAATACATTCTACATGTAAAAATATTAAAGGAGATCTGAGAAAAAAAAGTTGATGATTTGATATTATTGATTAGGCAAACGCACGGTATAACAGCTGCATCAACAATATTGGGATGGCTAATCAGCAGAGCTTCCAGTTCTGCAGGAGCAACCTACCATACCAAAAAACATTACAAATGTAAGTAATAAAATCATGGATTGCACTTTTAGAGCTTGTTTGGATTAGCGTTAGTAAAAGTTAATTTTATCTCAATTGATTTTTATATATTGAAATTGTGATAAAAAAAGTTAGTTTGATATAAACTTATTTGGATAATACATTGAAAAGTTAATGTTAGGAGGTTTAAATTTGACAAGAAGTCAGAAAAAGCAATTGCTCCAGCTTTAAAATTGCTTTTGAGCAAAAAAAGTTAGTTGCCCACAAAGCCATGTCAAACAACATTTTGGACTTAAATTGGCTTGTTCAGTTGAAAGGGTTAGTTTAGGAACAGTGTTTGCCATGCCAAACACACTTATATGTTTGGAGTGAAGGATTTGAAAGGGGGAGGAGAGAAAATTTTTATGAGTTAAATTAAAAAGTGGGGTTATAGAAGTTTAAAAAAGGAAATATATAGGATAAAAGAGTAAAAAAAATAATTAAAAACTTTTAACCCCACTTCTTTAATTTTTTAAAATCCAACTTATAAACATTTTCCTTCCAAATCCCTCGTAGCAAACAGCATCTTAAAGTTCTGTCTCTTCAAAGTAATATACATGCAACCTACTTCCCCAATTTTCAATGGGAGAATTGCCCAAAAATACCTTGGAGGCAAATTAATTGCTGATTGCTACCAAGCGTGCAAGCGATCTTCCGTATGTGCAAGTGATCTTCCATTTTGTGCAAGCCATCTTCCGTGTGTGCAAAAATCTTCCATATAAATGTGCAAATAATCTTCCATTGTGTGCAAAATATCTTCCGTTATGTGCAACAGATCTTCCATGGTAGCAATCAGCAATTAATTTGCCTCCAAATTATTTTTGGGCAATTCTCCCATTTTCAATTCATAGAAAATTCATGAAACTTGCACTCACATCCCCTCTTGTAATTTTCAACTTTTCTAAGCACCAACTTGAGTTAAAAGGTTCAAACAAAACCTAGAAATGAACTTACTATAAAAATTACCTGATACCCATTATGTTTGATCAGCTCCTTTATTCTTTCAAGGACATAAACAAATCCATCCTCATCAACATAAGCAAGATCACCTGTTTTCATCCACCCTTGTGAGTCAAGTGTAACACATGTTGCTTCCATATTCCCTAAATATTCTTTCATTATTGTAGGACTTTTAAGCCATAACTCTCCTTCCTTCCTTGCAGGCAAACTCTTCCCTGTCTCAACATCCACAATTTTTGCACAGAATGTTGGAAGTAGCCTCCCACACGAGCCGGGGCGAGCTTTAGCATCTTTGTCGAACACGAAAAATGTTGCTGCCCCACAGCTTTCTGTTAATCCATACCCTTGCCTAAGCTCAACCCAAGGAAACATGTTTCTAAATTCTTCACTTAGTTCCTTACTCAAAGGTGCAGCACCAGAACCAACTTTTCTAAGGCTTGACAAGTCAACCCCAGATTTGGTTCCATATTTCACAAGAGCAAGAATCACAGGAGGCACTGCAGGTAAGTTGTTGACTTTATACTTTTGAATTGCAATAAGCATTTCTTTCAAGTCAAATTTCTGCATTATAACTGATGTAACACCCCTACACAACAACCCCAACCCAAAGAACATCAACCCATAAATGTGAAATATTGGGATGAACCCCAAAAAGACATCATTTTGGGATGATGTTACATCTGCAGACCAAGTCAATAAACTTATTATGGATATGATATTAGCATGTGTCAAAACCACACCTTTACTAATCCCTGTTGTGCCTGAAGAGTACAATATAGCTGCTGTGTCTGATTGAGAAAAATGAACTTTAGGAAGCTCTTCTGGGTAATTATCTGAGCAGCCTTCAATTAACTCTTCAACTGACACCATTTCACCATCGGGCTGACGAGTAGTGAGAATTATAGGAACCCCAGTTGGTGCAAGTTTCTTCATTTCCTCTGGTGCTGAAATGGCCAATTTAGCACATGAATCTTTCACTTGCTTGGCCATTTCTGATGCTGTGTTGAGAGGATTTGCTGTGGTAAGAATAGCTCCTATTGATAACACAGCAAGGCATATAGTTGGGTACAAAATTGAATTTGGTGACAGAACAAACACCACATCGCCTTTTCGGATACCAATTCCGTGGTATAAACCTGAAGCAAGGGAGTGAATGGAGCTTTGAAGTTCACCATAGCTTATGGTTTGGTTAGTTGAAGAATCAATAAAGGCAGGCTTTTTAGCAGCTAGTTGGTGTGCATGAGGGAAGTGTGAAAGAACAAGACTTGCAACATCAAGATCAGAACTTGTGGGGATTTCATGCTTAGCACTAAGCTTAGCAAGAGAGTGATATATCCCAGTTCTTGAATCAAAACCACTCCTTTCATCAAATGAAGCAAGAGGTTTTCTTGGTTCTTCTTCAATGGCAGAAGACCAAGCAACTTCCTCTACTGATGATGACATTTTTTTTTTTTTTTGCCTGCAAATTCGACTGATTGGTACTGAGGCAAAATGAGAGTGAAGCATAAAGAAGTCATTTATATTAATGATTGTGTTGATGATGTTCGGAAAGTACAAGGATTAGCATTGTTAAGGATGTCAATTCTTGGGTAGAGACAACATGAGAATGCAATAACATCATTGTTGGCTTTTTGTGCGTATTTTATGAAGCCGGCGGAGAAGCTGAGAGCCGGCGATGAATTATATATACTCATGAGGTGGTTAACGTAAGATACATTTATCTAATTTGATTAGACTAAGAAAATTAGTTAAATTAGTTAATATGATATGTATTCTTTAACATACCCTAGCCACCTTCCTTAATTCTCTCTTTCTCTCTCTCCTTGTTGATTATTATTAAGAGAGCACCAATAGAGGTCAATTAGGAAAAGATTGATAAATATAAAAACTTTGTCTTATATTTAAGATCAAGATTAACTTCTCAAATATATCTTCTATTAAGGATCAGAGGAGTGTGTATATATATATATAGTGGGGATATGCTGTGTGCAAAAGGGATGAAAATGAGATTGAATATTCTTTTAATCAACATGAAGATTTTAATGGATATACGTGTGGAATTGGTCTTCTTTCAATTAAATAATTGTTAAATGTCTCTAAATAAACAAAAACAGTGACACAATCTATGGTTAGATTAGGGGCACTCAACATCTTATAAAGAAATGAGAGGAATTTGAAAAGGGGAAAAAGATAGAGGGTTTTATGGGCTTACCATAATCTCCTTTCTCTGTCTCTCTTGTTGTCTAAGAACCTGTTTGAGTTAGCATCTAAAAAGCACGTTCACGTAAGTCAAGATAAAATTCTTCTCACATACTTACTTAATTTGTATACTGTAAATCACGTTGTAAAAATAGCTTCTATCGTTAACCCAAACGGGCACTAAGTAGCCTGGAGAGAACCCAATATGAAATTTCAAAAGGATGGATTTGAAGCGATATTTTTTTTGTGATATTTTTTTTGTGTTGATTTAAAGGATTTACAAATATAATTCTCCGTTTTGATTGTGTAGAAGCTATCAATCTAATCTCTAAGGTTTTTTTTGGTTCAACGAAAGTTAGGTTAAGTGAAATTTATTTAAGTTAGGTCAGAGGAGGTTATAATATTATTTGGTTCAATAAATGTTAGGTTAAGTGAGGTTTGTTTAAGTTTGGTTAGGTTATAATTTAAGTTAGGTTAAACGAGGTTAAAATGTCCTTCTACATATTTTCCTTCTTCTTTTATAATGTATTTATTAATAATAATTATTTATAAAATTATTATTTATAAAATAATTATTCGTGTAAACATATAAATAATTATTTATAAAATTATTATTATTTGGAAAGTTCATTGAATCATGAGGTCAAGTTTTACAGGGGAGGGCAGTGCTGGAATTTTAAAAAATTGCCATGGGCAATTTAGTCACAATTGAAGACAAACATTCTCTCACCTAGAAAAAACCCCAATTTTGGAGGGTTCACAACCTAGGTTAGGTGATCACTAGAAGACAAAAAAATATCCAACACCTAATCTAACCTCCTTCCAGCCAAACACCACCTTTTTACCTCCAACCCACTCCAACCTAACCTAACCTCCAACCAAACAAAACCAACCACACCCCAATTTAACTTAACCTTCAACCAAACAAAACTTAAGGGTTGTGACCAGATCACCTATTTATAGATGTCTTTGATGAGAGTAGGATGCTTTTGCATAGAGAATGGAATGTTTTGATCTCCTGTACTCTTAGGGAGGATCTTCATTCTGGAAATTACTTGGCGAAGTCCTCACACGGACACACGGTATGTTGGATTCCTATTGTACTCTTGATTACTCTTCAACCTTTCACATGACAAAGGGATGTTGACGAGGGAAGTATGATCTTGTTTGTACTTTTTTTTTATTTTTTATAAGTTCAAGTATTCTCTTGTTGAAGAAAGTCACATTCAAGGCATCATTTGGTACTAAATATGAGTACCTATCACTCTTTTTTTATAAGCACGTGTAATTTTTTTATCAGAGACAATTATGTTTGAGGTATGGTCAAACACAAAATGTGAAATTTTTTTTATTAAAATTCTAAATTTGAACCTTAATAATGAGGAAAGAGTAATACTTCCTCCATCCCTATGTATAAGAACATTTTTTTTTTAATAGGTTTGTCCTTAAATATAATATTTTTTTTGAGTTTGTCTCAATAATAAATACATTTTTTCTCATTTTGCCCTTAATTAATTATTATATACATACATTATCTTTAATCATTTTCTCATTACTACCGTCTTTCTCATCCATTCATAAATTAGGGCATTTTTGAAAAAAAAAATTAAATTTTCTACATAATTATTACATTTAACAACTTTTAATTGTTTTTTAGAATCTTACGATTCGATTGAAAGGCTCTTATATACAGGGACGAATTGAGTATTAAAAAAAGGACCATACTTACATCAAGTTCCTTATGTCCATTACATCAAATTCTCTAACCACACATGACCGTGCGTCTAATTTTTTTCATATGGGTTTATAGTTAAATGATAATAATTTAAAAATAAGATACATAATCATATGTGATTGGAGAACTTGTTAAAATAGATCTAAAAAAGTTGATATAGGTATTTTCCTGGAAAAAAAAAAACACACTCCAATCAAAAGAAAGTTGAGACTTTTAATGGAGAAATGCATGTTACAAGGGAACAAAAGGTTAGGGACTGACTTGTAACTTTCTTTTAAGATTAAGAGCTATAATAATTAAGAAAACAACAAACACGAATATTTGCAATTTCAAATTAAAAAAAATCAAAATGTTTGGTAGGTTTCATTGTGAGCTCGAAAGCTTCAGTTCAGGTTATGTGGTAGAATAGGTGAAGACTTGAAGAGAAGGTGACAATAAAGAGCCCACAAGACATTTAATTCTTTCTACGCACCATACTAAATAACTAAATTAAACTTCTTTAAACTTTACAATATCCTTTTTTCTGTCATATGGTCTGAACATTTTTCTAAAATTATTATAGATAATAAAATTACTCTAGTTTCATGTAAGCATTTTTCGCAGAGTACATCAACAGTGTAAAGGACAAAAAAAAAAGTACTACATCCGATCCTAAATATAAGACAAGGTTTATAGTGCAGTTTACACTACAAACTTTATCCTATATTTAGGACCGGAAGGAGTATAATTTACGTTTTTATACTCTCTATCATTTTTTTCACTTTACGTTAAAACAGTTTAAAATGAAAAGAAAAGGAAATTTCAATTTCCGCCATGGAAACTATATGGCGTTAAGACTATTAGCTCTGCAGAAACTCATCAACCTTTCTTACCACTTTCATGCATTTTCTTTCTCACTTTTTTTTTCCAACCAGCAGGTCAACCTTTCACAAAATTATTGTTCTTTTTTACTGGTTTTTTTATTCTACTTTTTACATCATTTTTATAAGATACAAATAAATGAATTACTTAGATTAAGAAGTTCGTTAAATGCAATAAATATGTAAAAAAAATATAACTCATTTTTCAAAAACACTCTTATTTATGGAAACAAAAAGGGTGAGTGTGAGAGGGAGAATGAGTATAGTTAGTTAATGTGGCAAAACTAACCAATACTTAATGGGATAAAAATAAAAAATGATACTAAAAATTTCAACTGTCATTTAAAAATAGAAATAGGTCATCCCTTTAAAAAATTATATAGAGAGATGGAGCGAGTAGTCAGAAAGTTTTGTCCCTACATTCGTGTGCTTGCTCTGGTCTGTAATATAAGACATTATTAATTAATTCACCTGAACAAAGGAATGTTAGTTAATTTATTTAGTGTGTCTTAAATTCATCAAATTTTATTTTACCCTTATTAATATGACTTTCAAATATGTATTTAATATTTGTCACATTTTTCTTTCTCATGCAAGGGATGGAAGTGGAAAACAATTGTTAATTACCCTTTCAACCTCTTATATTTTAGACCAAAATTTTATTTCAGAAGACTTCTTATATCATGGACTAGAGGGAGTATATCATTTATACATAGAGATGGAAGGAGTAGTTTTAAATATGTTTTTGATTCATTTTATAAGGCATTTAATAGTTTTAAGGAGTATTAAATTCTTTTTTTCATATATACCCCTAATTAATAAGGGTAGGGTCCATCATTTATTATAAAATCCAAATAACCGAATTGTTTTGTTTTAAAAACAGTTAAAATTAATTAAAAGTGATAAATATGTAAAATATGCATTTTCTTTCTAAATATGTTCTTATTTATATAAGTGGATTGATGCGGGTGGAAATTAAGATGACAAAGAATATATGGGAAAAAAGTAATGAGAGAGAGTATATCAATTAAGGATAAAATGATAAAGTGTATTTAATATTTAGACAAACCGAAAATAGAACTTACAAAAAGAGATGAACCAATTTAAAAAACTAGATCTTATAGAGACAGAGGGAGGATGATGCTAAGAGTGTCGTGTAGTTAACAAAGATAATATTAAAAATTATTTAAATTTTATAATAGTGATGAGAAATCCTTTAAAAAAAGCTTTAAAATTGTCAAAAGATTAAAATATATTCATAATATTTAAAAAGTGTTAAGGCCTTATTCATCTTTTTCAAAATTAATAAAAAATGATAGAATTGTCCCCGGAGTTTAATTTTCACTTTGATAAAACTGTGAAAACTTTATCAGAATTTGTGAAATCTTTGTCAGATCTTGTGAATTTTGATTTGCAACTTGTGAAATTTTTTTAAAAATTTACAAAAAATTACCCAAACTAATGAAGTCTTTATTAGTACTTGTGAAATCCTTATTAAATTTTGATAATCAAAATTTGCAACTTGTGAAATTCTTTAAGAAAATTTTGAAATTCTTTTGAGAACTTGTGAAAATCTTACCCAAACTTATAAAACCATTATCAGATATTGTGAATCAAAATTTGCAAATTGTGAAATTCTGTAAGGGAGTTATTAAATTATTTTGAGAACTTGTAAAAACCTTATCCAAACTTGTGAAACTCTTATAAGATCATGTGAATTCACATTTGCAACTTGTGAAATTCTTTAAAGAAGTTGTGAAATTCTTTTGAAAACTTTATCCGAATTTATGAAACCCTTATCAGATCTTGTGAATTTTGATTTATAATTTGTGAGATTTTTTTGAGAGAGGGACAATCATATCATTTTCTTTTAATTTTGAAAAAGACGAATCAAATTCTAACACATCTTTAGTATTATGAATATTCGAAATACTTTTTTATTTGTTAACATTTTTAAAGTTCATTTTAAAGAATTTTTTCTGAATTTAATGCCTTTAGTTGTTTTGACTCATAAATTTTTATGACCTAGTAAAGTAATTGAAAAGGGGTGGTAATAATTGGGTCGCTTTTTCTTTATCATTTAGTCGATATAAAAATTGAAAAACAGTGGCTTGAAATTTGAAAAGAATAAATGAGCATCACAAGGACTTTCCTAACAGTTTGGTAATTTTCATATATTGATTAATAAAATGATTTCTTACAAATCAGAATATTGATATGGGGGCATAGATACTTGAGAAAAAACATTTAAATACTATTTAAATTTCAATTTCTCTACTCTTCTTGTCAACCCTGTTAATCTTATTATCAACAAAATTAATTTAATATTTTAAAATTTAAGTGTTATTTAAACGTTTTTTTCCTTTATACTTTCGAAAACTGAGGAAAAAAGGAATGGAAAAGAAAACGGGGAATAACAACGAGGGGCTTAACAGTGAAGAGAATAAATTCGTCACGTGGGAATATATTCATCATTGGCTACCAACTGCCATTGGAAAGACAGGAACAGAAATGTTGTTGAGTCAATCTCACAAATGCCAACCATCAAATAAACAAATTAATTATTCATGTTTTAAGTTTGGAGAAATTCTTGTGTGAAATTGGTCTGTCACATCATTTATGGTGTAATATCCTAAATTTTGGGATTGGAGGCTTGGAAATAAGCCTAAATTAAGTGGACTGCTAAGCCCCAATTTAACAGGTGTCCCAAATTTATCCCCTAATGATTCTAATATCTTTGGGGTATTAAGAAAGTAAAATGATGAATTTTGGAGAAAGTAATTATGTTTTTGGTGAAATCGCTTATGAGGTAGTAAGCTTGTCATGTTCATTTGAATGATCAAATGATAATAAAAAATTATGAGATTTTAAATGATGAAAGTAGACATCCTAAGCTTTAATTTGATAGGTCATATGAATCAATTAGAGCTATACAC
Organism: Inga oerstediana; assembly: GCA_963210345.1. NCBI lineage: Eukaryota > Viridiplantae > Streptophyta > Magnoliopsida > Fabales > Fabaceae > Inga > Inga oerstediana. Next base: position 82,696,322 of record OY723401.1, on the reverse strand, counting down.
AAAAAGATATGAATTTTTGAAGTCAGCACAGAAAAACTGTGAAATTTCTGGAACAGCATGTAAAGATTAAAATTCTGGGAATTTTGTGATTTCAGAAAGCAAACGTCTATATTTTTCCTTGAAACTAGACTCAATAAGGGTTCTATAGGTTTTAGAATCACCTCATTTCGATTTTTCTAGAATTAGTTATGATTTTTCAAAGTTTGGGCAGAAATCTGCCAGAATTTTGTAAAATCCGAATTTTGGAAAATTAAACAATTGATTAACATATTATAATATAAATGATAAAAGGAAAATCATCATCTTCCTCCCACTATTTCAGACGTGCTGCAGCCAAGGAGAGAGAGAGTTGTGCTCTTTTAGAGAGAGAAGGAGAGGAGAAAACTCATGAGATAGGTCGATTTCTTCGATGAATTCGTACCTAACGTGTATAATCCTTCTCCTAAGCTTCTCTTCTATATTGTTTGAGGCATTTGAAGCAAGATTCATGGTGTTTTGAAATTAGGGTTTTCAGCCACAAGAAGGAAAAGCTAGTGGGAGCTTGAGGTAACTTCCAAACTCTTGCATATTGACTATTCTGGCTGCTATAGACAATTTAATCGATGAAATTTCGCCGGATTGTCTTTGTGTGTAAAAATGGAAAATGGGTTGTGAGGGCTGTTATGCTGCCCAAATTGATACTAAATGGTAGTTGTAACCTAATGGAATAGTCAATAAAGTGGTTAGAAGTAGAAAGGAACATGTTTACGGAGCCGAAACCGAAAAACCCCAATTTTCCCCTTAAAACCTATATATTTGGGCCAGCATTGTAAATGGGTCTTAGAGTTGGATTTTCAATGATTTGATGATTCCATTGGATTCAGTGGGCGAAAATAGGTGGGGTTACAGTTGGGCACTTTTTCAGAAAAAGCCGAGAAAGCATAATTACGGAAACACCCCTAAAACCCTAAAAGTACGGCTGCCAAGGGCAATTTCGTAATTTTACATTGAATTTGATAATTCCAAGTTTGGAAATGGATTCCTTGGGCGAAAATATGTCAGGATAGCCCAGGTTAGAATTTCGAGAAAAGTACAGCCGGACCGGATATGATGGGGCCGGGTCCCCGAGGGTATTTTAGTAATTTTTCAAGATAGACTCATATAACCCCCAGAAACACTATAGAAGTGTCTAAATAGTACATTTGACATTGTAGGATTCAATATGGAGCCCCGAGCTGTTTGCACGTAGATCGAGGCACGCGTTTCGAGACGGAAAAAGGTTAAGGTAGGGGACTTACCTTACTTGCATGTATTTGATATCTTTACTTGTGTAATGATGTATGTGATTGCTTTACTTGATTGTGTAGAGCATATTTGAATAAATGAAGCTCTGTTTCTATTTTCGCTGTGGCCATAGTCTTATTGTATGAAACATTGACCATGCAGAAATGTCATTATGGGGCATACATCTAGATAAAGCTAACATGTCATATACATAGCATCAATCATGCATGCAATATGGTATCTGTTTCCTACTGAGATTCTCTTGAATCTCACCCTCCCTACCAATAATTTAGACAGGAGACGACAGAAGATATGTAAACAACAATGCGGAGTACCGTACGAGGGGATTACAATAGTGGAACGAAGACAGGAAGAAGTCTCCGTTTCACTGGAATGAGTTTAGACACCCTAGTAGCCTTGTGCGGCTACTTTAATCGTAAGTATCATGTACAAATCCCTATGGGGAGTTTATGTAATCATGCATATATTATCAATATAGTTATGCTATTCCTGTGTTGCCTACTGAACCACATATCGTTTTCTGCGAATACTCTGATAAAGGTAAAAGTAAAATAAGGGCGTGACATATGGTCTAACCAATAAAATTACGATAACATATAAGCTGATTTGGTATACCTCCTAAATATTAGTTGTCATTTTAATAAAATTGAAAATTTTCACAAGATTTATTGTTTTATTACTTGTGAAATCTTAATTAAGAGATTCATTTTTGAGAAAAAGATACTGAAATATCACTTGAATTTTAATATCCCAAATCAATGATTTCTCAAAAACCTGAGTTATCGATTGCTATACTTTTTTTGTCAATCTCATTACTCTTATTATCAACAAAACCAATTTGAGATTTTGAAGTACAAGTAGTATTTAAGTGTCTTTTTTTCTTTATTTTTTTAAGAAAAATAAACATGTGAATCACATGAACAATCAACTAAGATTAATATTAGTTAAGTTGTTATATTTTAGTTGATTAAACCAGAAATGATGTGACAAACTAGATTCACACAAAAATTTCTCTCATGTTTTTGTATACACATACACAATCTCTAATCTACTCTCACCCATCCTATTTGTGAACATCATTCTCAAATTCTATATTTAAGTACTCTTCAGATCCAATTTACAAGTTATTTTCACTAACTCTTTATTAAAATTTAATAAATTTTTAATTTTATCACTATTTAATATGTAACATAGCCCATGAAAACAAAGTCAATAATAATAAATGATATAATTATACATTTATATAAAAAAAAAATTGATGCTGTAACTTATAAATTATCACTAAAATAAACCTTTTCTCTCTGCCTTATAATTGAAACCAAATGAGTAGCAATATGTGTTTTTCTAAAAATCTAATGCACTTTTTCTATTTTTTACCCTCAATTAATTACATGTCCTCTCATATCCTTTTCACACTCATTCTCTCGCTCACTCATCATCTTCATAAATAAAAATATATTTAAAAAAAGTTACATGTCTTACGCAGTTACACATTTGTGTGATTTAGGAAGTTGTTACTTATAATAATAACTAAAGAGAGTATTTATTATAATGTACCACTAATTGCATCATCAAAACTAAGGAGGTGGAATTAGGTCATTAAATAGGAGTAATCCTAACAAAAATTGTCCTACCTCTTGTTCTAAATATAATACCTAGTTGATTTTTTTAGAAAAATTAAAGAAACAGAATAAATTACTTAATTATATTATATGTTATATACGATTAAATTATATAACAATTTATAAGTCAAATAAATTAATTTGGAAAAAAATAATAATAAATACTTTAAAATAATTTAATTGACTTCATTAATATCCCAAAAAAATCAACTAAATCTTATATTTAGGATCCGAAAGAATAATACCATATTTGGTCACTTACGGTAATGATATTTATTTCTTTCAAAGAAGGTGCCTTAAAGACAAGAAGGGAATATACCAACGGAAGTTGGCGCAGATGGGTAGGCATCTGCGCCACACCAATCCGTTCCTGGGTTCGATCCCAGGAAACGGAAGGTGTAAAGAATTTTCATTGGGAGCTCTCTTCCCTGGGGCGCCTCAAAGAGGTGAATTCCTGTCGGGCCTATCAGATTGGGGGCGTCAGGACTAGTCGGTTGTCGGGGGCCCATGTCGGTAAATCCGGCATTGGCCTTCAGGTTAACGCCGGATACCTGGAAGGTGGGTGCACCGAAGGCCAAAAATGATCCATTGCATAAACCATAAAAAAAAAAAAAGACAAGAAGGGAATATAGAGAGAGGGAGGGAAGGAGAGAGAATATATGTTCGTGTGGTATGAAGATGATGTTCGAGTTCGTTTGACTTACAAGTGTCAATTCTATAGCCTTACGCACACGCCCCCCCACCAGTGTTTCAAATCATCCCAACTTCTTCTTCTTCTTCTTTTCTAGTGACTCGCAAATGCATTGAGTCATCTCTGAGATACATATATATATATATATATATCATTCTCTGCCTCTGCTATAATTCCTACAACACCATGGCAGTAGCAGAGTTAAACCCCTGTTTCGCACCCAAGTCCCTTCTTCACTCATCGTCTTCGCTATCACCACGTCCTTGTTTCCCCACACACCTTGGCCAACCAAATGCATTTGGACGTATCTCTCATACCGCATATTCCTCCATTTCTTGCTCCATTGCTGCCAGGTGTGTGTGTGTGTGTGTGTGTACTCTGTTTTCATGCTCTGTTTTGATGTTGTGCAGTGAGCAGTAAAGTGAAGGCGCTGACTGTTGAAAGGCAGAAGGAAGAGGTCAATAACGAAGAACATTTCTATGGAGTTTTTTGCTTGACCTATGATTTGAAGGCTGTAAGTGGGCATTTTTCTTTTTTACTTTCTTTCATTCGTTTACGTGTGCTTCCTCCTCTGTTTTCTCTTCAGATCTCTACAAGTGTTGCTTCAACATAACTAAACAGAGCATGTTTGGTTCAACAACAACGTTACGTAGTAAACTATGGTTTTTCATGGCGTTAAACGACATTATTCTAGGTGCAAAATAAATTGCGCAATCCATCATATTTGTGCTTTAATAAATATATTTTATTAGAATATATATGATTTATGTATAAATAATTTATATATTATGGATTAATACTTTTTTATTCAAATAGAGTACTATTTAATTCATGACCGGTCTAATCTCAGTTTGAACCATTGTCTTAGCCTATTTAGTTACTTTTTGTCCTATTAATTACTTATCCGGTCCTTAATACTCCATTTGTCCCTATGTATAAGAGTTTTTCAACTAAATCTTGAAATTTTAAAAAACAGTTAAAAAATAATTAAATGTAATAATTATATAGGAACTTTAAATTTTTTTCTAAAAAAATGCCCCTATTTATAAATGAGTATGAGAAAGAGTAATAATGAGAGAAGGATGAAAGAAAATGTATAATAATTAATTGAGAGAAAAATAAGAAAAAGTACGTTTATTATTGAAACAAACTCAAAAGGGATATTATAGTTAGGGACAAGCTCATTAAAAAAAAAGGCTCTTATATATAGGATGGAAGGAGTATAAAACATATTTGGAGAATTGATCTTGGTCCTAAATATAAGATATAGTTTTCTTATTTGTTAATTTTTTTTCATAATTTACTCTATTGATGCTTCCTCAACAATAATAAAAAAAAGAAAGGTAATGAAGGAAATAAAGAAAATAACTCGGGTGTTTTAGAAAATATACGTCAAATTTATTAACTTAACTAATTTCTTTAATCTAATCAAATTAGATAAATGTATCTTATTTTAAATACGGCAGGGAGTAATTCCTCAAGGAACAGGGCTTAGCAATCAATAATCCTTTTAATGTCCCAAAACCATTGTTTCTATAACCAAAAAATCTAGAGAGAATTACATTTAGGTCCTAAAGAAGGAAAAAAATAAAAAAATGGTCCCTATAGATTGCAAAATGAAAAAATGGTCCCATTAACAATTCCAGGAGCCTATATGGACAACTCGTTAACAACTCTAGAAGCCTGTATTGACAACTCCTTGAGACCATTTTTTCATTTTACAATCTATAGGGATCATTTCTTCATTTCTCTTTTTCCTTTGGACCTGACTGTAATTCCTCCAAAAATCTAACAACCAATAAAGTTTGTTGTGTTGATTTGGTGTACCTGTTGACAGGAAGAAGAAACAAAAACATGGAAGAAGCTAATTAACGTTGCTGTCTCTGGCGCTGCTGGAATGATCTCCAATCACCTCCTTTTCAAGGTCTATCCAAATCTCTTAAGTTTACCGTTTGAATATCAATTTTTCTATAGAATCCAAAAAGTTAGATAACTAATTTATGAATATTAAATAAAAATAATTCAGTTAATTATTTGTAACAAAAGTGTGCATGTTTCACTAAAATACTCTCCTTAATCATATGTATTAAAACTATTTTTTCATAGAAACTCATTTGAAATGACTAACATTTATTTTCATCAGCTTGCATCTGGTGAGGTTTTTGGTCAAGACCAACCTATAGCTCTGAAATTACTGGGATCAGAGAGGTCATTCCAAGCACTTGAAGGCAAGAAACTAGCATTCATCATTCTGAAATTGTGATTAGTGATATATCATGAAAGTGCCATTCTAACAAGAGTGCTCTGTTTGAAAACATATAGGAGTTGCAATGGAACTGGAGGATTCATTGTTTCCTTTACTAAGAGAAGTGAGTATTGGGATTGACCCTTGTGATGTGTTCCAAGATGTAGAATGGGCTGTTTTAATAGGTGCCAAGCCTCGAGGTCCTGGCATGGAGCGTGCTGACTTATTAGACATTAATGGCAGAATCTTTGCTCAGCAGGTATATTTAATGAGTTTTTTTTATTTTTGCCTCTCATTAGCTATATATATATGTATATATATATTATTAATTTAAAGATCGATGATATTTATATTTATTTTATTTCTATCTCTTTCTTGCCCCTTATAAATAAGGCATACTTTGGGAGGTGGAATTATTTAAGACATATTTCTCCGGATATTAATATAAGATAAATTTGGGAAGTTGATTTTGGTCCTAAATATTAAAATATAGTTTTCATATTTGTTAATATTTTCTTAATTTAACCCTATTGATGCTCCATCAATAATAATCAAGGAGGAGAGAGAAGGTGGGAATTAAGAAAATACATATCATATTAACTAACTTCCTTAATCTAATCACATTAGGTAAATACGTCTTATATTAAGGATCGGAGCGAGTACTTATTATTTTTAACTAATTTTAATCACTTTCTTAAACCACACAATTTTGATTATCGGGCTCTTATAAATAGGACCGAAGAGAGTATATATATCAAGAAAGTTTAGGTGAGTTGAGTCTCAGGAGCTCACCAACATCAGAACAAGCCTCTAGGGTCAATGAACATTTACAAAAGTATTTATGGATTACCCATCAAAAGGTCCTTACATCGGTAACAAGATTTAAACTCATGAACTTATGGGTTATGAGACAACTTCTTACCAACTAGACCAATTTTTGTTGAGACTATTTTCTCCAATCTAACGCCACTTATTTTGATCTCTGTGTTTTTTCCTCTGCTCTAACTGCACAAATTAAACTCTCTCATATACATACCACAGGGAAAAGCACTAAATGCTGTGGCATCTCCAAATGTCAAAGTCATAGTTGTGGGAAATCCTTGCAATACAAAGTAAGAGAAAAACTTGTCATAAACTTGGTGTTTTCTCCAGAAACTTGTCTAATCCAAGCTATTTAATTGTAGTGCATTGATATGCTTGAAGAATGCTCCAAACATTCCTGCAAAGAACTTTCATGCTTTGACACGCTTAGATGAGAACAGAGCTAAATGTCAGGTAAACACTGTTTCAGAGCTGTGTTTCACTCCAAAATTTTTGCTTCTCATGATTGGCTTCATCTACTTATCTTTTCATTATGCACAGCTAGCTCTCAAGGCAGGTGTCTTCTATGATAAAGTCTCAAATATGACTATATGGGGCAATCACTCAACTACTCAGGTCAGTATTATATTATACTCCCTCCCGGTTCTATTTATAAAAGGTAAATAACCAAATTACACGGTTTAAGAAAGTGGTTAAAGGCAGTTAAAAATAATAAGTATGTCTGAAATAAACTTTGTTTTCCAAGTATGCCCTTATTCATGAGGGGCAAGTAAGATAGAGAAATAAAATGAATATAAATATCACCAAATTTTTAATTAATGCAATACAGATAACTAATGAGGGGTAAAAATTGGGGGGGGGAATAATCAAATATTCAAACAACTCTTGTCGGGCTTTTATAAAAAGAATCAAGACAATTCAAATTTTAAGCTTTTATAAAAAAGGACTGGAAGGAGTATTTATTTTCTTACTGTAAGTGTGCTCACTTGAACACAACTCTCTAAATGCCCTTTCTTGGTCCCTAGGTCCCTGACTTTTTAAATGCCAGAATTGATGGTTTGCCTGTTAAGGATGTGATCAAGGACCACAAGTGGTTACAAGAAGAGTTCACTGAAAAGGTTCAAAAGGTAAAATTACAATCAACCATCATCAATAAATATGAGATATATATATATATATATATTTATGGGAAGAAAAATTTATGGTTGGCAGAGAGGTGGGGCTCTTATTCAAAAGTGGGGAAGATCATCAGCTGCATCAACTGCTGTATCAATTGTTGATGCCATTCGCTCTTTAACCACTCCTACTCCTGAGGGTGATTGGTTTTCCTCTGCTGTAAGTATCACTTAGTTTAATGAAATTACTACCTCCGGTCCTTAATATAAGAGTTAAATAACTAATTTATGAATATTAAAGATACTGATTAAATTAGTTGTTTGTAACAGATGTGAATTGATTTTTCTAAAATACATTGGTTAATCATATGAATTGAAACTGCCCTTAATGAAAGTTATAATTATGAAAGATAAAATGAACTAAGGTCTTATATTTAGGATTAAAATAAACATCTTACCTAGCTCTTATATTTAAAATCAGAGGAAGTTATCCAATATGTGATAACTTGGTAAAGTATCGAACCCCCCAACTACAGTAAGCTATGAAGTATGACGTGCAAATGTTAACATAGACAATGGTTTCCAATTTAAGTAAATTCAGAACCAAGAATTAAATTTTGATTTCAAGATGATATTTTTCTCCTCCTCTAGAAAAAGCTTATGTGCAAGAAAAGGATATTGTATAAGTAGAAATCTAAACACAGAATAGTCATTGAGAGATTTGATTTATAAATACAATGTGCTTTCTATGTTGTTTCTCTCTTTCTCTATCTTTTCCATCTTCTGGCTTCAATCTCAGTTTGCAACTGCTGCAAAATCAGGTATATACCAATGGAAATCCTTATGGCATAGCAAAAGATATTGTTTTCAGTTTGCCATGCCGATCAAAAGTAAGTCTATGCCTGACATGTTCTTCATTCTTCTTAAATTTTTTAAATTGCTTGTTTGATCCTAACACTGTTTTTTATCCTCTTAAGGGAAACGGTGATTATGAACTTGTTAAGGATGTCATAATTGATGACTACCTCCGACAGCGAATAATCAACGTAAGCATCACATTCCATTTTTAGAATGACTTTATAATACACCAGTAACCTTATAACCTAGTATTATAAATGCTCCTCTGTAATTGGGAAGTCACAGGTTTGATCCCGCTTATAATCTCAGGTCATTGGTGCCTACCCCTTTAATTAAAAAAAAAATTATGGCTTTAGAATACCACATAGAGTGTGTGTGTGTGTGATCCCGTTTATAATCTTAGGTCATTGGTGCCTAGCCCTTTAATAAAAAAAAAAAAATTATGGCTTAAGAATACCACATGGAGTGTGTGTGTGTGAGTTATAGAGAGAGAGAGAGAGAGAGCTTGCACCATTGCTATCCAATTTCATATTCTTTGAACAACCATGCTACAGATGCTTATAGGAGTGAGATATGTTACATACAATTTTTGTACATGTAAAATGGCCTGTATTCTACTGCTATGTCACATTGCCCAAGGAATATGAAAATCTCACAAGTGCTTTTGTGCGCGCGCGAGATATATGCTCTATCAAATTTTGTAAAACGTGAATTGCATCATTCCCTTGATAACTAGTAATTGTTACATCAAAATCAAAACTTTAAGTTACCTTCAAACTCATGAGAAGCACACTGCCTTTATTTGCTTTTCCTTCTCCCCCAAACAAGTTGTTGTATCTTCTCATTTTTGCAGTCAGAAGCAGAGTTGTTGGCAGAGAAGAGATGTGTGGCTCACCTAATAGGGGAGGTAAGCTTCTTTTGTGTGTAATATATATATATATATATATATATATATATATATATATATATATATCTTTTATAACACCAAGTTGTTTATTGCTGAGACTTGTGATTTGATTCTGATCAGGGGAGTTCTGTGTGTGAGCTACCAGGTGACACGACGCTTCCTGGAGAAAAGTAGCAAAACCAATTAGCACATTTTAAGGCTAAAAGAAAGCGCACTCCTACATTAATTTCTAGGTAAAATAGATACCTACTCTAATAAACAAGAATAATTTGTATTCAAGGCCAATCATAAATACTAGTTATACAGGCTTTTCATATTACATTCTTAATTGGGATTTACTTGGGACAATTTATGATTGGTTTTGTTTACAAATTTTTTTCTTCCTTTTTAAGGAGCTACATTTCAAGCTTTCTCAAAATATAGAGAGCAAGATCATCAGGTGTATAAAATAAATCGAGCATAAATTTTACCAGGTTCATCATTGTTTGGCTTTTTGAGCCGTATTGTTACTCATAATTTGTGATATATAATTATATATACATTGTAGTAGTTGAAGATGATGTTTCTTGTTCAAAATCCAGCATTTGCTACATCCCATTTCATTAAAAATGGGAGAATCACTCCTAGGTCCCAAGGAAGGAAGATATTATCAGAAAAATTCCTCGATGTTGTAAAACACACTCAACAGGTTGTGAATAGACGTAGAAGAGTTGTAAACAGGGACCTTTCTGATAATATGTTGCTTGCTTGAGACCTATGAGTGATTTTCCCTTTAATTTTCTCTGCTCTGACCACTGCCTTTATACTGTACTCATTGTTTAGTACGAATCCATTCTATGAAGGTGTCTCATCTAGAAATTATATAACTTTTACCCTTATATGTATATCATTTTATAAATTAGATCGCTCCAAAACTAAATCTAATAAGAGATGCAACTCCATTCTACAAAATTATGTATTTAGACGTAGAAGAGTTGTAAACAGGGACCTTTCTGATAATATGTTGCTTGCTTGAGACCTATGAGTGATTTTCCCTTTAATTTTCTCTGCTCTGACCACTGCCTTTATACTGTACTCATTGTTTAGTACGAATCCATTCTATGAAGGTGTCTCATCTAGAAATTATATAACTTTTACCCTTATATGTATATCATTTTATAAATTAGATCGCTCCAAAACTAAATCTAATAAGAGATGCAACTCCATTCTACAAAATTATGTATTTAGTATACATGCTTATAATCATCACTATAATACTACGTAATTACATTTATAGTTCTCAAACTACAGAGGCTGATTCCAGATTTATAATTCTCAGATATTTCTTTAAAAGTCAAATCAGGCTGCATGCATTAAATATGAATTACCAACCCCCCTCCCCCAAACACAAAAAAAGGGGCCATTAAATTGAAGGAGGAACAAAATTGAAATCTAATTACATGTAGTTTTGGTATTCTCATACAAGAGTAAAAATACTCAACCTTGAACTTCAAGGAATGAGAAATCACCAAAAACTTGCACGGAACTCGCAGGAATCCTTGAATCACCAAGTCTTACGCAGAAGCAGAAAGACATCCGAGGTATTCCATATATACAGAAAACACAGCCCCAAAACCCCCAAGAAAAGAAAAACAAAAAACAAAAGAAAAGTTCCCGTGTCAGTTCAGTGCCCTCTCCAACTGAGCCAAAATATTACAAATCAGTTGCCAGGCACTCAATATAGTTTATTGATGGTCACAGCTAATGAATCAAACAAGTTAAAAATAAAATTAACAACTAAGATGAGAATATACCAGAGGCTGCAGAGACATTATTGGAGCGGAATAACACACAAAAATAATGTATATTACTATGTACTATATGAACCAAATACTAGTCTAGCTGTTCACATCCTGAAACCAGAGATATGAATATAAATAATGTATAAATTACAATCAATACGTAAATAGTATAGAACAAGCCCATATCAGCTAATAAGCAGTCAGCCTGACAAAATTTAGCTTCACAATTATACAGTGTCTTGAGATCCTAGTCATTCAATGAGTATCATTGATACCAAAGAACAATCAGCTGAGTGCAGCTTATTGCTCATTGCAACATATACGCAGCCATCCGTGTGTCATTTACCAGCAGCATACATGCAACTCCCAATCTTGCAACTCAGTGAAAGTATAAGAACCGAAAAGAGCATCAAGAAAATCCAGCAATGTGACACGATAAAGGCACTCTTGCCAGACAGCAGCCCAGTAACCGGGACCAACGCATCAGAAATATTATTAGGTTGAGAAAAATCAGAAGAGATCACAAAGTTGAACCCTCCATTCTTGTCCAGCGTCCAGTCCATCCCGTTACCTCTAAGGGTAATGTTAGTTACTCTAATCATACCTGCAGTTACATGATTGGAAGATTGAGCAGCAGAATGAAGCCGAAGAGCAACGTCTTTGGAAGGAAATTCTGAAGCAAAGGCAGGAGGAGCAGGGATGCTGTCCAACAAGCGACTGACGCTTTTTGTCAATGGATTCATATCTCCTACCAAACAAAATAATGGACAAATAGTCAGACTCTGTTAGCCAAAAAATAAAACTCATAGAACCAAGTGGAAGAGGCAGGCTACCAGCTTAAGTGTTTCTCTTAAAACTGCCATACAAAAATCAAAAGAAACAACTGGGAGCCAAAAGAAACCCAACCTTGCGCTGATTTTGACAATTCTGCATTCTGCTTAGAAGAGGAAGCTCCATCACTACAAGGTGCTTCATCAAAATTCTTATTACAAGTCATGTTGGGTTCCTCATCCACATTCTGTCAGTGAGACAATTTAGTTATACGTCTATTATAATAATCACTAAAAGGCAGCTAACCATGAATATCTAGATCTAAACTAAGCCCTAACCTGAACGAAAGGCAGTCCTTGGTCAGGAACTACTTCTGCATCGCTCCTTATTTGAGGATCCTCAAAAGATATAAACTTGGAAATATCATCATCAGCATCAATGTAGTTAAGATACTCGTCCAGCATGTCCTTAACATCAAGATCAGCCTCAATGGGATTTAAGAGATCATTGGTTTCCAGGAATGAACCATCAGCAATCTGAGGAAAATCAAGAGCATCAAAGCATAGATCATCAAATGCATGATCGATGTTAGGAAGACTTCCATCATGCATTGCTTCAGCTTCGTATTCATTCTTCAATGTTTCAGCATCCACTGCATACTGCTCAGGTATATTCAGGAACCGATCCTCTTGAGGCTCCCAAGCTCCACCAGTGGTTGCCAAAGGCTTCTGTTCTTCAGTGGTTTCCTGGGAATGCTCATGTTCAGGATAGCTGCTACTCTCCCCATAACACATGCTGCGAGGAAGAGCAGCACTAGCGGATGCTATGTCCGCAGTCAGGTGCTATTAATAACCAGAAATTCTAAAGATTAGAGGATTGTTTGATGCTGAATAGTGGTAACAGTTAAGAATAGCCATGAACAAAGAGCCAAGTCTTTTGAACGAAGACATGTATTAAACCATATTAGAAGAGAAACAGACCATGTTACAAATCGAGAAAATGATGATGCACAACATTATGCAGCATTCATCTCACAGAAGTTTGCCTACAATATAGTGAATAGAAGAAAGACAAAAACTCCATAAATCGAGGAAATAAATATATTGACATCTCTGGATCATTCAATATCCCACAAATGCACATTCATTTCATTTTAAGACAAAACTTAAAAACATCAGCACACGCATCAGGTAAACCGAAACAAACATTCAACGCCAAGACTACAAAGATAAGTACATAAAGCCACACATAGTAACATGAGTACGTATTCCTTGTCTTCTCTTAATGATTAAATACAAGCTTAGCCTTCAAAAACACCAATCAGAAGGAGCATAACATAATTTCGATATTTATGAACAATATATGACCCCACTGACTGATCATATTTACTATTAAAGTTCCTAATTCCCTGTCGGAAAACTGCTCCCTAATAACGAACTCTCAGGTCTCAGTAGGCTTAAAAAATCTGAAATAATATTCCTAAGTAGTTGGAATAGAACACAAACCAGCTCAAGGTCGTTTGTTTCAAGAAAAGCATCTACATCATCAACCATTAAAACTCCATCAGTAATAGCCCGTTCGCCTGGCACTGGAGCCACCTCATCCTCTTCCCATTCCTCCTCTATAAAGGGGGCACCGTACTGCTCTCCATTCTTTGGCCCAGTACCGCTCTTCTGGAAAACCCTACAGAGCACAAAAGCATCCTTCTCCCCCCGAAGAAAGAAAATGAACGGATAGTATTTTAAATACACATGACCGATCAAAATTATCAATGTAAAGACATCGTTATCCAACATGCAAAACATCCAGCAATATATTTAAAGCACCTGATCTATTCCTGCTTTCACCAATTCATCATCGGTCATTCTGTACTCATGCATCACCCAATTGGTGCGAGCACCACGCGGCGCTCGACCATTATGATAAACAAGGGTCTTCTTCATTCCGACAGTTCGCGACTTGTGTTGAACAGAGCGATCCTTCCCCGTAGTCTTCCAGTACCCTTTCTCCGTAGCTCTATTTGTCTTCGACCCATTCCCGTACTTTTTATCCAGGCCACTGAAGAAGTACCATTCCAGGTCCCTACTTTTCAGCTTCGACTGACCTAAAACAACGCAAGATGCCCAATAAACAAAATTTCTCAATCACAACGGACCACACAGTTCACTCGAACAACAAGTAGCAAGACAAGCACGAAAAGAAATTCAATTTAATACTACATACATAGAGAAAATCATCCTATACAAAAGAAACACAGAGAAGAGCAAAAAAGCTAACAGGGGAGGTCCCAGGGTTCGGATTTATAGATGTCGATGACGGCAATTGGGTTGAACCGGAAGGGTTTGCCGCACACCTTGCGCATGAGGTAGTGGCGAACGAGTTCTTCGTCGGTGGGGTGGAATCGGAATCCAGGAGCGAGAGAAGTCGCAGAATCACTACCCATTCGTGGATCCAATCGAGGCGAACAGCTGAAATTGAAATTTGGGTATGAAATAGAAAAAGGTCGAGCGAGAAAGATGAAAATTGGGAATTAGGTTTTGGTGTTTCAGTCGGAGCCTGAGAGTTGAAAGTAAATGAAAGAACAAGATAGTTGAGCCGCCATTTGAGCGAAAAAGCTCGCCGGAGATGAACGCGGAAAAGGCTATTTAAGGACGATGGAAGGTTCTAGTATCACAGGAGCGGTTTGGGTATGGTCACAGGCCGGGGCATATATCATTACCATTTACCACCAATGCTTGCCTGAACTCAGAACTCAGGTTACGTCATACGCGGTCTCGAACTGGACACGTGGCATTATATGATATAGTGAAGAGGTTCTGTTAAAAATTAAAAGTGTTTTTTAAAATGATTGGGTTAACTCATCTTAAAAAATTTTAATTATACGAGACACTCTCTTTAGTTTATAATATAAGATATTTTAACTAATTTATTAAAATAAAAAAATAGTAATTAACTACCCTAAATTGAAATATTTTCTTACATTACGTATATTAGATTAGATTTCAAATAAGAAAGAACATATAAAAAGTTACATTTAAACATTTACTATATAAACAAAATTGATAAATAAGCATTGACTAATATTATAAATCAAGGTACTCTTCTAAAAGTGATCCATGTTGTAGATCCGAGGGGGTAGTGAATATATTAAAGAAAGTTTGCCTCTTAAAATATGAGTGTATTTCTAAAACTAAATTAAACAACCACTAATTCAAATTGGCACTTGTTTGGTTATGGTTTTAAAATGGGTTAATATAACTTTTGGTCCTTGAAATTTGAATCAATTTTGGTTTTGGTCTCTTAAGTTTAAAATTGGTCGTTTTAATCCCTGAAGTTTAACCCTTAGTCCCTTAAGTTTGAAATTTTTGGTTTTGGTCCCTCAAATTTAAAAAGGACTTGGTTTTTTCAAGTTCGGTTCGGTTTTCCACCAAATCCTTCTCAAACTTGAGGAACCAACAGTTATAAACAGAGTAAACTTGAGAGACCAAAACCAAATATTTCAAACTTGAAGAACCAAGAGTCAAACTTCAAATACTAAAACCACCGATTTTAAACTTAAGAGACTAAAACCAAAATTGGATCAAACTTTAAGAACCAAAAGTCATATTAACCCTTTTAAAATTTAATTGAATAAATTCAAGCATTGTTAACTCAATCAGAGTACCTCTCCCAAAAGCATTTTATACTTTCACACAAAATCAAACTCAAAATCACCGACGGGGATGAGTTTAGCATAAGAGGCTAATCTCTTACAACTTGGCAAACCAAGGTTCGAATCTCCACTAAAAGAGATGCCCACATTTAGTGTCCGAAAATACCTTTAATAGGTTTACCTCTAATAGGAGAATACTTATGCCAACCAAAAAAGAAAAAAAATCAAACTCAAAAATCTCATGTTGAAAGTCAAAACCCCTCCCGCCAAGGTCAACGCCTATTGTTTGCAACCTTATTTTTTATTTCGGTGAAATCAACACAATTTTGTGAAATTTATTATAAATTTGATTTATTTACATGTATTAATATATTGATGTTAATATAAATATTTTTTTTACAAATAATAAAGTTAAAAAAAATTATCCTATTCACAAATTATAATTTAGAGATATAAACCTATTTTGTTAGAGTTTGCATAATAATACATTAGACCAACTAATATTATCAATTAAGCGAAGTATAGTTGTCCTTAGCCGAAACCTCGGGGAAATTTGCACCATCCCTTGTTCTTAGCTGACTTTTCAAATTGCACTCCATCAAGCAAAGTCAGCTGATCTCACCTCACAGATTATACACTGATTTTTCTTTTTCTTTTTTCTGTCAGAAGATTATACATTGATCCATTTGAATAAAATACTATCTCGAGTCCTTAATATAAGATTCGCTTTAGAAAAGAAAATAACCACCAAGTTAAATAGGGTTTTGCTACAAACGTATTATATATAATAAGCTTGGCTGTAAAACACTAAAAGATTCTACATCTAGACTTGTGTGTGATTTGACTTCAATTATAAGCTACGTACCTATTTGTTTTAATTTTTTAGAAGTGTTTTAACATTTTAGAAGATAAGTGCACCAGAGGAATTCTGCCTCGGCTTACAAAACAATACTTAAAAAATGTTTTTCTGAGTTTTCCAAACAAGTTCTACCTCTACTTCAGAGTTCCTCGCAGATTTGATGGGTTTCTATTCATTCCTAAAGGGCAAGCAAAGTGGAGGGAAAGTCCATGGTACCATTTTCATGACAAGGAGCAACTAAAAGCCATAGATATTACATGACGCAAATTACAAGTTCAGTGCTCTTGAGAAATCTAGTTTTAAGTTTCAAGCTACAATAGATCCTAATTGCTACAGAGAAGGTTTGGAAGTTCGTAATTTAACAGTGCAAAAGGAACTCTATAAATAAGGATTCATTTTGGTGTAATATGTCAGAAATTGATTCAAAATAGTTCCATGGTCTAAATGCTCATGTATCAAATGACCTTAGAGCCCCTCTACACCATTTGATATCATTTGATATGTAAATATAACAAATCCATTCCTGACAAACATTTCTACCATGTATCAAATGACATCAAATTGTGTAATTTGGGTCTAATTCCATTTGATACATCAGCATTTAGACTACAGAACCATATTAAATCCATTTCTCACATATTACACCAATGTACTTCCCTATTTATTGAGTCCCTTTCTTACCAGACAGATTACTAAGCTCCCCTGTAACACTAACTCATGAAAAATAATACATTGATCCGGAAAACGAAGCACCATTGCTGTGCTGAAATTTGGTTACAGTAGCAAGAACAAGAGATTTGCACATGTACAAAACCCAGCTCCTAAGCATCATCCTCAGCGCCACTCTTCAATGCCTTGTTCTCTTTGGTCAGCATGTCGATACGCGATTGCAGAATGTTTATCATGGCCTGCGCGCTCATCATCTCGAACTTCATCGTCTCCCTTTCCACCGAGAGCTTGTGGACCTCGTCCTGCAACTGCTGGATGAACTTCAGGCAGCTAGGGGGCAGAGGCGAGTCGAGAGAGGAGGGGTCGAATTTTGGCACCTGGGTTGTAGGACTTTCCTTAGGTTCAAGAGATTCGAGTAGGGAAAACTCCACCAGTGCAGACAGAAAATGTTTTCTCGACGAAGTGCTAGCAGTTGTGGTGGTGGTTGTGGTCGGGAGTGTTGTTGCAGCAGTGGTTATTATTGATGAGCATGGATCCTGGCTGTTACGAACCGAATGCTCTGGAACATTTGAATGACTAGAGTGCAAGCTATGTCGCCTTCTTTTATATATTAGCGAGAACGGCTTCGGATTGTCTGTTTGTGGTGATGGGTAGTCATCCATAGACTTAGAGTTATCCCTTTCGGGCGAAGGAAACTCAGCCATGCTCTCCCTCTTGCAGACAGCTAGAAGATTTTGAGTTTCGATTGGTAGCTTGTTCACATCAAGAGGAACTTTATTGATGGAGTGAGTATCCTGAAAGAATGAACCAAAATTAAGAAAGCATTTGGCACGTGAAAGCTTCAAATTTGTGATGAAATTCTTCGAGCCAATAGTTCATAAATGAATAAAAGGGTTTAATGAGGTGTAATCTACTGGATTTGGTCCAAAATCAATTTGCCCCCTTGTGCTATATTCTATTACCAACTTAACAACTCTAGTATTTTTGTCTTAAATTTAATAATATTAATAGTCAGGCGAATTTTGAAGTAATGAACATTTACATTGTTGAAAATATGTTGCCTCTACACCTGGAACAATTTCAATACTGAATATGGTCTTAGAATGCTAAAAATGTTCAGCATATGAATGAATATATACCAAGGTAATTAAACCTGAACCGGTCAGGGCACTGAGTCAAGAGTCAGTGGATCAAACCAGAGTCAAACCGCCCGAAACCAAACCAGTGAAAAAGTGAAGATCTCAAGGTTATTTATATGAAATTATAAAGAAAATAAAAAAAAATGATTTTTTTAAAAAAAGAGCAAACTGGTTTGACTCTCGGGCCGGTTTACTGACCACTTCGGAGGTTTCCGGACCGAACTAGCCGATCCGGTCCGGTTTCATAACTTGGATATATATTATATATATATGACAGGAAACAGCACATTTTCACATTCACAAGTTTCTTTTTTGGGCCTAAACCCAAGGAGGCAAACTTTTTGAACCATACAATAGCAAGGAAACGGTGATTCCCCCATAAATAAAATGTTACAAACGAACAAAACTAGTGTTTTGAACATTTTTAGTATTGTGATCACACAATGACCCCCCCCCCCAACCAGCAACAATGAAGCTATCAAATTTTGTCGAAACAAAACTATTAATTTGACAAAGAAAAAAGATCAACCAAAGTTTCCCTCTAAAGTGAGAGCATTTTTCATTGCATGACATACTTTTTATCAAATGGCAGAAATATCCCATCATACAGATAACAAAAGAAAAGATAACTTCTCCAATCACAACAGTGAAATATATAATTCCATGATGCATTTATGTGACAAAAGTGTAGTAACATGTTTGAGATGTCAACTACAAACTACAATCACAAAAAAGAAAATACTATCTCAGGTCCTAAACATAGGACCTAGTTTGTATCGCAATTTGCGATACAAACTAGGTCCTACATTTAATAGTATATATCACTATGTAATAAGGTGATAGCCAACAAATTCAAAATAAAATTAAAAAAAAAATGTTCTAATGATCAGAAGTTATTGGATAACCACAAGAATTTCCTTTCTTTGTTTCATTATCATCCTCACACCAAACAAATCACTTTCATGTCTACCTCATCTTTCATTGAATGTCATTGCTTCTCTCATGCAAAATAAATAATATTGAAGACATTATTCAACAGCCCAATATTATCTAACAAAACCATAGTATTGTGAACCAAGGTATTTTCAGGTGAGCATATCACATCATATCAGCATTTTACCAACTCAATTTGCATGTTATGAGGATCGGTATCAGAGATAGATTTTAATTGTCATCTGCAAGAAAATATTCTCAACTGTCAAGTTGCTTTTAACAAGAAATTCAACGATAAGATGCAACTCAAATGATAGTATCATGTGATATCTCACATGAAAGGATACCAACCCTAACAATGGATAACAAAGGTAAAATTTGTAAATGGCTAGGAGAAAGTTTGGGGAAGAGAAAAGAAGAGATTTTTGAAAGAAATAGATTAATGATGATAATTTTAATTCCAAATTGAAGATTGACTCTAAGAACATAGCAATCCTTGAAAGTCAAACCCAATTAGCCCTAATAAACATCCATCTAGACCCATGTAAGCTAGTCTTAAATTTAATGCCAATTTAGTACAGATACTAATTTATTAAACAATTAGAGAGCCATAAACAAACTAACAGCAGCTTATCAATGAATAGTCAATCTAGATGTACATGATCCTTTCCCATACTAAAGTCCCAACGTATAAACTCCTATCAAACACCCCAATTAAGGGGCACCTAATGCACAGGGCCTCAACCAGATGGGGTGTGAGAAGAATAGATGAATGCATCTTTACCCCTGCAAGCGAAAAGGCTGTTTCCAAATTTTAAACCCATGACCTCCCGGTCACATAACAACAACCTTATCGTTGCTCTGAGCCTCACCCTCTAAACACCCCAAATCCATGGAGTACATCCACCTCCAACTCAATTTAACCATCCTTAACAAACAAATGATTCAAAACCACATCAATTACTCCTTGGCATTTCACATCAACCACCCCCAGGGGGTTTTCTTGCTTTTGAGGTTAATGGGTGAGATGTCATAGAATTCCATTAAACCCTCATGACTGCTTCCACTTAACCTCTGTGAAGGTTCCCATAATTCAATCTCACAATAACCCCTGAAGTTATCTCATTAACTTGTACTAATTCAATGCAACAAGGAACTTCATCATGGATGGTATTAACTTTTAGTAACATATTTCATTGGGAACCAAAATGAAACAAACTAATTCTTGTGGTGAGATATTAAAGGGTGAAAGTTTGCTTGTTAAGCTATTAAGTTTTCTGACCAAAAAAATCACAAACGATTGAGTGAAATACATTTTCAAAGCTCAGCACCACCTCATTCGGTGTTTCAAAAAAATGTTCTCCACGTTCATGTATTTATTAGAGAACAATGTAGCAAAACTTATGAAATTATATAAACCAATCAAGTTATACAGCAACAGTTAGGAAGTTTTCTTCGGATATCTTCAACTAGATCAATTAACCACAAATAACTCAGTCTTGCAATATATTTCTGAAGAGAATCAGATGAGAGAATAATTATTGTGTGTATTATTTAGAAAGGGAACGATAACATTTTATACACAAAGAGAGAATCGAATCATTTAATGAGATGCTGATTTGATACTATACAATCATTATATAATCAGGAAAGAATCTGAAATAATAATCCTAATTATCAATCCCTATAATCATGGAATTCCTATAATTATGGAATTCTACACTCCCCCTCAAGTTGGACTAGATATCTATCATGTTCAACTTGCAAATAAGATATTCAAACTTGTCCCTGAGTAGTTCTTTAGTGAGGATGTCTGCGGCCTATTCCTTGGACGGTATATATCGTAGATCAATGATACCTTCATCAACCTTCTCTCTTATGAAGTGTCTATCTATCTCAACATGCTTGGTTCTGTCATGTTGTACCGGATTGTGGACAATATTGATTGCAGCCATGTTATCACAGTAGACCTTAATTGGCATATTTATGCATTTCCCTAAGTCTTCAAGAACACATTTTATCCATATGCCTTCACAAATTCCAAGTGCTACAGCTTGGTATTCTGCCTCAGCACTGCTTCTTGCAACTACACTTTGCTTTTTACTTCTCCATGTGACCAAGTTACCCCACACATACGTACAGTATCTAGATGTGGATTTCCTGTCATCTTGATCAGCTGCCCAATCAGCATCTGTAAACAATTCTACAATCTGTTTATCAAACTTCCTAAATAGTAAGCCACGTCCTGGAGATCCCTTTAAATAACGAAGGATCCGGTATACTTCATTTAGATGCTTCTGTTTAGGATCATGGGAATGCTGATTGACCACACTAACGGCAAATACAATATCCGTTTTGGTATAAGACAAGTATATTAATTTGCCCACCATTCGCTGATAGTTTCCTATGTCCACACCCTTGCCAAGGTCTGCTTCTTCGTCTATTTTATCAACCCGAATAAGTGTGTCACTAGGTCTGCAGCCTGTCATCCCTGTTTCCTTTAAAAGATCCAATATATACTTTCTTGGGGAAATATAGATTCCTCCTTTTGACCGAGCAACTTCCATCCCGAGACAGTACTTCATCCCTCCAAGGTATTTGATTTGAAATTCTCACGCAAGGACTCCCTTGATTTGATTGATCTCTACCTCATCATCTCCCGTAAGGACTATATCATCAACATATACTGCTAGAACAAGCATCTTACCCTTATGATGTTTAAAGAACAAGGTATGATCGCTCTGCCCTTGAGTATATCCATATCTCTTAAGGACCCGAGTGAATCTATCAAACCAAGCACGTAGAGATTACTCCAATCCATATAATAACCTCTTGAGCTTGCAAACTTGATTAGCTTTCTTTCCTGGGAACCCTGGAAGTAATTTCATATACACCTCTTCCTTGAGTTCTCCGTTGAGGTAGGCATTCTTGACATCGAGTTGGTGTAGATCCCAATCTAGGTTGACTGCAATCGATAAGAGAATTCTAATTGTATTCAGCTTAGCCACTAGTGCAAATGTTTCAGTGAAATCTTCCCCATATACTTGTGTAAAGCCTTTTGCAACCAGTCTAGCTTTGTATTTTCCAAGAGTTTCATCTGCTTTATACTTAGGAGTGAATATCCATTTGCATCCAACAGGCTTTTTTCCTCATGGTAGATCTACTATATCCCATGTCTTATTACACTTAAAGGCTTCCATCTCCTCCAAGACAGCTTGCCTCCATTCAGGTATAGCCATGGCCTCGTCAATTGTGTCTGGTACCCTGATACTGTCAAGATGAAAGACAAATGCCCTGTATTTGGATTAAAGTGCCTTATAGGAAACAAACCTTTCAACAGGATGTTGGGTGCATGATATGGGCTTCTTTCTCACTGCAATGGGAAGATCAAGGTCAGACCTTTCTGTTACCACCGTTTCCTCGACCTGCCTCCGGCTCTGACTCTTGGTGAGTGCTAATAATTTGTGGCTCATTACCGCTTTTGTGACGTCGTATGTAGGTTTTACCCCACTTGTTTGTGTCTCCCCCTGGAACCGGAACATCCAAGGTATCAGGATTGGGTTCTATTTGGGTAGGTGTATAAAATGTAAAGGTCAGATCATCTTCTGGTGTCTTTTGTGTTTGGAATTCACCATCTCTCTCCCCCTGTTTGGCAGACAAGGAATAATAAGGAGTGTTCTAATGGAATGCGACATCATTGGTAATAAAGAGACGTTTGGAGACTGGATCATAACACCTGTATCCCTTGTGAGAATTGGAGTAGCCAAGTAAGATACAGCGAAGGGCTTTGGGATCAAGTTTGTTAGTGTAATGGAGATGGACATAGGATGTGCATCTAAACACCCTGAGTGGCAGGGTTTTTTCGAGGTACAGGAGGTTATAATATTTATGCAGGAGCTGGAGTGGTGTTTTGTAAGACAGTGGTCGGCTTGGCATTCGATTAATGTGGAAGGTGGCAGTGAGAACAGCATCATCCCAATGATATTTAGGAACATTGCTACTAAACACAATATCTCTGGCTGTCTCGAGAATATGACGATTCTTGCGTTCGGCAATGCCATTTTGCTGGGGTGTATTGGGACAAATGCTTTTGTGAACAATGCCATTTTCAATTAGGAAAGTGGACAAGGTTTGATTGAAGTATTCAGTCCCATTGTTAGTATGTAGGATCTGGATTTGGATTTGGAACTGAGTCTGGATCATATTGTGGAAGTTAAGGAAGGTTTAATACACCTCTGTTTTATCTTTCAACAGGTAAACCCAACTGACACGTGTATGGTCATTAATAAATGTGATGAACCATTTGGAATTTGATCTGTTTGGTGTGCGTGATGGTCACCATAAATCACTGTGAATCAAGGAAAAGGGTTTAGATGTTTGGTATGAATGTTTTGGAAATGAAGTCCGATGATGCTTAGTTTTTTCACATGAATCACAATGAAAATCAGATGCTTTTTTATTAGAAACGAGAGATGGAAACATTTGAAACTTGTAATTGAAATTTGGATGACCTAAACGTTTGTGCCATAACTCCAAGTCACTAGTTCTAGGGAGAGACACGTTATTGCAAGACTTAATCCTACGACTATCACTTTCATGAAGGTCACAGAGACCATCATGCTCTTTAGCACTCCCAATTGTCGTCCCAATCAGCATATCCTGAAAAAGACAGTAAGTAGAAAAAAAGTTAGCATGACATCGTTCATCATTTGCTAATTGACTCACTGATAATAAGTTACACTTTAACTTTGGAACATGTAATACAGAGTACAGAGTAAGTTTAGCAGAGATGTTAACAGATCCAATTCTAGTCACAATAGATTCGGAGTCATCAGCAATCCCTGCAGTCATTCCCTTGGAAATAGGAGTATAGGATGAGAAGAGTCTTATTGTCAGTCATGTGATCCGAGGCACCTGAGACAACAATCCAACAATTACTTGTACACAGACCTTTTATTACAGCCAAGGCTTGCAAGAAATTACCTTTCCTTACTACTATGGCAATAAGTTGTTTTGTAGTCTCAAGTGCTGCAGACATTTCCATGATTTTGCTCAGTTGATCACTTTGAGATATCTCACCTCCTTTTGAAGCTTCAGCCATATGGCCTCTTCCTTTCCCTTTTTTGGGCTTCCAATCAACAGGTTTACCATAGAGGTCCCAACAAATGTCTTTCGTATGCCCCTGTTTCTTACGAGGATCACAAAATGGTCAACCTTTGGAGCCATTTGATTCCATGGATCGAGTAGCAAGAGCCGAGACCTTAGGAGGTGCAGGAGTAGCAGCGGAATTATTCTGAAGCATTGATTCCCGCCTATCTTCTTCATTGCGTAGAATGGACTAGACTTCACGCACAGAAGGCAAGGGTTCTTGACTAAGAATCCGAGCCCAAACATCATCATAAATCACATTAAGACTAGCTAGCAACTCATATACTCCCTCCTCTTCTTTCTCTTTGTGATCTTCTGAAGCATCAGCTTGACAATGATGAGTTTTATTCTTTAGGGCATCAAACTCTTGCCAAAGAGCAGATTTTTCAAGATAGTAATCATCGAGTGACATGAGGTCTTGTTTCAACTGCCAACACTTTTTCTTAACATCAAAGATGCGGGACCTATTCCCAACAGTACTGTATGTCTCTCGAAGGGCCTCCCAAATCTCTCGACCTAAAGGAAGATGCACAAAACTCTTCTTGATTGATGATGACATTGCATTAATCAAACAGAATGATACCAATGCATTCTCAGACCTCCAAACTCGAAATGCCTTGGTTTCTGATTCAGGCGGCTTTTTTTGCTTCACCAGTGATATATTCAAGTTTGTACCTTCCATCGAGAGCGAGGATCATGGAATAAGACCACTCCCGATAATTGTCACTAATAAGTTTCTTAGAGACAATAAGGACAGTAGAGATATAGTTAGATCGTGAAACAAAGGAAGATCCTTCATATCACATGCTAATGGAATCAGATAGAGTAATCTGACTTGAGAGTCACAAATAGGCACAATGACCGAAAATGAAAAATGTTAGTTTGGGCTTCAAAATCTGGAAATACCAGTTTAGTCCTGCGAATTTTCAAAATGACAAATTAGTCCTCCGAATATGGAAAAAGACAAATTGGTCCTTCGAATATTCAAAATGACAGATTAAGCCTCTGAATATTAAAAAACATATTGGTCTTCGATGAATTAAATACTGCCTTTGTGAAGGTCTAATTATGTGCCTTCGTCTTCGCGGCTCTGCTCCTGGTGTTTGGAGAAGAATCCCGCCAGCGATCTCGATAATCTGTCGATAAGGGAATAGGTCGACAATCAACGGCTGGAAAAGTTGAAGCTGAATCAATGGTGTAGCCTGACAGAATCGAACTGTAACTCTGTCAGACGATGAGAGGAGGGTCAACGACGGCTGGTGCTGTGACGGATTGAGTGTCGGACAACCACCAGAGGAAAGTCGACGATCACAGGTTAAAGGTCGATGGCGATGCTCGATAGAATCTGATGTTGTACGCAGTGACAAAGTAACACTGATACGTGATAGATTTAGGAGTATCGGCATCGGGAAAATTCTCTAATTATTTTCTTCAAAGCTCTAATACCATGAAGAGAATCAGATGAGAGAATACTGTTGTGTGTATTATTCAAGGAGGGAACGATTACATTTGATACACAGAGAATCGGATCATTTAATGAGATCCTGATTTGATACTATATAATCAGGAAAGAATCTGAAATAATAATCCTAATTATCAATCCCTATAATCATGGGATTCCTATAATTATGGGATTCTACAATTTCTAATGTTGATGAACCATCAGAAACAATAAGCACAACTAAAATTCACATATTATGAATCTGAGGTTCCCAATCAAAATAGCATAGATTGATCCAAATAAGAAATAAGTTCCACAGAAACAAAACAACGTGGATCTTAACTCCACTAGATTACATCAATGATGAAATCCAGAGTTTAGTAAAACAGCAATGATCAATCTAATTCTTCCTCAAGGATTCAGGTTAATTCTTGAAGATAAATATTTAAGTCAGCCCCCCTCTATGACATTCACTGCAAGAAGTTACATACTATCCCATATGTCTCATATTATACCCAACTAATAATATCAAGATCTGACTAACCCAATAAAAGCAGAATGCATGACTACGACATAATATCTAAAATGGGCTGGTGGCCCCATAAAATAAACTGTTAAATGAAGCTTTTCTTGATTACGATGATCGGGTCCCAAGTCATCTGCTGGAAGCCCTATCATCCTCATTCAACATGGATATTGTTTCACTTTCCAGGGTTAGGGCTAAAGCAAGCTAGTAAAACGACTTTTGGAGACTTGGAAGTAGGAGGATTCAGCTTCATGTTACCAAAGCCCTTCTGTCTTTCCTTACTTTTGGAGACTTAAAAGTAAGTAAAGACAGAAGAGCCAAATTTTCAGCCAGGAAATGTAAGCCTTCATGTTACAAAAGCCCTTTTAAGATAAGAATCATATGGGAAAAGTAAAAATAATCAAACATCATGTAAGAAGAGCAAAATAAACAAATTGGGAATACAATTACGTTGATCTGGCATTGCTCCAACACAAACCAATAAATAAATAGCTACTACTTTATTTTGTTAATTATGACATGTAAATTCATCTTTACCTCAACATTCTTGGTCTCACGAAAGGGGGTATAGAGAACATGGCATAAATTGCTACAAAGACAAACACACACACAGAGCAAGGCTAAAAGGGGGAATATTGCAAATGCAAAACTACAGGAGGCACAAGACAGAGGAGACTCAAGTAGTCAGTTTAATTCATGAAGCATGAGTTTTCTACACTTTTCATGTTAACAATCATTCTTTGAGAAAATCACAGAAAAGTAAGTTGATGAATTCCCAAAAAAAAAAAAAAATTAGCTGCTTTGTGAGTATGTAAACAATACCCTCCAATATCCACAGCTCCACAAAAAGTTTATAGACAACTACGTTTTAAACAATGAGCTTAAACATAATAAAAAATTAGCATATGAATTTTAAAATACAACTTTAAACTGTTATATTTCAAGGCTTTTTGGAGACAATCTTGTAATTGAAACCTCACTGCAGCTGAGGCAAAATGTACTCCCCAAGTTATATAACTACACTAGAATGTAGATTGGATAATTTTCTGGGAAAGAACAAACCTGGACAGCATTAGTTCTTTCAAAACAGCCAACATGGCCATTGCCTTCGATGAGTGGGCGACGGACAGCTGTAGCTTCATTTACAGGCTCTGCCCCTGGGATCAGTGCTGATGAATCATCCCATTCTTCCTCAATGAAAGGTGCATAACGTTGACCATTTGGAGGCCCTATGTTATTTTTGTGAAATACTCTACACAAAACGTATGCATCCTTTTCCACCCAGCAGAGAAATGTGTTAAAAACAAAAGGTGAAACTATGACTGAGATATAATAACAACGTCCATGTACCATATTTTCTGAAACAAAACAATACAGTGCTGTTTGCTTGCTCAGAAGATACTGAATAAGAAATAACTTCATACTTCTGCATCCAAGAGTTCCACAGTTTGGGAACCCAACACTACATAACTCCTCATTTTACCAATATGAAATGATACGTTCAGATCAGGAGATCCCTTCCCAGCTAGTAAGGAAAGGGAGCGCATAATTTAAACAGTTTAAGCTCTCATCTCAAGCTCCATTTTCTACATTTTTATCCTCGAGAAAACAACATTTAAGTAAATTTATCAATGATCTCACCTGGGTCGACCCAATTCCAGCTCTTTCCAGTTCTTCATCAACAAGCCTGTACTCATGCATTACCCAGTTGGTACGCTTACCATCTGGAGCCCTTCCACTATGAAATACCAAAGTTTTCTTCAGCCCTACGGTCCTTTGTTCATGCCTCACTGGACGGTCATTCCCAGTGGCTTTCCAGTACCCTTTGCTCGTAGCCCTGTTCATTCTCCCTCCATTACCGTATTTCTTATCCAATGCACTAAAAAAATACCATTCTTGGTCCCTTGTCTTTAACCTCGACTTATCTGAACAGCCATTCGTGCCCACCATCACCAGAACAACAAATACCCGGAAATGCATCAGAAAAAATGAACACAGAACCAAGAAATTTCCACATAAATAAGAACACACATTTCGAGAAAACCCAGCATTACAGCGTCAAACCCCAATGCGAGAGAGGAAACAAAAAAAGGGCTTTAAATTTGAGGAAAAAGAAAAGAAAAATCCCATCAGTCTTTTTCCGCACGCAAAATAAAATGCAAAGGTAAAAACATTTCAGGGAGGGAAAAAATGCAGAGTGACCTGCTAGGTCCCAAGGTTCGCTTCTGTAAATGTCGACCTCAGAAATTGCATCAAATCGGAAAGTTTTACCACAAACTTTGCGCTTAAGGTAGTAAATAACGAGCTCCTCATCAGTTGGGTGAAAGCGAAAGCCAGGAGCAAGTGATGTAGGAGGAGCTTGTGGTGCTGCTACTGGTGGTGATGTTGGATTGGGCACTGTGACTACTGGGGCTGGTGGAGCTGGAACTGGTAAAGTCTCGCGACCCATAAGAGGGTTTAGATTGAAGAAGAAGAAGACGAAGGTGGGTGTCGAGATTAGGGCTTTTGGTGGTGGAGTTGCCGAAGCAAAACGGAAAAGATGGGTCTTTGATTGAGGGTCAAGCAACAAAAGAGGGGTACCTTCAATGACAAGAAATTCTCACTTCGTGGCTTCCAGGGATTAAATTTTTTTTCCCTTTTTATAAAATACCAAAAAATTGAGATATAATAAAAAGGGAATCGGTTTTGGTTGGACTGCGTTACTGTAAAAAATGCGACAGAAATGGCAGTCACTGGCGCAACAAACCCATTCACGGAAACCACATAATTGGACTTTCCTTCACAGTAAAAAAGAAAATATCGAACAAATAGTATATTTGGAAATGGGAAGTAAATTAGGGATTTATGTTTTTCCCTGTTTGTGTTTAAAAAAAAAAACCCCCTTCTTTTTTGGGCTTTGGGACCATTCTGGAGCGGACTCACTAGTTGCTAGGGGCTATCTCCCTCATTCGTCTTGACAACGTAACAATTTCCGTGAAATATTAAGAAAATTGATTAAAGTACTTTAAAGCATTTAAATTTATTATTTTTTTAAAACTATTTTATCTAACCTATAAACTAATATATAATTTAATGATACACAATATATTATATGATTAAATAACTTATTTATTTTTCTTAATATCTTCAAAAAATGTTAACTGGATCTTAAGGACCGAAGGGAATAGTAAAATGTATTAATAAGTTTGAATTCCGATAAACATATTTATTAAGAGATAGGAAAACTTTTTGTATCCTAAGTCTCGAGAAAGAGAACCCTTAATTAAATAAAAAAATACTAGTGAACAGTAAATGTATACATTAAACACAAATAGTAACACGAAGGAAAATTACAAATCTCGCTTTATACATTGGTTTTGATTATACATAATACAATTTCGTATTCGTTTTTTTGTTTTCTTAAAACTAAGCATGTTTTTTTGGTCAAAAGAACTAAGCATGTTTTTCCATTCATTATATGCATTATTTATGGTACCCTTGCTATTAATTGTATATTAAGAAACAAGCTAATGCATACGCTTGGTTCTGTGAGTTTAGATCAAGTTTTAGAACATTTCGGTTAATTATACTAACAATGTTAATATTAAAGAACTTAAAATACAACTTTATAAAGTTAAAGGATTAAGCAGAAACTTAATGTATCAGGATGTTGTATATTAAATTTGATTAATAAGTTAATAATAATATGGCTTGTTATATATAATTTTATGTTAGCATAATATTAATATTGATACTCGTTCATTGTATTTTATCTTAGCCTTATCTTAATTATCTTATCTCCTCTACCTATAAAAAGAATAAAATAATGTGATGAATGTTTTTAAAATCTATTCTAGAAGTGCCATTTTAAGTTAACGAATGAGCGGCATTTTTAGGTTAACAATGAAAGAAAGAAACTCCTATAGGATATGTTTCTTCTCTCCCAAAGAAATTCTCGAAGCTCAAAAGCAAACAAACTAGTTAAAATCATAATTAAAAGTTATATTTATATAATTACAGTTTAGGTGATAAAAAATGAAAATATTTTTGATAAGTACAACATATAGGTATATTCCTATTAAAAGTAATATTATTCAAAATATTGTTGAGGATTAAATTTATACACCTCCACTATTACAGGTTGAAGATATTATTATCCCTATAGACGTCTCTTTTTCAAAAAGGGAGGTTAAAACATAGAGACGGTGGCATTTTTATAAATAAAGTAGTAAAATCGTAATATTAGGCATCCCAAATTTGAATTAGGAAGCCTAAAATAGAGTTTAGACGTCCCAAATTTTATTTGGGACACCTAAAAATCCCCATTGGAGCCAAAGTAAATTACTTTAGGTGTCTTAAATTTTTTTGGGACTCCTAAACGCATGTCAAAAATTCTGACATACGTGAGACTTCTCTTCCCTTTTTTTCATTCCCATGTCAGAAACTTATCCCTCATTTTCCATCTTTCCCATCCTTTGTGACTTCTCTTCCCTTTTTTCTTCATTCCCTTTTTTTTTCATTCCCGTGACTTTGTCTTCTCTACATCATGGGTAAGCTTTTTCATTATTCCATTTTCTTCATTACACTCCGTCTTCCTCAATATTCTTCCTCTCTTCCTATCCTTTTCCCTTTTCTTTAGTACACCTCTTCCACCCTCTTTTGCCCCCTCCGCCCTCTGGCGTAGACTTCCCACCTTCTTCTTTGCTTTCAGCCTCCGGTGTACCTCTCCTCTCCACCGTGCATACACAACTCCTCCTGTAACACCCCAAATTTTATTCACCAAAAACTATATTGTAATTATTTGGATAATTCAATAAAATGGTGAATATTCATGAATTTGGATCTTGTGAATTTTGAAATATTCATATTCATAAGGAAATGGGAAAATTAATTCAAAAATTGAGTTAAATTACAAAAGGGATAGTAAAAGCATAATTTTGCCAATTTAGCCCAAGATTAATTATTTTCCAATTAATTGGAGTTAATCTCAATTAATCAAGAAAAATAAAGGAAAATGCATAATGTGATTATTCTTAGTGGAATAAATCAAGAATTGAGAAATTAAGGGGGATTATACATAAAATCAATTATGTGAATTGTGGAATTATGCAAAACAATTTTTCTCCTCCCTTCCTCTCATTATTTTTGTCCATGCATGAAAGAAAAAGGGGAAAAATTATTTAATATATGATCACATGCCACATGAAGAAGGAAATGATAATCAAGATTGAGTGCACACAAAATGGAAGTATGGTGAATGCATGAAGGGATATCTTGAGTAAAGGAAGGGAGATACTTGATTGCATGATGAGAATAGCTTGAGTGAATGAATGAAAGAAATTGAGTGCTTGGAAGAGGACAAACTTGATTACATATAGGAGATTGCTTGTCTTATAAGATGAGAGGGGGTAGGGACGATTTTTTAGGGGCAAGCAAAAAGGGAGATCATTGATTCAATATAATAGAATTAAGTGGAGAAATTATGAGGAAGAAGGGAATGGTGACAAGTGTCACAACTTGGGCCCTTGATTAAATCAATGGTTAGGAATGAAGAAGACTAAAATACTAAAACACATTTTCTCCCTCCCCTTGTGCATATTTCGTCCAAGCCATAGAGAAAATGAAGAGAGAATGAGTTTGTGAAGTTCTTGAGGCTAGAGAGAAAGAGGAAGAAAATCAAGGTAAAAGCTTGTGTTCCAAAGTGATTTAAGCTTCTTATTTTGTGTAGTCATCCTTTAATCTCTTATTCTTCATGGAAATCATGGTTTAGCAAGCTAATCTTCAAGGTTGAGGGGGGAGAGAGAGGACGTCCTAGAGAGAGAAACATCAAGGATCAAGAGGTAATCTCCAAAATCTCAACTTCTTAGTGTATTGAAGTTGTTGTTGGTGATTGTTGTTTGGTTTTGTGATTTTTGGGTTGAGTTGTAAAATTAGAAAAGCCATGACCCTAAGGGGTTATGCTGCCCAAAATCCTTTAAATCATGATTAAGAAGTGTTTAAATGAGTTAACCAAGGATTTGAAGTGGAAAAGTATAAGTTTTTGAAGTTAAAACAAAAGGCTACATTTTTCTATTTTCCCTTCAATATTTCGGTCAGACCAAAAATGGTAGTGGGAGTTTGATTTTAATGAAATAAATGGTTCCATTGGACTCAGTGGGAAAAAATAGGTGGGGTTACAGTTGGGCATTTTTTCGGTAGAGGCCGAAAAAACATAATTATGAAAACGCCACTGAAATCCCTGAATAGGGGCTGTCAACGGCATTTTCGTAATTTGACACTGAATTTGGTGATTTTGAGCCCGGAAATGGATTCCTTAGGCGAAAATAAGCCAAAATAGCCTTAGTCAAAATTTTGGGAAAGCGTGCCATCGAGCTGGGTACGGCAGGGCCGGGCTGGGTTCCCGGGGGCATTTTTGTAAATTTTCACCATAGACTAATATAACCA
The DNA here is from genome assembly GCA_963210345.1 of Inga oerstediana. NCBI lineage: Eukaryota > Viridiplantae > Streptophyta > Magnoliopsida > Fabales > Fabaceae > Inga > Inga oerstediana. Next base: position 82,663,436 of record OY723401.1, on the reverse strand, counting down.
CAACAAACACTATGAAAGAGTCTAAAATGATACTTGGATAGGTTATGACCTATTTCTGGTACATTTAATATTTTAGGACCGATTTTGAGGCCTGATACGACACGTTCTTCGAGGCACATTTAAAAAGGGGATATTAAAGCTTTCAAGTAGGGACATTATCCTTCATACATTATACCATAGTTATATGATTGTGTGGATGCCAATGTTTGTAAATGCGCTTTATTAATCAACATGATTTGCCCAGAAAGGGGCCAGAAGTGTTAGAGGCACTTACACTGGAGTTGGTGAGAACCCAACCAGTGCAGAATAGTGGGGCTGGGCCCTACTCATATATACATGCAGATGATATGTTTATAATGTTCATTAATTGGTGTATACATGGCATATATCATATTTACTTTTCGCATTTTCTATGAACGATAGCATGTTTCTACTGGGGTTCTCCGGAATCTCACCCTATTTTTAATAAAAACCTCAGCGGGTACCAGTGGGTCTAAGGGAAAAGATGTAGACGCCGGAAAGTGAGCGGCACGGGTCTCGAGGCGAGGACAAGATCGTGGTCATAATTAGTCTATTTTGTGATATTTTGGTGAAATTTGTAAATATTAAAACTTCCACTGTATGTTCTGTTTTCGTCGACGAACAATATCAGAATTGTAAACGAATATTTTTATCAGTATAATTGTACTTTTCTGTATGCCCATTGAATTCCGTCTTTATTACTCTTCAATTATCGAAATGGAAACGGGTGTTGACACCTCCAACATCTTCTCTCCACCTTGGAAGCTCATAAACACCATTGGCTGCCCTCTCCCCTGCTTTCATCAGGTTTGCTTTTTTATTTTTTTAATTATAAGTTTACATGAAGAATTAAGTTAAACTTGCAATATGAAATTATTATAATGATTTCAATTTATTTACATGATTTTAGTTATTGGAGTGTTTTTCCCTTGATTATTTTTTTTTGGACCAAAATCATAAACTAGTTGTTAGTAGTTATGCAATACTAATAATATTTTTGTTTTATACGTTTAGAGTTTGGAAATCGAGGGAAATACATATGTATATTTATTTTGATGAAATGAACAACAATTAGTTTGTAGTTGTGTGGTGACAAACATTTTGACATATTCCGGTTGTTGTTATATATATATAATATTAGGTTGTATGAGTTATTGTTATTGTATATATATATATAGTAAAAAGATTACAGTGCTAGATGTCCTTACCATTTTGTAAGGGACATTTTGTGGTTTATGAATCCATCTTCAATTCTGTTTTTGCAGTTTTAATTTGTTGGGTAATGAAGAATATAAATAATTATTTTAAAAAAATAAAATATTTTAACGTCCCAAATGGAGAAAATGGATGTTTAAAGTGAGACTTTAGACATCCCAATTTTATAAAAGGGACATCTAAAGTCCTTCAGTAGAGGATTTTAGACGTCTCAAATTTGAGAATAGGGACGTCTAAAAAGACGTCCCAATTTTGAAATTGGGACGTCTAAAGTCCCACTTTAAACGCTCATTTTTAAATTTGAGACGTCTAAAGTCCCACTTTAGACATCCTTTTTTTAGGGACATCTTTTCTAAAATATACTACGCCCTTCACATAGATGTCCCCCTATTTTTGGACATTAAAAGTACCAAAATAGAGACGTTAAAACCCCTGTTTGCAGTAGTGCTTTCACAAAAAGGGGTTGATCGTTCTGATAGAATCCAGTACATTAATATTGATATAATCTTGCACTAGATATGAGAGACACATAAGGTTGTGAATTTAAATCTCACTATCCATATGATGACTTGTTGAGGGCAATCTATAAATACTTTTGTAGGCATTTTTGGGTAAGAAGGCATACCCTAATCTTAGTAAGTATCTAGAACTCAGCTCACGTATATTTTTTATAAAAAAATATTTTTAGCCAAATAAAAAACTTAATAATTTACCCCGGACAAAGTGAAGTTCATGGTTCCCCCCCCCCTGACGATTGCATATTTAATATGGCATGAGATTGAAAAAATGGGTGAAAATTTTATTTAAAAATTTTATTGGTGAGAAAAAACGTGAATTAGGCTTAAGTATCTTTTTGTATGGAATCCTACAATAAAAGTTGTAAACATGTTTGCCAGTTTTTTCCTATGAGGCTCATTTGAATTTTGGAAAAATCGTTAATCTTAATATTTTACCACACAATTTCTAAAAGTTTTACTCCGTACGTATAAATATAAAATATTATCCAAATCAATTTAATGACAAATAGATCTCAACAAATTTTACTATTTTTTGGTTAAAAATTTTTGCATAAAATAAATTGCATATAGTTGTAAGCATGGGAGCTCAGTTATAAAAAAAAAGTCATTTAAATCTAACAATGTGCCACTCTTGTATTTATAACTATCTACAATGTGTTTGGATTTGCAAATGACCGGTACGTTTATATAAGTAAGATAAAATATTTATTATATACTTATTTATAATCTTATTTTTTATTTCAAAAAATTACAATTGAAAAGTCAGATCGAGGCTTCAAACACCAATCCAAACAAACATTAAATTTATATTTATATTTATCTTTCAGAAAAAAAAATTGGGCCCTAATTGTTAGTGATAAAATTAGGCACATTGGGAAAACCCGGAACATGGATGCTTAGATTGCAAATACTCCCTCCGGCTTTGGTCTTTTTTATAAATGTCTGATAAGAATTGTTTGAATATTTAATGAGTTTTTTTATTATTTTTGCCCCTCATTAATTATATGCACTGTATTAATTAAAAGATTTGTGATACTTATATTTACTCTATTTCTCTTTCTTACTTTCCTCATTATAGATAAAGGTGTACTTAGAAAAACAGTTTTATTTCAACCGTACTCACTATTTTTAACTAATTTCAACCGCTTTCTTATACCATGTAATTCAGTTACCAAGCTTTTATAGATAAGAACGAAGGGAGTACTTGTTAGCCAAAGAAATTGCAAAAAGGAGCAATAATAGCTAAATGAAAACAATACTAGCTTAATTTTACACTACAAATGGGATCTGATACTAAGAATCAAAAGTAGTAAGATATTTCTTTTTTGTTTGGATTAAATAAGTTAAGAAATGTTAGGAATTATCAATACAAAAAAATAGTGGATTAGTGACAAAATTGTCCAATTTCGTCATCAAATTGTCCAATTTTAGTGTAATTAGCAAAAATTAAGTCAATATCTTTTGGTTTCCTTTCATGCTCTCTTGACTATAGTGACATGATCTAATGGTAAAAAGACCCTCCTACGATTGATTATCATAGAAATCAATAGAAAAATGAAGAAAATTTTTCATCTTTACCAACTTGATCTTGTTGCACCAGGCAACAAACATGCGTGAACTATTTTATGAAGTATGTGTCTAGACAACCCAAAATCTTAATAATTAGCTCTCGGTCTTCCGTCAAAACACAACGTCGATGAAAACGTGTAGATGCACTATCACGCGGCGGTGATTATAACTTTCTATGAATTTTCTATTTATCACTTAACGATGAAACATTTTTTTTTTTTTTTTTTTTTTGAGGATCAAAGAATGAAATGATATTTTTGTTCCAATTTTTACCTCTTCTTCTCCCTCTGCTCAACCCTCCAACAGGTGCAATAGAAGCTCGATGCAATCACCTTCTACCTCAGCATCTGCATGTAAATTTACAACATCCAAGCTGGTGTTCTGTTTCTAGTTTTTATGTTGTGTCTTGTATTTCAGCTTTGTTTTTTATTATGTTTTTCTTTTTCTTTTTTTGTCTATCCGCTTACCTGCCTTGTATGCCAGATGGGGTTCATACTTTCATTGGACTTGGTGACAACTCCAACAATAGGGGCCCATTATCTTTTGTGTATCATTTCATCTTTTAATAAAATTGTGTTGATAACTTGATATTGAAAAAAGAAATTAAGAATTAAGATATAGCATAACTCTGTTGTTTGGTTGTATTAAAAAAAGGTTGTTTTCCTTTCAATAATGAGTTATTACATATATATATATATATATATATATAATAAAAAATGTGTATATATTACAAGGGGCCTGTTAGAAAAAAAATAAAGGGTTAAGAGGCAATTTTATCCCAGAGGTTTTTACCTAGGAGCAATTTTGCTCAAGAAATTTTTTGGGGGTGATTTTGTCTCGGAAGTATAAAAAGGGAACAATTTTGCTTTTGCTGTTAACCTAGCTAATTTTGACCGTTAGTTGACCAAATATGATGAGCCGGCAATCCACATGTTGTCCATGTCATTTTTGTTTAAGTGTAATTTACACCGGAAGTCCATGCATAATCTATTTCATATTTTTTCAAAATTAGATCTAAAACTTCTGGAACAAATTTGTACCTTAACAAAAACAACGTGGATGACATATACACTAACAGCTCAGCATATTTGGTCAACTAACAGTCTAAATTAACTGAGATTACAACAGGGGCAAAATTACTCTATTATTTACACTTCTGGGGCAAAATTGATATTCAAAAAACTTATGGGGAAAAATTGCCCATCGGCAAAAACTTGCGGGACAAAAATACCCCTTAACCCCAAAATTAATGATTATTGTTATAAATCTTGAGTTCTTAGGCAACAAAATTAATTAGCCATATGTTTCTTAAATTCTTAGATTCAGGGGATAAGTACAATTCCTAATGATCATGTCAAATTAAAGGTGGAAGGGTCGGTCTTACAGAATGGTAGCAGTGGATGTGGAGGAATTGTTCAATATAACGCTAATCGTAGAATGTTCATTTGGAACAACGATTGGAATACTTAAAAGCAGCTTTTCAATCGTGATTTATAATATATGAGGTAAGTATGTGAGAATAGTTTTAATTTGTTTCGATTTAAGTGAAAAACATCCTAACCGCCATCCAAACGCCCATCCAAACACTCACTATATGTGGATTCGCTTGGAAGCTCATAGCGGTGTCCTGGCCAATGCAAAACTAATTTTAACGATTTTCTTAATTAACATCAATCGATCGTTTGAAGTTTATAATGAGAGGCAGAGGGAGAATGAATCAGCTTCTCCTGTTATACCACCTTTTGTTATAAATGTTTCAATGCATGTTTGGATTAATTTTTAGAGAATAAATTTTACGATTTATAAAATGAATATATGAGAAGAGTTTTATTTCGGCTTATAAAAAGAACTTCTGAAATCACAGTTTATAGTTTTTCAAACACTCACTAAAGCATGTTTGGAATCACAATTAGGGATTTCAAAGGTGTTTATACACGTAAGTCGAGACAATATTCCTCTCACATACTTATCTCTTATCTCGTATATCATAAATCATGATTAAAAAATTATTTTTAAAAGATCAAATCGTAATCTCAAACGAACACTAAACGCTCAGCGCTGGTGAGCCAATGGCAACAAACTGAGCGGCTTATTTGAAGGGCAGTGCCGCCATGAAGACAGAGTGCTCCTTATTAAAACATTTACCTTAATCAAAAGAGAGCTTTCATATGTACGACTCCTATTTACTCCTGTTCTCTCTTTTTCCATTTTACTTTTTTTGTCGGGGTAATAATGTCTCTCTGAAAAGTGAAAACCCAACAGTAACATGAGCCTCTTCCCCAAAGCAGCAAAAGCACCCTCGTGTAGAATAAATGGGAAAAGGCCCAATAAAAGAAATGACATAAATTTTTATTTTTAAATGCAATTTTTCAGAACAATTGTTCAAATTTTTTTTCCAAAATTTATTTTATAAAAATTTTTTGAAAAAAAAAAATTTAAAATTGGAAACAAACAAGACCTAAGTCAATTGGGATAATTAATGCTTATTTATCATTTTTTCTATAATTAATTTTTAAATTTAAATATGACTTATTGTATTTTTTTCTCTTGTTTAAAATCACATTTAATGAATAAAATTGGAAATTTTTTATCAGCGTAATTTAAGATAAATAAGATAAATTTAATAAATCAACTAATTATTTATGATTCCAATAAATTAATTGAAGTGATTTATATTATAAATAAAAGTAGTGCATAAGGGCACAATGCTGAAAGTTACAAATTTATATTCTTTATAAATCTAAACAAAAAATATATATTCAAGGTAAAAAAACAAAAAAAAATGTTTCTTGTTGTTTTTATAGTAAAGGATTTTATTTAAATGAAAATTGACAAATAATCTTGAAAACTGATGAGTGTCAAATATCAGAGTATGAATGCTCAAACTTGTGGTGGCCGTGCAAGTGCAGGGTCTTGTTTTGTCTGCTTGGGGATAAGACACATGATGCACGTGTAAGATTGATCATTCATCAGTTTACCACGTGTCATGTCTAGATTCTCCCCACATTTAATGCACCGATTATTATATTCATTAGAAAATCTTCGGAGCTCGTGTGCCATTCAGGGTGATTTAATTCTTTTTTTTTTTTTTTGTACCAACTGATTTACACTCTTCAGTCTTTACTTTGTTGCTGGTTATCCGGCCCAGCTTAGCCCCGATGGATTGGGCTGGCAGCCGAAAGAAGGGATATCTAATAATCCCTTGGTTTTTATAAGGTTTTATTAACTGAATTGGGCTATTAAAAAATACTTAAAAATAATAAATATATAAAAATATATTTGTTTTATTTAAATATGTCTTTATTTATGAGTGAGTAAAGTAGAGAGAATATATATCAAGGCTTGTGTGAATCTTATGGATGAGTGGGGTATGCATAACCTTATATTTGGATGAAGAGAAAATTGAGGAGAAAATATGAGGGAGGGGATTTTAGGAAAGAAAACTTTCAAAAATAGTAAAAGAAAATTACTATTTTTGGGAGTTTTCCCTCCTAATCTTCTTTTTCCCTAATTCTCTCTTCATTTAAACATAGAGTAAGTGTCAATACACATGGATAATAATGTGTATGTGTGTTTGAAGATGAGGGACAATGAGTTTGAATGGTTAGAGCAATACAAATTGTTAAGGTAAGTGCTATATTTATTTTTTTGGCCAACAAAGAAAACTTGTTATAGTAAAAGTGGAGTGCAACTACATGTTCACAAACACAAGAAACAAAACAAACAATAAAAAGAAAATACAAATAGATTCTAAACACAAGTAACAAAGCAGATCTAGAAAAACAAGCAACTAAAACTTCAGCAACATCAGTCCCCAATAGAGCCTGCGCTTGAGATGGAGGTTGAGATATTGAATCCAAAGGGTAAGATTAATCCAATGAAGCTCTGGCAATCTAGCCGGCTACCAAATTTGCTTCCCTAGAAATCCGTATGTAACAATGGTTCCAAATCAAATTCCTTGAGCCAAGAATAATCTCAAGGAGGAAAACAATAAGAGCAATGGCAGAGACAACACAACATGCTTTAATTTTAAATGTATTATTTTCAAAGGGAATCCATCCCTGGCTTACTCTGCCATCTCCATTGTTGGTTGGAAACTCCATATCATCAAATATGGACCAATTGGTTGCATCCTATAAATCTTGCAATATCCTTTTCACTGCTTCCCATTCCATCCTTGGAGTCTTGAATATCAATAAAATAGGAGGCACCCGACGAAGATCTCTAGATGTTTGCTCCTACACCAAAATGTTTTAATGATAGCAAAACTTTAAGATTTTAGAAAAAGAAATCAATTCATGTTATGTTGAACCAAGAATGAAATCGTTTTATGTGGCAGCAAGATTTTCCGTATTATGAAGTAAATTGATTTACATTAATGGTAAATCGATTTATCTAATCTGACATAGAGCAACCATGTGTTTTGATATGAAGTAAATCGATTTACTCCTGTTGTAAATCGATTTCCGCAAAATGGCCGAGAGCAGCATGTACCTTGATATGAAGTAAATTAATTTAGTCATGTTGTAAATCAAGCCGAGAGCAATTGAATTAGCAAATATAATGTAAAACGATTTATACAAGTTGTAAATCAATTTACACTAAATGGCAGAATATCAAATTCTTCAAACAAGAGGTAAATCGATTTAAGTCAATGGTAAATCGATTTACATAAGTTGACAGAGTAAAAAAATTTTGAAAACATGAGGTAAATTGATTTATGACGTTGGTAAATCGATTTTCACTAGTTGGCAGAAAGTAGTCAAAGTTTCAAACATGAGGCAAATCAATTTATGGCTGTTACAATTGATTTACAAGTCTGCCGAGAGTAATCATACTCTACAAAATGCAAAGTAAATCGATTTATGAAATGAGTAAATCGATTTACACTCTGTCTCTGTTTTACGATTGCTACGGGAAAGTTTGGAAATGATGATTTATATTATTTTATAATCTAAACATTATCTATATTGATTTTAATTGTCTAACAATATTTTTGAAGCAAATCCCAGAGATTATATCAAAGTAATATGCAGAGAAAATCAAAAGGCAGCAAAGTATGACTTTACGGAGCGTATGGAGAGTTGATGTATAACAGGTAGTTTTCAAATACGATAATGGTCAGAAATGTCAGCGGGACTCCAATGGACATATTGCAACCATTATGAATGCTTCCAACGATCACTAATTCTAAATACTATAAAAGAGGAAGTGATCAACTCGAAGAGATACACTTGGACAAAAGCAACAATTCATCTTGAGCTTTATCCTGCAATTTCCATATACGAGTTTTATATCAATTTCTATGCTTTAGTATTTATATATTTACTCTTTGAGAGAGTCTCTTATTACAAACTCAATATCGTCTATTGAGAATACTCAAGATTGTGGAATCTTGAGTTGGGTTTTGAAATACATTGTGTAAGGGGGAGCGGGTGTCAGGTGAAGGAACTTGCAATATATTGAGGTGCCAAAAACCTACTGAACCTTGGGAGTTATAGTAAAAATCTCAGAGGATTTCTAAGGACTGGATGTAGGTCAAAGTAGTTATGCCCGAACCAGGATAAATCTTGGTGTACATTTCGGTGATATTTTTCTTAACCTTTAACTTTGTTTTAAATTCCATAAATTGTTATTTGTGCTTTCAAAATATTTTTATCACCCAATTCACCCCCTCTTGAGTGAAACGCTTGCTTTAACACTAGACCCTTCAAAAAATTTGGAAAGCACCCAAGCAAATAATTTTGACCACCTGTACTAAGCCTTAACCATTGTCATTGTTGAATCTGGCGGTACCCATCGAAGCTTGTTGGCAAAACCAAAATCACCTTTGAAAGCCTATCCTCCTCATGATGCGATCCAGAATCAACAAGTTGTCCCTTCAAATTCAAGTGACATCTCTTCCATTTCAAATAATCATTATCAAATTCCAGCTGGACAAATCATGAGAGCACAAGCTAAAATATTCAAGGAAGCATTGATTGGGCTGATTGAAGAAGTTGTTGTAAATCAAATGGCAATTGGATCAATAAATCTGATTTACAAAACAAAGATGCTGAAAACGTCACTAAGTTCATTTGTACTAAATATGGAGTTGCTAATCAAGTTTTGGGCTTGGAAACTTCAAAACAAAGAGCTTGGACCTAGTACTACACATGGGAGGACTCATTTGGGCCTAAATAAGCATATTTTGAGCCTTAATTTGATGAATATATTTTCTTGAATTTAGCTATGCGAAAATCAAAAAGGAGTTGGTGGCAGATTTGACTTTTGTTTTTTTTAGCATGTTCCTAGCATATGGTTTTACAATTTATATTGGTTGTTTTCAAAATTGCACTTATTACAATTAGGTCATATTTTCCTATAAATACTTGGTGCTTCTTCATTTGTAAGACACAATTCAGATTTGAATGATAAATGAAAGTTGCACTTCTGCACTTTGTTTCTTGAGAGTGGATTCTCTCTAGGGTTCTTTTTAGAACTAACAAACTTATCAAGGCTTGATCAACCTTGTGGCATTTTCCAATACTTCGAGTCCTTGTTCTTTCGTGTTCAAGGGTTCAAGTGGATTGTCGATCTGTGTTTAGCTTTCTTGGGGTGTGTATATTTCAGAATTGGTTGTGGGTTCGTGGGATCTTCCCTTATGGGTTCGCACCACCTCACCACCTTTACCACATCGTGTATGCGCCAACCCACATACCATGAAGGAGACCACTTTCTCGTCCGACAACCACAAGGGAGAATGGTATGAGAAGCACACCATAGGGGCGAGAAAAACCCCCAACCAAAGAAGGGAAAAAGCCTCCATAGATAAAGAAAGGGATGAAGCTCCAGTAGCGCCATTGACGGCACAAGAAACCCTAAGAGAGGGAGGAGCTCAAGAGAAAGAGAGAGAGACGTCAAGTAAGTGCTATATTAAAGCATAGCTAAGAATGCATAAAGTAGATAAGTTAGATAGTTGTTGTTTCATTGATAAGCCACGCTTTTGGGAAAGACATTTGACAATGCACAGGTTATGAAATTTGGCAGTATTATAGTACACATCCAAAACTTTAAAATATAGTCTTATTTCATAATTTTTGCATGTGTATATAAAAATATATGATTTTCCAAAAAGGACCTAGAAATTTGCTAATTCCTATGAAAACATCGCTTATCTAGAATTGATAAACGGGTGTTATTGGACCAAATGGAAAAAAAAATGAACCCGAGTGCTATTTTTCTATCAAAGAGTTTTCCAGAAATTACAAATAGAGCTTTGAAACATTTATTTTAGAGCAATATTGAATTAGATATGAATTTGCAAAGTTTCAGAAAATCATATTCCAACATAGTGAGTACCCTAAGTTCTATTCAAAGAATTTTTATTCTTAGTCCTCTAAAGGGTACTTTTGGGCCACACGTGGTTCTTAAATGGTTAAAAAAACTTTGATAATTGACCCTGGAGTGAGGTATTACCTTTTATGTAATAATAATGAAAGAGAATGCATTAGGAAAAGATGATGTGATAAAAGATAAGGTAGGGATAAAATGGGTAAAAACAACTTTGATTATTTAGACAAAGTCAAAGAGGACTTTAATTATAAAAAGAGACATACTGTAGAGCCCAAAATTTGAAAAATATGAAACTATCACCAAAATTTTAAAATAGAATAATTTTGAAAACTTTTTTTTTTAAAAATGAAAACCAGTTAGAGTTTGGGAGTCGATTGTGCGTGGGGAAGGTATTAGTTACCCCACAACACCTATTTATAAGAACGGTTACCCTAAGTTAATTATTTAAAAATAAATATGGCCTTTTATTTTTATCATAATTACCCCAAAAAAATAAACAAGAGAAACTTACTTACAAGAGGAAAAAACAAAGAAAGAAAAAAATTATTTATTTACACAGTTGGACTTGACCTAGGATAAAAGCCTAAGGCTTTATACCTTTTAGAAGGATCAAAGCCCACGTAATTAGCTAGGGGTAGAAAGGTGTTGCACTTAGTTGGTGTCTTTTATGAAAATTTTATTTAATTTATTTGAAAAAAAATATTTTTTGTTTGGTTTGTATTTTTTATTTTAAAAAAATTCTTTATTTTCTTATAAAAGAGAGTCTTGTCATTTTTTATTTAATTTGTAAAAATGAGTTCACAGCTTATAATATGCCACCCATTGAACAAGTTAACTCACAAATAACTTCATCCCAAACATTAATAAGCTAATAAGGCCGAGGAGCAATCATATGATCAATATTTCATGTAAAATACTAAGGATCAATTCAATGATCACATTACTAGAGAAAGAAACTTGGTGACAAGAAATAAATCAACAAGAAGAAAATACCTCTAGTTTGGTATCCTGAAATTGATTTTGATGGATATGAATATGGATATGGAAATGGAAATAGATACGAATATGGAAATAGGTTTTAAAAATGTGTTTAGTATGTATATGGAATTCATATATTATTTTTAGTTAATATTTGTATTTAAAACATGAAATTACTAATATGCCCCATCTAAAAAAAACCTGACCAGCGCCTCAAACATCCAAACCATTGTTCATTGCCATCACCCACTATCCAAAATTACAGCCGACAAATCATTCATACCCAAAAGATTTCATAAACATACAACATAGACTTGAACTAAAAGGAGTGCTTTGCCTAAAATTGAAGGAGAATTGAAAAAATAAAAGAAATTGAAGAAGATCGATGGTGGGCAAATATGAGGTACGCTGGAATCTCCATCATCAAAATTGAAGAAGCTAAGTCAGATGGTGAATGGAGTTGCAGATCTAGAGAAATGAAGCCGAACTGGAAAGATGAGCTTCCAGCCATAGTCATAGTAGAGCTTTAGGCATGAATACTGAAAGGACAAGCCATGAGATCCCTGAAAATAAATTTTAGATCATAAAAAAAGGGCCAGATATGATGAAATTAGTCATGGGTTACCGTCGTGTGTTGCTTGAGGTCGCCATCGCCATCATCGTTGAAAGAGCAGAGGTGCCAATGAGGAAGGAGAGGTCGCCGTTGTCACCGGAGGGAGGAGGGTAATTAATGGAAATTTGGAGATAGAATTATAAGTCTTGGCTTTTGGGATGGAATTTATTTTGATGGAATTGGAATTGGGAGCTAATTCCATTGTACCAAACAAACCCCTTCATGGAATTGAGACCCAATTCCATTTCCAGCGTACCAAATGGGCCCATGCCTTGAACTTGCTGCAAAAAGAAGATGAAGTGAAGGAGTCAAGATATAAAAACAAAGAGCAAGGGGGTAAGGTCGGTCAAACCTGTAGAAACCATTAGGAGTACAAACGTGTTGCACATCATGCATTTTCACAATGAAAAGGTGTATTGATATTCCTCAATAAAAGAAGTGTGTGATCAGAACTTTCTTCTGCAAGTCATAAGGAGACAAACATTATCAACAAAGCAATGGGATCAGCCTAAACAAAGTTAAGCCACAGTAAACCTATATGCTCAAGCATTCAAAAAATATCATAAGAAGAAGAAAGAAAGAAAAAGAGAGAAAAGAATGTGTCAGGAGCTTTGTAAGCATGTGCCTCTTGTCATATTGACAAATTCATTGGCATAGGAATACTTGGGCATGTAAAGGAAAGGTGGATGTTTTAAACAAACTCTCAATCTCCCAAACCCATGAGAAAACCCTATTGCTTAAAATAACTATGTAAGAGAGTATCATAACAGCTCTCTACCTTGCCTCTTTTCTCTGGGAATTCTTGTGTGTCTTGCTCTCTCTTGTGCTCCCCTTTAAACATGTACAGCTGATAAAACAGGTTGTAACCTGCGAGTCTAGCCCCCCAACCCACCTCGCTCAACCCACGGGCTATGGTGGGCTGGCTCGCTTAAAAAACCCTTTTATTTTTTTAGTTTGTCTTAAAAAAAAGGGTTACGGTGCTAACATAACCTTCAACTTTTATCTTTTTTTTTGTCAGCAAAGAAAATTTCATTAATAAAAAGACCAAAAAGCATACACATCAAGTTTGAGAAACAGACTAACCAAAATAGATACAACTATTATGCATTATGTAACATCCCAAATTTTATTCACCAACAATATATTGTAATTATTTTGATTAATTCAATAAAATGGTGAATATTCATGAAATTGGATCTTGTGAATTTTGAAATATTCATATTCATAAGGAAATGGGAAAATTAATTCAAGAAATGAATTAAATTACAAAGGTGATAGCAAAATCATAATTTTGCTAATATAGCCCAAGATTAATTATTTTCTAATTAATTGGAGTTAATTTCAATTAATCAAGAAAAATAAAGGAAAATGCATAATGAGATTATTCTTGGTGGAATAAATCAAGAATTGTGAAATTAGGGGGAATTATACATAAACCAATTATATGAATTATGGAGTTGTGAAAAACAATTTTCTTTCCTTCCTCTCTTTAATTTCGTCCAAGGATGAAGGTAAAGGAAAAAAATATTAAGTTCATGATCACATGCTACAAGAAGAAGGTTATGATGACTATACTACATGCACATATCAATGATAACCAAGATGGAGTGTACACAACATGGAAGGATGGTGTAATGCATGATGGGATAAGCTTGAGTGAAGGAATGGAAAACATGATTGCATGGAAGAGTGTAAGTTTGGACCTAATGGAAGAAACATGGGCTAGTTGGAGAAAAAAGGGGGGGAGGACGGATTTGAGAAGCAAGAAAGGGAAGGAAATTTATTCAATTTAATAGAAATTAAGTGGAGTAATTATGAGGGAAGAAGGGATTGTGACAAGTGTCACATTATGAGCTCTTGATTAAATCAATGGCTAGGAAGGAAGAACAAAAATTAATAAAAACATCCTCCTTCCTCTTTCATGCCTCATTTCATCCAAGTCTTAGGCAAAAAGAGAGAAGAGAGAGCTTGAGAAATAGAGAGAAGAGGAGAGCTCAAGGAAGAAGAAGCAAATGTAAGTGTTGTCTCTTAAGTGTTCTTCTTGTAAGCATGTATGAAGTTCTTCTCAAAACTCTTGGTTCTCATGAATCCATGGTGGTGAAGTCACACTTTGAGATCAAGAAGAGAATGAGGAGGTGCCTAGAGTAAGAGCATCCAAGAATTTTAAGAGGTAATTATACCAATCTCAACTTTATGTTAGTATGAAGTTGTTGTTGGTAATTGTTGTTTGGTTTATGTGATTTTGGTTGAGTTATGAAATTTGAAAATTTATAACCCTAAGGGGTTATGCTGCCCAAAATCCTTTATGATTAAGAAGTGTTTAAGTGAGTTAATCAAGGATTAGAAGTGGAAGAGTACAAGTTTTGGAAGATAAAACGCAAAACTATTTTTTTTCCCATTTTCTTCAATATTTCGGCCAGCACTGTTCCAAGGGGTAGGAGTTGGATTTTCATGAAATAAATAGTTCCATTGGATTCAGTGGGCAAAAATAGGTGGGGTTACAGTTGAGCACTTTTTCGATAGAGGCCGAAAAAGCATAATTGCGAAAATGCCACTAAAATCCCTAAATAGGGGCTGTCAAGGTTATTTTCATAATTTGACAGTGAATTTGGTGATTTCAAGCCTGGAAATAGATTCCTTGGATGAAAATAAGTTAGAATAGCCTTACTCAAAATTTTGAAAAAACGTGCAATCGGGTCGGGTACGGCAGGGCTAGCCCGTGGTCCCAGGGGCATTTTGGTAAATTTTTACCATAGAATAATATAACCATAAGAAACACTATGGAAGAGTCTAAAATGATACTTGGATAGGTTATGACCTATTTCTTGTACATTTAATATTTTAGGACCGAGTCGGAGGCCGGACACGACACGTATTGCGAGACACATCTAAATAGGGGCTAATAAAGCTTCGAGGTAGGAACATTATCCTTTATACATTATGCCATAGTTATATGATTGTGTGGATGTCATTGTATGTAAATGCACTTTATTAATTAACATGAATTGCCTAGAGAGAGGCTGTTAGTGCCGGTGTGCACTTATACTGGGAGTTGGCAGAAGTCCAACATGTGTAGATTGTGGGGCCGGGCCCTACTCATGTATACATGACAATGATGTGTTTATATTGTTCATTAATTAGTGCATACCTTAGCGCATGTCATATTTACTTTTCGCATTCTCTATGAACGATAGCATATTTCTACTGGGGTTCTTCGGAATTTCACCCTATTTTTAAACAAACATCTCAGCGGGTGCCAGTGGTATGAAAGGCAAGGGCATAGACGCCTGGAAATAATTGGCACGTGTCTCGAGGCAAAGACAAGATAGTGGTTATAATTATTTTATGTTAAGATATTTTGGAAAATTA
This sequence comes from Inga oerstediana, assembly GCA_963210345.1. Lineage (NCBI taxonomy): Eukaryota > Viridiplantae > Streptophyta > Magnoliopsida > Fabales > Fabaceae > Inga > Inga oerstediana. The sequence continues at coordinate 82,647,818 of OY723401.1, read as the reverse complement.
TGTAAATATTAAGTTTCCGCTATATTTTCTGTTTTTTGTTGACGAATGACGTTGGGATTGTAAACGAATATTTTTATCAGTATTGATAAGTATATATTTTATAATTAAATAGGTATATATTTTAGATATATTCACTGGACTTATTAATATTTTATGCCTATTTAATTATCTTTTATATACTTTTCTATTTTTTTGTTAATGATAGAATAATAAGGAATTTTAACAGAAAATCTACTCATATCCTATTTTATTTTGTAGGAGATATTATGAGCTTGAGGATAGAAGAAAAATAAGAAAAGAATATATATATATATATATATATAATGGTACGGACCCACACACGTCACAATTCAATTACTGAGAAGAATTCAACATGTGTGTATATATATATATATATAATATATTATTATGTGAGAAAAGAGATGGAAATCAAATCATTGATAAGATCTCATGCATAAAACATGGGCCCATGTGAGAAAACGAGAATGAAGATGAACATTATATCATATCTTAAAATTATATTATATCTTCAAATGCTGAGGAGCCCGCTGAAGCGACGGAAAATATATCTATAAAAAGGCACAGCACGCTGAGACAGGGGGGACAGAGAACGCAAATACAGCATGGAGCAGAACGCTGAGACGCGAGACAGATCCGAGGAGCTGAGCACACAGAAGCCGGACGAGGAGCAGAGACGAGAAAGAGAAGCAGAGTTTTAGGAAGTTGGGGCTTAAAGATTCAAAGAGATTTGGAGCTTTAAATTTGGTTTCCATTAATTTTTCTTCTCTCTTTTTCTTAGTTTCTGATATGAACCGAATTATTATTTATGGTTTTAATTTGTTGATGAACATGAGTAGCTAATTTTCTCGTTCTAGGATTTTCTTGAACCTATTTATGGATTGAATTATTTATTTACTCTCTTTTTGCATCGAATAAATTTTTGTATTGATTTTATCTTGCTCTTAATACCTCTAAATGCCTGATCACCATTTAGTTGTCTTATTCATTTAAATTAATCTTGAGAAAGATAATTTAGGTGTAGAACTTGGGTAAAATCATGTTAGACTTGAAGTTTAGATATATTAAACGGATGGTTTGTTAGTATCATAGAGATATAGTTACTAACCTAACATTGTCAGATTAAGATTTGTGTTTAAAGTTAGTCCTTATAAATTAATACAAGAGATTGATTAGTTTATTAGGATAAATATTTGGTTTTGACTCGAGAGAGCGTTATCGAATACTTTTGAATCTTAGACAAATACATATCTTCGTTTGATTGCTTATTGAGGGTAAATTAATTAGTTTATGAAATAAATAGGGGATAGATAATCTTAGGTTCCTCCTATCTTGAAGTTCTCGATTTAATTAATTAATTCTTAAGTATAAAATTTCCTTCAAAATATTCTCACTTAACCTGATTGATAATTTAATTAAGATAATTAATTCATTTTTGTCATAGTTCTCGTGGGAACGATCTTTTTATATTACTTGCGACCCGTACGCTTGCGGTAAAGCTAAACGGCTAACAAGTTTTTGGCGCCGTTGCCGGGGACTTTGGCAAAAAAGCTCATTGAACTAGTTATCTTAATTGTGTGATTAATCACGTTTGAGTATTTTTTTTTCTTTTCTTGATTTATTCTTTTATAAGTTTGATATTCCTCGGTTGTTGTTTGGATTTACAGGTACCTCTCGACATATGAGTGGCGCATTGGTAGTCCACCCTAACAACCTAGACGACGAGCATCATTCTGAAGAAAAGGAACTTAAGTCTGAATCAGAATCATCAGAAGAACCGACGTCACCTGATCCAAAGATCATGGCACACCCTAATGATGAGGATATGGATCGTACTTTGGATGAATATATGGAACAGGATAGCACCACCTATCAATCTAGCATTCAATTCCCAGCTATTACTGCTAGAAATTTTGAGGTGAGGCCAATTATGCTGCAGATGCTCCAGATGATTGGTACATTCACAGGAAATCAGAATGAAGACCCAATTGAGCATTTGACAAAATTTGTTCAAATGTGTGAAAATTTCAAACAGCAAGGAGTGTCTTCTGATGCACTGAGATTAAGACTCTTCCCCATGTCTTTAGATAAAAAGGCAACAGCTTGGCTCACGACTCTACCTCCCAATTCTATTTCTACATGGGACACCCTAGCTTCTCTATTCAAAGCAAGATTCATTCCAAGGGGTAAACAAGCAGTGCAAAGAGCTGAATTATTGGGCTTTGCACAAGAACCAGGTGAACTCTTTCATGAGGCATGGGAGAGATTCAAAGAAATGTGGCGCAACTGTCCTAATCATGAGCAGAAGACTTATGTGTTATTGGAAGCTTTTTGGGCTGGATTGGATGGTCCTACCGTTTCTGTGGTTGAGAATGCTTGCAACGGTGGGATTGGCAAGAAGAAAGTGTCTGAATTATTAAAGTTATATGATGAAATTGCTTTTAGCACTCTGCAACAATCCGATAAAGCACGCTCTGGGTACAGGACTTATAAAGAGCCAAATATTTCTAATGCTTCTAATATGTCTAAAGATATTGCTACTCAACTTGCAGCTATGGCCAAGAGGTTTGATCAACTTGAAATGAAGATAGAGAAGACATCTTCTAAGGGTATTCACGCTATCCAGGCCTCACGCCTCTCTTGTGAAACTTGTGGAGAAGCACATTCTTATGAGGATTGCCCACATACTATGGAGACAGTCCATTACTTGAACAACAATCAAAGATATCCTCGTGGCAATCCCTATTCTAACACCTACAACCAAGGTATGAGGGATCATCCAAATTTCTCTTGGAAGAATGGACCAAGTGAGAATCCACCTAATCACTATGCTAGCAAGCCAATGGCACCACCAGGTTTTGAGCAACAACAAAAATCTAGAGAAAGTGATTCAGAGACAAACCAGCTCTTGAGACAGATTCTTAAGAGCCAAGAAGGTATAATAAGCAAGGTTAATCTTCATGATACCTCTATCAGAAATCTTGAGATACAAGTGGGCCAAATAGCATCTCAAATGAACACATTCAGCAGAAATAGTCTACCCAGTGACACCGTTCCTAATCCTAGAAGAGATGGCAAGGAAGATTGCAAAGCAATAACCTTAAGAAGTGGAAAGCAACTAGCTGACATTCCTAGCCAAAGTGGAAAGAAAAAGAGTGCAAGTAATGAGGTTACTACTAGGCAAGAAGATAAAATACAGACAGATATTGATGAGGTGGCTAGAGAGAAATCTGTTGCTCTTGAGAAAATAGATGAAAATAAGGAGAAGACATGCACTTCTCCTTTAAAATATGTGCCTCAACCACCATTCCCTCAGCGACTTAAGAAACATCAAGAAGATTCGCAGTTCAAGAAGTTCATTCAGATATTTAAGCAACTCCACATCAACATTCCATTCGCTGAAGCTTTAGAACACATGCCTAAATATGCCAAGTTTATGAAGGATATTCTATCTAAGAAGCGACGATTCAATGAGTTTGAGACAGTTGCTGTGACCAAAAGTTTCACTGATATCATTAAGTAGATGCCTCCAAAGTTAAAAGATCCTGGGAGCTTTTCTGTTCCTTGCCATATTGGAGATAAATTCTTGGGAAAAGGAATGTGTGACCTTGGAGCTAGTATTAACCTCATGCTTTTATCCGTCTTCAACCAGTTGGGATTAGGTGAAGCTCGACCAACGACGGTTACCCTTCAATTTGCTGATAGAAGTCTATCTCAACCGCATGGAATCATTGAAGATGTATTAGTGAAGGTTGACAAGTTTACCTTTCCAGCAGACTTCATTGTACTGGACTTTGAGGCAGATAAAGAATTACCTTTGCTGTTAGGGAGACCATTTTTGGCAACAGCAAGAATATTGATTGACGTAGAGAAAGGTGAGTTAACTATGAGAGTAGCTGATGAGCAGGTCACCTTCAATATGAATCCGTTGATTAAATCTCATAATATTCCAGAGGATTGTTTTTTCATTGACATGCTTGATCCTGTGGTACAAAAAGAATGTGAAAAAGTTATGACTAATGAACCACTTGAAGTTGTGATACCTGAGATTGATTCAGAAAAATTTATAATAGAGGAATGTAAAGCTATCATAGATGCATCAATTCCTTATCCTCAAGGATGAATGCAATTTGAATCATCTAAGAAGTGGTATGATAAGAAGATCATATTAAAGACCTTTGATCCAGGACAACAGGTGCTCTTGTATAATTCCAGGCTGAGGTCGTTTCCGGGAAAGCTAAAATCTCGTTGGTCTGGACCATTCATTGTGGTTCAAGTGTTTGATCCTGGCACAGTGGAGTTGGAAGGCAAAAGTGGAGAGAAATTCAAAGTCAATGGGAAAAGATTGAAGCACTATTGGGGTGGTGGAGTGAACTGTCAGACCACTACATTACCTCTAACAGTTGATTCTTGAGATGCTGCCATAGTCTGGCTGAAGACTATAAACTTAGCGCTTGTTGGGAGGCAACCCAATGATTTGATTTTCATTTACTATTTTTTTTTCTCTTTTCTTTTTCTTATTGTTATTCAGGCTTTAGGGTGATCGCTCCTCTCGTAGCTCCAAGTTCCGGCTCGTGCGCTCTTTTCTCCTTCAATTTTGAAACATCAGAGGAATAACTCCACATCAGAATCTGAGACCTAAACCACGGGAGTACTAGTTTCTTTCTCCTTTATTAATTTTTGCAACATTGAGGACAATGCTTGATTTAAGTGTGGGGGAGAGAATTAGGACTCTCGTAATTTAATTAAATTTTTTTCAAAAAAAAAATAACGAAGGGAAAAGAGATACTTTGTCTTGATTTTGAGATTGTTGGATTTGAATAAATATAGCTTAGTTACTAGTTGCATGAAGGGAAGTTGATTACATATATTGCAATTTATATGATGATATATTGTTTAACTTGATTAAATTGGGTGAGATAGTATAACCCTGTTGGAAGGAAATTTGAGCCAAAAACATTCGATTCTAGTGTGATATTTCACTTGTCTCAACTTACTCTTCAGAACTTGTCTTATTTCTTTTCACTGCTACCTTTTACATATGCAATTCTTTAATAGGATAGAGGCATTCATTTTTATACCCTTGAATCCTAAACACAAGCTACAAACACTTCATCCATTGCTACCCCTTTGAGCCCATCAATTTTTTTTTTCTTTTCATCTATCATATATATATTAAGTTAATATGCATGTACCATCATTATTACAGTAGTTTGATCATGTTATCAAATCACAAGATGTGGTATTGTTGCTATTAGTGCTTTTATGTTGGAGGGTATTTCAAAAAAAAAAAAAGAGGAGAGAGAGAAAGAAAAAAAAAACACAACTCCGATGGCTTCTCTCGACCTCACTTAGTAACCGGGGGCACTTCATCACCAATGTTGGCACTCGCGTCAAACGGTGAAGCCAAAGAGGGCTATGAGTTGGGCTAAAAGCCTCTTGAGGCACTTGTTGGAGTAACTGAGTAACCGGTGCTGCATCACCCATGTGCAGGGTCGCGTCAAAAGGGAGCCTAAAACAAGCTCAAGATGAAAAAAAAAAGAAAAAAAGAAAAAATATATATATATATATATATAGAGAGAAGACCCTTCTTGAATCTTGAAGAATAGCACACATATCACTATTACATTAAATTATCTATATAATGTGATCTACATGCATATTGCTTAGTATCCATCATCTACTCCATGTAGCTTATATTCCAACATTACAAGCCATAAAGTCCTCCTGATTTTTGAATGCACATGTGAATGGTGGTGGAAAATTAGAACTATTACAAGCCTATGGTAGGGTGATTGAACAAGTGAATTGAGCGAAAGAAAACCCATATGCTAGTGAGATTGAGTGATACACTTTATACCCTTGTGTGACTATTTTACCTGAATTTAATATTGTTAAATTTCATATCTTAATAAAAATTTCTTTATATGTGATTGACAACCCATATTGTACATTTAGTTCCTAGGGTATATTTACTTGAGTTCTCACGGTTTCTCAATTAATTCAATTTGTCTCTTTTCTTTCTTCAACCTATTTTCAAGATTGATTTTTTCTTTGCCCAGGAGTGCAAAAGATTTAGTGTGGGGGAGTTTGATAAGTATATATTTTATAATTAAATAGGTATATATTTTAGATATATTCACTGGACTTATTAATATTTTATGCCTATTTAATTATCTTTTATATACTTTTCTATTTTTTTGTTAATGATAGAATAATAAGGAATTTTAACAGAAAATCTACTCATATCCTATTTTATTTTGTAGGAGATATTATGAGCTTGAGGATAGAAGAAAAATAAGAAAAGAATATATATATATATATATATAATATATTATTATGTGAGAAAAGAGATGGAAATCAAATCATTGATAAGATCTCATGCATAAAACGTGGGCCCACGTGAGAAAACGAGAATGAAGATGAACATTATATCATATCTTAAAATTATATTATATCTTCAAATGCTGAGGAGCCCGCTGAAGCGACGGAAAATATATCTATAAAAAGGCATAGCACGCCGAGACAGGGGGGACAGAGAACGCAAATACAGCATGGAGCAGAACGCTGAGACGCGAGACAGATCCGAGGAGCTGAGCACACAGAAGCCGGACGAGGAGCAGAGACGAGAAAGAGAAGCAGAGTTTTAGGAAGTTGGGACTTAAAGATTCAAAGAGATTTGGAGCTTTAAATTTGGTTTTCATTAATTTTTCTTCTCTCTTTTTCTTAGTTTCTTATATGAACCGAATTATTATTTATGGTTTTAATTTGTTGATGAACATGAGTAGCTAATTTTCTCGTTCTAGGATTTTCTTGAACCTATTTATGGATTGAATTATTTATTTACTCTCTTTTTGCATCGAATAAATTTTTGTATTGATTTTATCTTGCTCTTAATGCCTCTAAATGCCTGATCACCATTTAGTTGTCTTATTCATTTAAATTAATCTTGAGAAAGATAATTTAGGTGTAGAACTTGGGTAAAATCATGTTAGACTTGAAGTTTAGATATATTAAACGGATGGTTTGTTAGTATCATAGAGATATAGTTATTAACCTAACATTGTCAGATTAAGATTGGTGTTTAAAGTTAGTCCTTATAAATTAATACAAGAGATTGATTAGTTTATTAGGATAAATATTTGGTTTTGACTCGAGAGAGCGTTATCGAATACTTTTGAATCTTAGACAAATACATATCTTCGTTTGATTGCTTATTGAGGGTAAATTAATTAGTTTATGAAATAAATAGGGGATAGATAATCCTACGTTCCTCCTGTCTTGAAGTTCTCGATTTAATTAATTAATTCTTAAGTATAAAATTTCCTTCAAAATATTCTCACTTAACCTGATTGATAATTTAATTAAGATAATTAATTCATTTTTGTCATAGTCCTCGTGGGAACGATCTTTTTATATTACTTGCGACCCGTACGCTTGCGGTAAAGCTAAACGGCTAACAAGTATAATTGTACTTTTTTGTATGTCCATTAAATTTCGTCTTTATTACGCTTCCAAAAAGTTGCATTTGGGGAAATATCTACTCTTTAAAATTTGAACCCAGAGTTGATCCGAATCCTGCAAAATTCTCCAAGCAAGTTTAGAAAGTAATGCAAGATTAAAGGCTTCAACTTCCTCAGGGTAGTTTTCATCTTTTTATCTGAAATCTAATGAATTTTCCAATTTTCCTCAGAACCCTTCCACCAGAAATTATTAATGATAGACTCCAACTTCCTCAGGGTAGTTTTTGGAAATAGCAAACATGACATAGGATATACTGAAATGGAATTTGCAATAGATTTTATAAGTACTTCTCTTCCAGCTTTAGATAAGAAATTTTTCTGCCACCCCTAAACATGTTTTCAGACTTTATCAATCACAAAGTTCAAAGCTTGAATTTTTGATCTCCCCCAGATAGTCAGGAGGCCCAAATAGTTACCAGGATTGTCAATAGCAGCTACCTGGCTTCCAATAACATGCCACTCCTTTTGATAAAAAAGCCCCATGAAACCATAAGGTCCTAGAGCCTTCGTTGCTCCTAGTTCAAACACTGCATGCTTCATTTCTTCATCATCAATCTCAGCCATTAGATTCAGATTGTCCTATGCTTTTACCACTTCCTTAATAAAGCTTAGAATTTGATCATCAAAGTCACGCTGCCCCAAAGTAGCAAAAAGATAAGAATAAAAATTATTAAAACGTTGCCTAATCTCATCTTCATCCTCCACCCAATTATCAACAGCATCTCATAGCCTTGTGATTTTTTTTTGCATCGTCTTTAGACAGTAGACATATGAAAGAATTTCGTATTTTGGTCTCCACATTTTAGCCACTGGACTCTGGATGCCCAATACTCTTCCATTTTTTGCCAAAGATCATTAAGCTTTCTTTTCAACTCAGCCAATTTCCTAGGCGTATCATCATTCCATTCTTTATTAAGGCAAATGTGCACTTTATTAAAAAATTTATTGATGATTTTTGAGCTATTCCCAAACTCTTTCTTTCTTCATTTTGAAAAAACATTACTAAGTCCAGAGATATTTTTCACAAAATTATCAAGTAGTTCACCCTCATCTCCCCCTTCTAATTATTCTTTATCAATTTGTCTAAATAAGGGTGACTAAACCAGCACGCATCAAATCTAAAGAGCTTTACGGTAAGTGAGTCCTTATGTTAAAATTCTATAAATAACGAACTATGATCTGAACCCACTGCATCCATTACTTGATATTGTCCTCGTGGGAATTTTGTTCTCCATGAGTAATTAGCCATAGCTCTGTCCAATTTCTCTTTAATGAATCCTTCACCTTCTCTATTGTTTCTCTAAGTGAATTTACAACCTTTTGAAACCACCTCAAGCATATCACATTGCAACATAAAATTTCTAAAATCTTCCAGTTCTCTATTTGTCTTAGCTAGCCATCCTTCTTTATTAGAATGGTAAAGACCATCATTGAAATTCCCTACTACTAGCCAAAACATATTGGTACTAGGATTTAAATTTTCTAAATCATTCCACCAGGTTCGCTTCTGTACAGCTTCACAAGGACCATAGATAAAAGTTATAGAACCATACTGTGCTCCATTGATCATAACCTCATCCACATGTATTATATATCTACTGATAAAACTTAATTCAGATCTAATCCTTCCTTCCACCACAACGTTAAGCCAGCAGAACGACCCAAAGGATCAAAGTAAGCAGAATGGTCAAATATAAACTTTCTTCTGATTCTTTCAATCTTAATTTGTTGCATCTTTGTTTCAGATAAAAATAGAATATTTGGTTGTTTCCTCCCGCACTGGAACTTGAGATAACGAATTGTTAGGAAGGTTCCTTGTAATATCCCAAAAAGTGATTAAGGGCTAATGACTTTAAAAGTGGATATAATTATTATTGAATAAACACTTTTGGAGGATGTGTGATGGGAATTTGGATATTTTAATGATTCCAATGGCTTCCTTGTGAAAATTCGTGTGGGGAGAGTGTTTATTGTGAAATTGGAACCATTGGGAACAATCGTGCAAAAGTTGAAAACTCTGTCCATTGAAACTCTGTACAGGGCAGCCAATTTGTATGGACGTTTTAAATAGGCAAATGGTGTCTACAAATTCTGAAATTTTCCAGTATTAAAGTTCACATGTCAAGCTTCAAAATGAACATATAATTTGTATCATTTTGATTTGTGACCTAAGAGTTTTGGATTTTTGAAATTTGCCCAGCGAAATTAATTATTTTCTGGAACAGTATGCAAAGATTGAAATTCTGGGAATTTTGTGGTGATTTTCAGTAATGGCCAATATTTTTCCTATGAAGAGGACTTAAATATCTTTCATTTGGCTTTAGAATCACCTCATTTCGATTTTTCTAAAATTAGTTATGATTTTTCAAAGTTGGGCAGAAAATCTGCCAGAAAATCCGAAAATGTGAAATTAGAAATTATGACATCATCATGTGGTAAGGTGACATCAACATGGAATTAAAAGCAATTCCATCATCTTGATCAGCCATTCCCCACCCATTTCAGAGAAAAAAAAGACGTGAAGAGAGCTTGGAGAAAAGAGAGAAAAAGAGGAAGAAATCTCGCAAGGTAAGCCGATTTCTCCGATGATCTAGCTCCTAACGCGTATAATTCCGACTCTAAGCTACTCCTCTTTATTCTTTAAGGTTGTGAAGCTCAAAATTTGGTGTTTCAAAGAGGCTAGGGTTCAGCCAAATTTGGGAAAAGCCAGAGGGAGCTTGAGGTAACTTCCAAACTTTCGTATATTGCTTATTCTGGCTGCTGTGGGCAATTTAATCGGTGAAATTTCGCCGGATTGCCATTGGTTTTAAATTTTGGAAATTGTGTTTCCTAAGGGTTATGCTGCCCAATTTTGGTTCAAATGGTAGTTATAACCTAATGTAATAGTGAATAAAGTGGTTAGGAGTAGAAAGGAAAGCGTTTACGGAGCCGAAATCGTAAAACCCCAATTTTTCCCGGAGAACATGTATATTTCGGCCAAGGCTGTAAATGGGTCTTAGAGTTGGATTTTCAATGATTTGATGATTCCATTGGATTCAGTGGGCGAAAATAGGTGGGGTTACAGTTGGGCACTTTTTCAAAAAAGGCCGAGAAAGCATAATTACGGAAACACCCCTAAAACCCTAAAAGTAGGGCTGCCAAGGGCAATTTCATAATTTAATATTGAATTTGATAATTCTGAGTCCGGAAATGGATTCCTTGGGCGGAAATATGTTAGGATAGCCCAGATTAGAATTTCGGGAAAAGTGCAACCGGACCGGATACGGCGGGCCCGGGCCGGGTCCCTGGGGGCATTTTTGTAAATTTTCATTATAGACTCATATAACCCCAAGTAACACTATGGAAGTGTCTAAATGGTGCATTTGGAATTGTAGGATTCGATATTTGCCGCCCTCGGGAGCCAACTGCGCCGAAGGACATCAGGAAAGGACAAGGTAGTGACTCTCTCTCTTATACTGTGTGTAATGCTTTGTATGTGTGTGTTATCATGGTTCTTTGATGATTTCTTTGATGTTGCTGAGGTTACAGCTGGTGATAGCTGTCGTTTACAGCGCAAGCTGTCGTTATTGTGATTACAGCGAGAGCTGTCGTATTGTGTATACAGCCGTGAGTGCTGTCGTTTGTGGTGAAAACCATGTATCTTTGAGATTGATGCTGCTGTTGTTGCTGGTTGTGATTTATGTGCATGCTTGGTATTTATACATTGTATGAGTGGTTTGTTACTACTGGGATTCTCTCGAATCTCATTCTTTCCTATGACTAACATTTCAGACAGGGCATGTGGCTCAAAGGAAAAGCGGCCAACCCGGAGCAATTAGGACCCTTAGGGGTATATTCGATTTTGGGAGACGTTGGTTATCCTTTTAGGACTTGGTTATCCATTTAGAACTTGGGATTACTGTATATTTTGAGATATGAGTATTATATTTGGTTTTGGTTGTGTAATCCCCTAGTGTATATTTATAAACTTCAGATTTTATATGTATAGAACCCGGGAGTTGCCGGGGGTTTGGTTATACACTCTGTCATACGTGAATGTAGATAAACTGCACAGGTAATTATATTCGAACTTTGAAATTGAGACCAGGAACAGGAAGAGATTTTGAATGATTTTGTGAAAACCCTACTACAATGTAGGAGATTGAAATGAGTTTAAGTTATCCGAAGGTCTCTAATCTAATTTAATTATCTAATATCGAATTATAATTACGTGATTAAAGTCAGGGTGTTACATTCCTAATCCCTAACAGTTCTACACTAGGAAACTTATGGCGACCTGGTGGCTGTCTTCGGCCAGCTACCGCGCCTCTCAGATATGTTTGTATCCCCATGAATATTTGAGCCCGATGCTCCACCCATCTCATTAATATTTGGAAAAATGGGGTAGGGAACTGAACCTAGAAAGAGAGCTCTTTTAGTGCTTTGCTCTTCTTCCTTTTTGATACTTCATTATTGAGCCCTTGCACAAAATATAGAGAACCTGAGGAATCAAAAGGTACAATGGCATCTTGTTGATTTTCCAATTCTTCCTATGATCTCCTCTTAACTTTTCCTGGAGAATCTTTGTTCGAGCTCTTCGTTCATTTTGAATTTGGCGATTCTCACTCAAAGCTTGCAAGTCGTTTAAGGTTTACTTGCTCAATTTGATGCACTAGATTCCCAAAGGCCTCTGCTATGATGACTTGGGCATTCGGATTTTCAACAAGATGTTGAATCGTCCCTTCTCCATCAAATTCCACCCTAAAATTGTACCCTTCTTCATTCACTCCGTATTCAACAATCTAACTTGACTCTTGATTAATATTCTGATTAGATTCTCCCCTGATTGTAATATTCTGAATGATTGAAGTGTTGGGCTGATTATTATTATCTAGTTGGGTAATATTCAAGTCCTGGTTCAGGGGCCTAATAGAAGAAGATTGGCCTACCACTTGTTCATTTGGCACATGGGAATTAGAAGAGTTAATCTGTTCACATAAGATATTAGTGGGAATTAAAACACCCATCTCGGAAGTCAACACGGGCCCCACATCCCCATTACATATTGAATGTTTTCTCCTTCCCCATGCACTTCTGTCTACCTTCCCTCTTTGATTTGAACGCCGGTGCCACCGGAGTGGAAGAAAAACTTGTTGCGATCGAATTCCCAGAGCACAAAGTTTTGAGTCAAACTTCCAAGCCGTCAAACTTTCTACACTTACAACATTCTCAAACTTACACGATCGACTATCATGCCCCAGACGTCTACAACCAAATCAAAAATTTTGCAGTTTCTCATATTTGAATTGAATCCATACTTTGTCATTGTCAGGTTTATCCATTAGTGTTGGTCCTGTCACATAAACACCAGGACCCAGTGGTTTATCAATGCCAAATTCTACTCGTGCTCTTCTGAAAACTCACCTCATACCCTAAGTACTCTTTGGGTTTTCGACTTCAAAAATCTTACCAACTTTATTTGCTAAGAAACAAATATTGTCAATCGATCTCCCTCTAGTATTCCATCATGAAATTGCACCCAGCGTCTACAGAGTTGATGACTGTTTCACTATCACTTGTAAACGGAGGCCTTTTCTTAAGACATAGAAAATGATTATTTACTAACCATGGCTCCTCATCTAGTACACGTTGAAGCACACGTTTGTCATAAAAAATGAAAGAGTAGAGATATCTCTTATATAATGTACAATTAAACCCTTCTCAAAATTCTAAGTCGTCTTCACACTGTCTCTAACCACTGTAAAGCTGACCTTTGATTGTGCTATCACTAGTCCGATGAGTTCATCACCCCCCTCCGGTAGGTCTTGCCACTGACACTCAAGCTCTTTCTCTTCTTCTTCAATTCACTGTTCTTGCTCCATTAATTCCATATTATTTTACAATGTCAAGTATCAGTAAATACAAAGCATTAAGGGAACCAGTTCACTAAAACTGAACAACCAAAAGTCAGCAACTATAATACACAAGAGGATATCAAAACCTTAAAGACTCTTAGAGAAGAGAGAAAGTTTCCACAGGGAAGAGGAAAAAGTTTTTTCCATTAACCTTTAACTTTTATCAAAAGTGCAACATTAACCATACATTATTTGTTGGAGCAAAAGTAACTATAAACTTTCAAAATTGGGGCAAAACCATTAAACACAACTAACTTCCATTTATTACAGTGGGGAAAATTAATCTTTTTACCCTTAAAGTTTTGACTCACTTAAAATTCAATCCCTAAACTTTTGATTTGCTTGCAACTCAGTTCCTGATGTTTTTGAGTCATCTTATGTGGCAAAAAAATGTTAAAATATTGTTAAAAATTTCTTTGGTGGATTTTACTTAAATTTAAAAAAAATAAAAAACAACATCTCGTCCCTACCAACTCGCATCCCCCTCTACCTTTATTTTCCAGAAACCCATTTCACAACATACTTGGCGCACAATATCTCATTTTAATGACAAATGGAACTATAGATCCTTTACATGATGCTCATATATTTGAAGGCCCAAGGATATAAGAAAATCAATCACCTAAAGGAACTTCTGAAGGATATGTCATGTACGCCGTGGATGCTCGACGAGATTTCTAGAAAACAGAGGTGGAAGAGGATTCAAGTCGGTAGGAACAGAGATGCTGGTTATTTTTTTAAAAATTTAAGTAAAATCCACCTAAGCAATTTTAACAAAATTTTTAACATTATTTTGCCACATAAAATGACTTAGAAACATTAGGGACTGAATTGCAAGGGAATCAAAAGTTTAGGAGCTGAGTTATACTGAGTCAAATTTTAGGGACTGAATTATAAGTGAGTCAAGATTTTTAAGGGCCAAAATATTAATTTTCCCATTGTAATATATGGAAATTATTTAGGTTTAATGGTTTTACTTCAATTTTGAAAGTTTATAGTTACTTTTGCTCTAAAAAATAGTTTATGGTTATTGTTGCATTTTTTATAAAAGTTGAAGGTTATTTTTGCACCTTAACCTAAAAAATTAACCCAAATGCTCTTATTCTCTTTCCTTTGATAGCATGTTTGACTCCTTTCTCATCCTTTTTATGTGACACTTTTTTCACTTTTATTTTTATACTATATTTATTTATTCTACTATTATTAAATTAAAAAGAGGGATATTTATATATTTTTGCAATATGAGTGAGTGAAAAAGAAAAGAATGTGAGAGCACAATGGTTGCTTGACACAAAGTATAAAAGAAAAGGAGTGTGATATGAGTAGGTGAAAGAGAAAGGAAGTGAGAGTTAAAAAAAAGAACCTGACAATTTCTTTTGTAAATAATTGGCAGGCTGGCAGGCTAGGTGGGCTTGGGCTAGCACCTAGCCTGTCTCATTTAGCCCGTGGGTTGAGGCGGGCTGGCTTGCAACCCACTGGTTAACTCGAATTACCACCTCTATAAATATGCATCACCTAGGGTTTTGCCTCATTAATGCATTTTTTTAATTTTCTTCTTTTAATGATGATTGCCAATTTAGATTAAAATCATCATCAATTAAATGATTTTTTTTATTTTCCTTTAATGAATGATAATGTCAATTTGGACTCTAATCATTATCAGTGAGATGATTTCCTTTTTATTGTTTTTATTTATTTTTCCACAAGAAGTTTCCCAATTTGAACTGATCAAACATCAAAATAAATGAGAGAACATCTTTTAATTTTTTTTTTGTTTATTTTATTTTTATTTTCATTTTCTTCTTTTAATGTTGATTGCCAACTTAAACCATAATCATCATTAATGAAATGATTTTTTTTTATTTTTTATTTTTTAATTATTTTTTGAGTCAGCAAAGAGAAAATAGGGTGTTCACACATACCATTTCAAAAAAGGAAACCTTATAAATAAGGTCAGAGGTGTACCATTTTGATCCTTATTATAAATTTAGTTTGATCAAATATCACATACCAAGAAATGGAAGTTAAGATATTTAATATGAGTTAAATTGATTAATTTTTTTTTCAAAATTTGTCCTTATTTAATAATAAGAATTGAATTAACATTTTTTGTCTTCGTGATACACTTAGTGCTTCTTCTTCCGCTCTGGGTGTTACAGGATTTCAAACCTTCATTAATGAATGTAGTTTGATGGAAATCCCATCACAAGGCGGGCATTTCACATGGTCCAATAACAAGAAGGGTACCCATAGAACCATGGAAAAACTTGATCGTGCTTTATGTAACATTCAATAGAGTTCTCAATTTCCAAGTTCTATGGTGCAAATTCTAACTATTGCAGCATCTAACCACTCTCCTATCCTGTTACAAACTCATTGGCCAGTAAAAGGAACAAAGCTTTTTCGCTTTGAAATTTCTGGTTCAACTTTCCCATATGTCACCAAATTGTACATTAGGAGTGGTCTAGGGATATTCATGGAACGTGGGCATATAAAAACAATGTCAGATTAAAATGCATTAGAAAAGCCCTTGTCCAATGGAATAAATCTTTTGTTGGCCAAATTTTTTGTAACATTAATCAGTTAGAGAAGGAGTTGCAACTCTGGCATAACAAGGGTTCATTATCCTTGGAAGAGGAACAACATGTGATTTTCCTTAAATCTTCTTTGGAATTTTGGTATGATTGTGAGGAGATGCTCTGTCTCAGAAATCTCGACAAAATTGGACTCTTCATGGAAATAGGAATACCAAATATTTTCAGGCTTATGCTAATGTAAGAAGGATGAGAAATCTTATTTTTTGGATTAAGAACTTTGAGGGGTAGTGAATTGAGACTCAAGATCAAATTAAAGAGGAGGATACAAAGTATTTTGCACAACTTTATAAGATTCTGGAGACGTTGATATTTCGTTGATGGAGCAAACTTTAATTAATATCGATTTACCCAAACTAACGACGACACATCTTCTCAAATTAAATTACCTTTATCTATGGGAGAGATTGTGGCAGCAGTGTTGGAAATAAAGGCTGATAGTGTGCACTTGGACCGGACGATTTTCATGTAAGATTCTATCAGAAGTTTTGGTCCTTCCTTAAAGTTGATATTGTCAGTATGGTTTATCACATTTTTGGCTAGGTTTCCTTCCGAAGGAACTTAACAGATCATTAATTATTCTGGTTCCCAAATGTTGTGGCCCTAATACGTTTAAAGATTTTAGGCCAATCAGTCTTTGCAATATCATTTACAAGTTAATTTCCAAAATCTTATGCAATCGACTGAAGGAAGTTCTTGTTGATCTTATTATGCTTAATCAAAATGCTTTGTTGAAAGGCCAGCTTATCACTGATATCATTATTTTGGCTTTAGAAAGCATGGCTAAACTTCATGGAACACATAAGAGTAAGTATGGTTGATGTGCAATTAAATTAGACATCGTGAAGGCTTATGATAAGGTTTTTTGGCATTTCTTATGTAAAGTACTTGAGATAATGCAGTTCTCCGCTTAGATGATATAGCTTATTGTGCAATGTATATCAACAATATCCAAGTTATGATTAATGGCTAGCCCTCTCCTACTTATGGATTGAGACAAGGAGATCTTATGTCTCCTTACTTGTTTTTACTATATGCGAATGTCCTCTTTTGCATGATTCATCAAGAAGAGCATTTTCAATGGCGGATGGGATTAAGATCTCTTGAGAAACTAAACCTCTGACCCATTTGATGTATGCAAATGACACTTTACTCTTTTGTTGTGCCAAATAGGAGGATTGTAGGATAGTTAAGGCCTTACTTCGATGATATTTTTTGATTTCAGGACAATGAATCAACTATAAAAAATATAGCTTTGTATATAGCCCATCTATTCCTTATCATCTTAAAAACAGTTGTCCGACATGCTGGGAATCCGCTTCCACTCCAAGCTAGGTAAATATCTGGGCACTTATATTGATGATTAAAAGTTAGAGAAGAGGAGATATGAGGAAGTAATGGAGAAGATTGATTGTATATTGGCTGGATGGAAAAGCCATATTCTATCTCAAGCTGGAAGGCTTGTCTAGTTAAAAAGCTCCCTCATATCTTTATTAGTGTATCCTTTTTCCTATGTAAAATTCCCTCAACTTTTGTGTCATAAAATTGCCATGAAAATGGAAAATTTCTTTTAGGGATAGACTGCTAATTCAAATAGAGCCCATCTTTTAAAATGGGAGGAATTATGTCTTCCAATGAATAAAGGAGGTTTGTAACTCATGCACTCAAAGAGTTTTAATTTTGCATTATTGGCAAAGCACATGTTGCATACCATATCTAACAAGAAGACTTTACTTAGTAAAATCATGCTGGCAAAATATATTGACCATGATTAAAACAATATTTTCAAGCCCGCCTATAACAGTTCTTTGTTATGGAAGCACATCATTAAAGCAGGATTTTTGGTATCCAATTACCTTACCTGGCAAGTAGGTGATGGCATGGGTATTCCTTTAAATAGTAGGCTCTAGTGGCCAGTTTAGCAGTCAGGTTTAGTTTATCCTAATATGAGGGTATCTGACCTTATACTGCTCTCACGAGGCACGTGGAATTTCTCTCTCTTGACGTCTCTCTAGCCCGGGTAATTAGTGAAACAATTTGTTTATTATCCTGTGGTAGTAACTCTAGCTTTTGATGCGATCAAATGGTCTGGTAACTCCTCGGGAGATTATATTGTGCCAGATAGATATCGTCTGTTTCATAAATATGATTTGTGATTTACTTTGGACTACTAAGCTTTTGCCACACATACAACTGTTTGTTTGGAAGCTTGTTAGAGGTATATTACCTACTTCTCATTTACTTAAATCTCGACAACTTTCAACTCTAGAGTTATGCTCCTTCTATACTTCCAATGATGAATCTTTGAAACATTTGTTTCTATACAATACTTTCTCCAAAGCATGTTGGTTTGGTAGTACTTTAGGTATTATCATTGACGATAGTCCTCAAAGATCCTTATTGCAATGACTCATTGTGTGGCTAAAAGCTCTTCATGATGATTATCATCTTTAAAGTTTCAATGCGTACTTACCCTTTCACATGTTAGAGGCCCAGTGGCTTGCACAAAATAATACTTTTGTCATGCAGGGCAAAAGTTTACTCTGTTGTAGGTCATTCGAATGGCACAAACAAAGGTGGCCAATTATGTCATGCATTTTCGGCACTAGTATGATGCCTTACTTGTGACATACCACAAACAACAACATAGTCTGGCTCTGTGTCCTCCATGTCCTTCCTTTGTACCACCTATGCCTCATTGGTATTTAATTTTTTGATCTGGTAGGCGCCGAGGAGGTAGACGTCAGATGCATATTGAACTCTATTTTCATAACTCACTTTTTGAGCATTGGCACCTCTCCCCTAATTTTAAAGTTGGCCTTCTCCAATTACAACTGTTGGCGTTGAGACAAGCTATGCTTTATACACTACAATAGTTTGTCTCATCCCCTCACTCCTATCCTCTCATGTGTAAACAGCTCAAGAAAAACCATGTTAAGATTATTACCAAATCTAAAACAGTCCCATGGATAATCGCGTATTTACTTCATGATGTCTGTACTATAGTACGATATTTTGTAAACATTTGTTTTACATTGTAATGCATAGTTTTTGTTTCATAAAAAAATAATAAGAATTGAAAAAAAGATGTTATACATATTCTCTCACATATTTTTAAGAGGGGTAAAATTGAAAGTAGTCATTAATAATTATTAAAATGGATTTATAATTTGGACAAAATTTTCTTTTGACAAATTGGACCTATAATAAGGATCAAAGTACATATGTACACAAAATATATCCACAAAATATATTTTGTTATATTTTGTCACGACCATTAGACCAATCAACCGTGGACCATTTGATAAATAGGCCCCACACGTGTGGTAGAATGTTTTTGCTCCCAACAGCTCTATTTGTTGTCTCCCGTCTTTAATATACTCCTCTAGTCCTACATATAGAGCAGATAGAGAATAAAAATTTTGATCCTATTTATAGGATAGAGAGAGAAAATTTTTACATGAATATTTCATTTATTATTGTATTGACTTTGTTTTCATGGGTTAAAATGACTACCAAATAATGATAAAGTTGTAAAGTTGTAAATTTGTTGAATTTTATAGAAAAGTTAATAAAGTTTAAGATTTTCCCCCATCTTCCTTATTTGTGGTCATCATTTTTTGGCTTCTTTGTTGGTTGGGGATTTCTCTGACAGAGAGGATGCACCAATTAACAAGTGTTCTTGATCTTTTTTATAAGACACTTGTTAGTTTTCAAATATCATTAAATATGTTTTTTTTTCATGTATGCTCATATTTAATAAGAATAATGGAATGAGTGATAATTAATATGATATTAGAGTTTGCTGTAATTAGTAAGGATAATATTATAAATCACTTAAATTTTAGGATAAATTGAATGTTTTTAACATTTTTATTTGTCTATAAGAGTTGTTAGTTTTCTCATAATAAGGAAAAGAGGGAGTAGTGTAGAAGGAGAAGGAAGAGTGGGTGGAAGTATACGGGCAATTGACGGTAATACGATTATAGGATAGAGTGAAGCGTGCATGGCGAGCACTTGTCGAGCCGTTGCTCTTCTAAATTCTCCCACATAACTCTCTCCCTAACGTAACCACCGATGCAGTCTCTTACTCTCTTTTTTTCATTTTCCCCATCGCACTCTTGGATCGCGTGCACCCCACGTTCCCCTCCAATAAGAGTCATGGGCCACAAAAAGGGCCGCACAAAACAATTTAGATCAACAAGAGGATCCAATTTTAAAAAAGCCCATTCTCCCTCCAATCCTAGTTATTAAAGTTAGCTGAATGGTTAAATTTAGTTATAAATAGAACATCTTAGTCTATTTTGTCTTTGATCGTCTTTTAAATTAATCATTTTTTAAATTGATTCACCTAATTCATAAATTTATATATAATCTAGGGTTAAGGTGTAAATTTATTCAGAAAATTTTCGTTAAGAAGCAATGTTATCCTGAAAGTTTTTTTAAATTTAATGTCATCCTGAAAGTTTTAAAACATAGTAATATTACCCCATACTGTTAAAAAAATTAACGTTGATTGTTAAAAAATTGATGTTGACAGTTAACTTTTTAACTGAAAAGGGTAACATTGCTCCATTTTAATATTGCTCCTCAGCGAAAACTTTTAGTGCAAATTTGCACCTTAACTTTGTAATATAATATTACCCAGGTGTTTTAAGAAGATTATACCACATTTTCTTAAATTAATCAATTTGTTTTAATTACTTAATCTACTTAAAGTAAATAAGTAGCTCTTATTTAAAGATTTAAAAGTAATATAACATGAAGTTCTATAAATTTTAGGGAACAACCTATGTAGATGTGATTGTCAATTAGGTGGAATTTTTTTTCCAATTATAACAAATATAAGGGTGATTGGAATCCAATTATAATTTCAGAATGTTATTACCCATCCCTTTAATTAAAACAAATATAAGGGTGGCTTGCTAAAAATATGAAATTGTCTCCATATAAAATAAGCATTGTTATCGTGTGAATCCGCATATTTATATGGAAACAAAAATGAAAAAAAAAATGCTTTATTTCACATATTAAGATGAGTAGGAAAAATAGTTAATTTTACAATGATACTCACACGAAAAAGATGACAAGCTCACGTATCTTTTTCTTTATTTTGGAGCAATTCTGAAAATAATATTTTCATTACACAATTTCTCTCTGTTTTTTTTATAAAATACATTTTTATTAAAACTAAATGAAAAGATACATAAAAAAGGCTTCAAAGCATTACACAATTTCTTAATTTTGAAGGAAGAACTCTGGAGAGAAAACAGATGGGTAGCTTCATATACTTATTCCTCTCTCATATGTTTTAAATCTTTATTTTCTCCTATTATAAAATATTTGAAATGAGTTGTATACTGTATTATAAATAATTGACGACTTACATAAATTTTGTTATAATTAACTTAAATACTTTATATTGATATTAATACTAAACTTTTGACTACCTACGCCCGTTGCAGGCGAACAAAGCGTGTAACGGAATATATCCATTATTATTTATAAGCCAAAAGCACAATAATTTGTCTGATATTATCACGATAATAATTAGGTCCATTGCTTCTATGTTAAATAAAATATTTAGCACTTGCTTAGTGTTTCCCCAATATCGTCCATATTTGAGTGATTGAGTCTTCTGATTTTTTTTTAAAATATATATCTCATACCTTTTCGTGTCATGTCAGGAAACTTGTGCTATAAACTTTTTATTTTTATTAATGAATTTCGTCTTTTTTAGAAAAAAAGAGGTTAAGGGGCATTTTTATCCTAAAAGTTTTCACCGAGTGGCAATTTTATTCTGGAAGTATAAAAAATGGAGCTATTTTATCCCGGCTGTTATCTCAGTGTATTTTGAGTGTTAGTTAACCAAATATACTAAGTTAGTAGTCCACATGTCATCCACTTCATTTTTTATTAAGGTGTAAATTTATCCTCAAGTTTTAGATCTAACTTTAAAAAAAGATAAAATAAATGATACAAGATTTCTAGCCCAAATTTTCACCTTAACAAAAATGACGTGGATGATATGTAGACTGCCAGCCTAGCATATTAGGTCAATTAATTATCAAAATTAATTGGGTTAATAGTAAGGGCAAAATTACTTTTTATTTTTTTTTATACTTCTGTGGTAAACTTATCCTCTAAAAAATTTGCGGGACAAAATTACTTCTCAATAAAAATTTTCAGGACCCTTAACCGTAAAAAAAATCAGCCAAACCTATTCTTTTTTTCCTTCTTGATTTGACATCGCGCAACAATCTCAAGCAATAAAAACAGAAACAAGATACAAATTGCCCTCTCATTTTATATATATATATATATATATCGTATTGGTTATCACTATCTATTAAAACTGTATGAAAAATGCATATATCCCCGTTTTTATATGTGATAAAGCTTTTTTTATAACGAGACAATTTTATTATACTGAAGGAAAATACATATAAGATAAATGGGCTTGCCAAGTTAAACAAGTAATCTAAGAAGACCATCATATGAGACAAGTTTCATGTAAACACAAAGGAAACACAAGCATACCAAAATGTAAAAACAGTTTAGACAAAAAGTAATGCATCTTACAGTAATAAACACAAAATCTAGCCTCCTTGCTTCCTACGCCCTTGCTCCATGCATGATTGTTATGCAAGAAACACCACTTTGAAACATCGAGTCAGCCTGGTGTGTCAAGATGTATCTCAGAAATATACACTAGGAGTTGAAATGTGAAGCCCTTTGTATATTTAGCATGAAACTAGGCCAAAGCTGATGAGATTAGTTAAGCAAACCAAAACCACAAAATAGGGTTAAGAAAAATAGGGTTGCTAATTAGGGAGCATCAAATTCTGAAGTAATGTATTTATAATATTAGTTAGCAAATCATGCGACACCCTAAGCATGAAACAACAGCTTTCGATTCAGAAAAATAGGGTTGCTATAATTGCTTCACATTATTAAACATTAGGGTGTTAGTTATTTTTCTAAAAATACTTTAGGGCTAAAAAATGAACTAGATGTATCTCTCACGTTTTATAGCTCATTTGCTTGGATCATTCATGATTTTCATAAATAGTTATATTCCCTGAAAGAATTTGCAGCACCAACTAAAACAACAAAACCTTATCTCACTAGGAGGGTCGGCTACATGGATCGTATGACGCTAATGTGTTCTATTGAAAATCAAATTTTTAGATAAATTATTAAATAAAAGATCCCGCTCTATAACCTCATTGAGTGTTAGCTTCAGTTTTCCTCTGCGTCTTTTTAGAAGATTTCATACTATTTGATTGACTCTCCTCGTTGGCATATGCTATGACCTTTTTTGAAAGTACCCAAACCACTTTAAACAATTTTCTCCTTAATAGATGCCATTCCAATTCATTCACGCATATAATCATTATGAATCTTATCTTTTTTTATATGATCACACATCCATCTCAGCATTTTCATTTCGGCTACGCTCATTTTATGTTCATGTTGTCCATTAAAAATCCAACATTTACTATCATATATAGCATTGCTAGTGTTATAGCAGTACAATAAAAATTTTCTTTTTGTGGAAGAATTAGTGCTCGTTTGTAATATTCAAAAGTGCTTATTCACGTAAATTGAGACAAAACTCCTATCATATATTTACCTCTTATATCGTAGATAAAAATATACTTTCGAAGGCTTCAACCACTATTTTAAATATATTGTCAAAAATTTTAGATTTCATGTTTATAGATGGATTTATTATTTTTTTAAGAAAAGGATTTTTATGGACAAAAAAGCGTCATTGGAAGGAAGAATTTGATTGATTAGGAAGGAGACAAAAAAAATTATACAGTATGGACGACCGGCACAACAGTGTGTGAAAGTGAAGGCGCGTGATGGTCAAACCCAGAGCCAGAGCGCCACACGCCGTTTCAAGCCTTCCAAGGAAAGAGGACATTTGTCCTGCGTCTTGTATTTTTCGCTTCAAGCATACACGCTTCACACGCCTTCCTTCTTCTTGCAACCATTTTCCTCCTTCCATTCTCTCTTCTTCTTCTCTGCCCCTTTTTCTTCTTCTTGCTGATCATTCATAATAGTAATCATGGTGGAATGATTACTGTAACACTTTCTAAAAAGGCTCTTTGACGAAGATGGGTTCTGGTTTGAAAGTGGGAAATAGCAGTCTTGATTACTCTTTTAAGGTGTTGTTGATTGGCGATTCTGGGGTTGGCAAGAGCAGTCTTCTTCTCAGCTTCATCTCCAACTCTGTTCACGACCTCTCTCCCACTATTGGTAACTTCAAATTGATTCTCTCACTCTTTTTTAGTTTCTTCAGTTATACCATAATAACATGATGGGCTTCTCATTTTGAGTAACTGTTATTTGCAAGTGTTTATTTGGGGAGAATCTGTTTCTGGAATTGGATTCTTGCTGGATGCTAATGTGGTAGTTTCTTCTCTATATTACTTGTGTGAATAGAACAGGATGATTCTAGAATTATTAATTATGTCCAGTAGGATAGGATGGTCCATTCCATCAATTTTTGGGTTGAATATCAAACTCTGGGTTATTGAGTTTTCAATATTCAAATTGGAAATCTAAAAACGGCTCAAAGTTTGCTTTATTTTATCCAGAATTCAGGGGTTCCTCTGTTGAAAATTCTTTATTGGTTGTGTGATAAAGTTTGAGGTGCTAGAAAATCATTTGAAGTGATTTGGTTATGTTTAGAAATGCCATTGGATGCGCCAGTGACAAAGGTAAACCAAGCATTATGAGTTCTCTGGAAAGGGGTAAAGGAAGACTGAAGAGAATATTTAATGAGGTTATTGAGCGGAACCTCTTAGTTAACAATTAGTCGATCCCACCTGGTGGAATAAGGCTTGCTGTTGTTGGTTGTGTAATGAAGTTCGCTTAGTCATGGATTCTTATAGAAGTATTATTTGTGCTTGTTATAAGCTTGTTTCAAGTCTATATAGATAATTTGAGCTTCTTATGCATTATCTGAAATTCTGAAGTGCACAAGGTGGATATAATGTAAAACACTGAACGGTTTTGATGAGGAATGCTTCAACATGGTCTATTACAAATTGTAGAAGCCATTTACAAAAAGTTCTGATCCACATTAGTCAAATTTCAGTGGAGTAACTTCCATAATCACTCAAATTTTCTCATTTCCCTGCTCCATACCTCTTTAACTTAATTTTTTTTGGCCCGAGTGTCTCGCTTGAGATGGATAATGTATCAGAATTTTGTTGCTGATGACCTTGAAATCTTGCTTTTTATTTGATTAATTCATATTTTTGTTTACATCCAAAGATGTCAATGTTCTTAGATTATCTGCAGGGGTGGACTTCAAGATCAAGCTCCTTACAATTGGTGGTAAAAGATTGAAACTTACTATTTGGGACACAGGTAACTGATTTTTTACATATATATGATAATATTCTCAAGGAGCCACCGAATATCTTGCTTGTTGCTTTGTGATATCCATTAATTTGCAAATCACTTAATGCTGAAAACAAGGTTGTGGGTTAGATTCTGTATTGAGTTGACCTAATGAAATTATTTGTCTCAAAGCCTCTCTGGTTGTGAGGATAAGGTTACATACATCTGATCCTTCCCAAACCCTTCCTGATGGAAGCTTTGTGCATTAGGCCGCCCTTTGTCCCTTCTAAATCTCTGGGTTATATAGTTGACCACTATTTGTTGCCATTTGTTAAAATAGTTTGAATTTATTGCAGCGGGCCAGGAGAGGTTTGGAACAGTGATTAGCTCTTGCTACAGAGGTGCGCATGGAATCGTTCTTGGTATGCTAAAGATATTGAGACTGAATTTAGATTCTTTTAATACATAAAATATATTATTAATTTTATATATCGTATAGAGATGAATTGTTATGAGTACAATCTATTAGACATGTTCGAATGAAAGATGGTGGTGGTATATCTATTCCTATGCACACTAAAACTACTTGCATTATTAGCTTAGAAACCAGATTTTCCTAGAGGTGAATTAACTACAGAAAATTGATTTTTAAATAGTTTGTCTCCTCCTCACGTTATCCCTACAATTCAGGAAAGGATTAGGGTCTTGAATTTTTCATTCTCATACACCAGTAAAACTTTTTTCATGTTCTAATTTACTTCCAAATATAGGAATAGCTTTGGTCAATCTGAAGCAGAAGCTTAGACTTTAGGATGAATAGAACTATTGCAAGTGAGGGTAGGGCAAGGATTTGTTCCTTAAATGTTTGTGCGGTGTTCAAAATGTCGATATTTCAGATTACTCTGTCTAGCACTGGTCTACTTGGAGCATTTGCAGTAATTTATTTGGAATTTTTGGCAGGAAGGAGCATGGTTTGAAATGTTTTTGTGTTCACTTATTTTGGTTTTCATTATTCCCTGATTGTTATGTTGAAATCTAACGGCTTTCCTCTTCAACATTTCACTTCCAGTCTATGATGTGACACGGCGTGAATCATTTAAAAACTTGGAGGACTTATGGGCAAAAGAAGTTGAACTCTACAGCACTAATCCTGAGTGCATCAAAGTTCTAGTTGGGAATAAGGTGGATAAGGTAAGTTTTTTAAATATGATCATGTGGTATAGAAAACAAAATTGATTTACAATTTTTGTTTTCAATATCAGAGGTTCAAAAGTAATCATTTCCCTCTGACCTAGAATTTTAATTTGCCATGGTCTCAATACGTTGCAATTTTTTGTTTTCGTTAGTTTTGACCAAAGTCCTTTTTGACCTTCAGGACAGTGAAAGAGTTGTAACCAAGGAAGAGGGTATGGCTCTTGCACAGAAACATAGATGCTTGTTCGTAGAGTGTAGTGCTAAAACTAGAGAAAATGTTCAGCAATGCTTTGATGATCTCTCCTTGAAGGTACTCTGCTTATTATTTTCTGGCCACTATGCCTTGCCTTGGAAATTTTCAATTTGTATTGTTTGTGGATGGAAGAAATGGTTTTTACTTTCCCTTTTATTATTGTAAGTGGTATGAACTATAATGGTGAATGACTGAATTCTCAAGTTACATTGTAAATTTTAGTTTCAAGTTTTGCATTTGTTAAAATTGAATCACTGTGCCAATAGCCTTATAGTCTAGTGACATGAAAGCTTCCTTATAAATGGCAGGTCGCGAGTTTAATCCTACTTATAACCTCAAACTATTAGTGACTGGCCCTCTAATTCAAACCCAAAAAAAAAAAAAAAAATTGGATCATTGTGGATATTAAATACATGCATCTGTCATTCGACTTAATTGCTTCAATGTTTTGAGCTGTATGTTTAAACAAAGTTCATTATTCTTTGTTTTTAGACTTACCTGACAATAAAGTCTTGAAAATAATCAACTTGTTGCCTTACAAACAAGTTGAGCTTAAGTATTAATGTCCAAACAAATAGTTATGACTTGAACTGAATTAAGCTTAAGTTGCTATTATAGCTGATAACACAAAGCTGAATTAAAATCTCAGTTCAATTTTTTCCCTGTTGTCCTTGCTTAAGTATAGAATGTGTCATTAATGATAATTGGGCTGCTTTCTTTTGGGGAGCTAATATTGATAAACGACAAGAACTAGTCGGTGTAGCATTAAACTGCATGAATTGCAACTTATTAATTGCTTCTTCTCTTTGATCAACTATTGATTTACAGATGTTAGAGGTCCCGAGTTTACGGGAAAAAGGATCTGTAGTAGTGAAGAAACAGAAGCAAAAAATCGCATATGAGAGGATGCATCGAGGTGGAGGCTGTTGTTTAGAGTAAATATGCAGCAACAAGAAGATACATTAGATTCCACACACTAAAAATACTATATCGTAGCAGATTTTGTTACTAGCAGCAGGAAGTATTTTATTCATTTTACACTATCAAATAGTCCAGAAGATTATTATCCTTTTGATATTTATTCAGGCTTGGTGTCATAAATTTCTCAAGCAGCTGGTCCAGATGGGTTATCTGCTGTCAATAACTTGTGTTTTAGGTTTAGAAAAATGTCGAGTACATGTTCTAATAAATATGTCTTGTATTTTTTTTTTAAATGTGTGAAAGTAAGTTTTGGATCTGTCTTGTTAGGATAAGCCAGAGAAATATAGAGGTTCTGTATTTTAATTTATTTATTTCTTGGTTTCTCCTTTGGGGTGAGTAATGAATTTGTATTTATATGTTTGTATTTTTTTGAACCTTAATTCGTATAGCACCATAAATGGGTGATACTTATGCTTCTTACACTGTTAATTCATTTATATTTTGGTCAAGCCTCTAGCAACAGATCTTTATGTGTTCCTTTTATCTATTGTACTCTGTGGTGGGGAATTAATAAGAATTATATGGCTTTAATCATCAGTTAAGGTAAAAGATAAGCTAAAAAGCATCACTTTAATCCCATCATGATGGTTCCTTTTGTGTCTTTGGAAAAGTCTTGGTTATTTATGTGTTTCGAATGGTAAATTTTCTATTGAGGTGACTAAGGTAATGAATGTAAAGGTGGGAAGTGAATTTTGTACACTATCATGCATTGTTTTAAAAGCTGGATCGGATATTGAGTTGGAAAAGCTAGCGGGTTATGGTTCAAATGGTTAGATCGGTTAAATCGTTTGACCGGGCTGGTGACTTAATAATTAAATCAAAATTAAAAATATTGTTATATACATATATAATAATATACACATAATTAATCATGCAAGATTACAAGTTAAGAAGGTCACAAAATATGTTCCAAAAAATGAAATAATTGAAAGTAATACATTAACAAGTAAACAATCCATCTAAACCTATGGGGCGAAAAATATATTTTAATTATATATCACTTATTAGACATAAATAAAATGCTAAAAATATATTTTGAATTATATAAATTTAGACTAATAAGAAAAAATAGAAATTAAAGTTGTTAATAATTATAATATATTAAGTATATGTAATATAAATATAAATGTAATATAAAATTGGTATGTAAGAGAATAATCTAAATATTAAAGTTTAATAAAAGCATATGATTAGAAAAAGAGTTGAAAAAAACGTTGGGAAAAAAAAACATGTTAAAGGGAAACAGTAACCAAAGTGCCTATAATGTAGGGAGCTTAGAACATTCACATGTCAACAACACATTTTTAAAGGAACCTGAAAACACAGAAGTTGCGGACTGTAGATGGATCATCACAAACAACATCAATATAGAAGTCTTTCAATATCATAATACATGTAGTTTTTTTTTTCTCTTTCCTCTTCTTTTCAACATTTTTCTTCCACTCCTTTTTTCTTCTTCTTTGTCTAGTGTAAGTTCACCTTCTTTCATCTACTTTTGGCTCTTGTAAAAATTAAGGAGGGCAACCCTGGATATATGCTAATATTAAAAAGGGGGTGTAGCTTGTTCAAATTGATGTTTGAGGATCAGGAAAAAAAATTTCAGAGTTTAAGGAAAACTCAAGCCGGCCGGTTTTTTCAAATCAATTCTGGTTCTTAGATTCGGATTAGTTTTTGGAGAATAGCTTTTACGGTTTACGAGGTAAGTATGTGAGAGGAGTTTTGTCTCGATTTACAAAAAAGTAATTATGAAACCATGGTTTGAAAGGTTGCCGAACACACACTAAAAGTGGTTTCCGGCTAAAAGGGCGACTCACAGTGGCCCAACAACAAAAGCGGTTTTTAGGTGTGACTCGAGCCGCCTTTATCTCAGGTCAGCGATCGGACCGTCCAGTCCGGTCCGATTCCAAAACCATTGCTATCATGTATTCCATTCATTTGTTTGATATATAAATATAAATAGTTTCAATAATCAATATCTGTTGGTCTTAGTGGAAATGATTTTGACCGTTCAAACACAAGAGTTCTCAAGTTTGAGTCCGTATGAATGTAGAAAATGCCTTTGGGAGAGTTACCATCAATTGGATTCGATCCAATAATATTTGAATATGACCCTGTCAGATATCTATAATATAATATATTCAATTAATTTATTTTTAACTATAGTCACCGAATTAATTCTTTTCTGTGATGACTGATCAAATTATATAATGTCACATCATTCGAAAACAAACTTCATTACCGCACTTCACAATCCGTTAAGGTTGTTGTTGACACTGTTGTTGTTGTTGAATCCGTTAAGGTTGTCTCTTCTCTCCTATGGCAACAATATTGCACTTCACAATCACAATGCAACAAAAAAATCACTTTATACGAGATAAATATATAAGAGGAGTTTTATCTCGATTTACATAACAACACTTGTTGTAAACTAATCTAGATGGCTAAGTTATCAACACAACATTGTCATTTTCTTTCTCCCAAGCAGGGTGATACCAAGACACAAGAATAGCAACACTCTTCCTGTCATAAATGCTATGACCAGAAAGCTTGTTTTCTTCTATTAGGCTGTCTAAGAGCTGTGTTTGGTTTCGTATTGAAAACCAAAACCAAATACGCATTAAGCTTAATTCCAAGTATATCATATTGCCAATTTGAATAGATGCCCCGTTTTTCCTCTTTTGAGAGTAAATTTAGTGACATAAGCTTCTTCATCAACTTCTTGTTGATGAATATTTCATTATGTGGGGTTTCAGTAAAAGGATTTTTTAGAAGGTGTGCAACTTGCTCGTCCTGCTGATGAATCATTAAATTTGTATTTGTGGCTCGACATAATTTTGAACTTGCGGCTAGTTGTAGGTTGTTATGTCCTTTTACTAAGGTGTTTGGGCTTTTAATTTGAACGTTAGTTAGGGTGGTTGTAGTAATTGTGTTTGAAATTTTTACGTTAGATCTTGTGTACTTTACCACGAGTTACTATCCGGTGTGTGAGGTGGCCCTATGTATGGAGTACTTATGTGGTTGTACTAACATTTTATTAATATAGGGGATCATTTTATTAACTTCACTCTCTTAAAACGTTGTAATAAGATTATTCATGTTAATGAGTCAAAGTGTCATCACATGATGATATGAAGTTTGGCCAATGAGTTTTCTTACATTTACTTTGCTTTTCACCAACTTAGAACATTAAAAACAGTGCCTGTTTGCTTGCTCGTTGAATGTCTGTTACAGCCCAGGGAACATTAGTTGAAGTATATACTACGAGTATAAAAAATGAGTGTTTGGAAATCATTAAAATCATAGTTTTAAAAGTCCTTTTTTATGAAGTAAGATAAAACTCTTCTTACATATTTACCTTGTAAATCATAAAAATTATTCTGCAAAAATTAATCTAAACGTTTATTAAAATGGCATGTGAGCCTTGACCAAAACATAAGATCTTTGACTGTGATGCAGCCTGTAATACAGTGACATCTAACCTTAGTGTCTGTAGTGTTTCTTTTCATCCTTTGGTTGCTAATCACTGTATTGAGGGATCATTGTTTTGTTGAGCAGGTTTCCCCCGGACCTTTTATTATAATATCGCAACCAATGAATGATCCGGTCCATGTCAACTTTTTCAATATGGGTGTGTTTGGATTAACTGTCGATAAAAAATGACTTTTGTTTTAGAATTAAAATATAAAAATATTCACAAACTTTTTTTAAAAATATATTTAATATTATAAACTTCTTTTTAGATATAAAAATACTCAAACTTTTGAGAAGGGAGTAAAAATACTATCCCCGTAAACTCATATAAATGTCTGTTTATGGGTCCCACCAATTGCCACGTTTCACTCTCAAAACACAGAATATATTTTGAAGGTGACATGTGGCACTTGATGAGACCCACAAATTCAAAAATAAAGGGTATTTATATGAGTTAATGGAGATGGTATTTTTACTTCTTTTTTTTAAGTTTTATGTGTTTTTGCACTCAAAAAAAATTTATGGTGCTAGACACATTTTTAATAAAAGTTTATGATATTTTTGCACATTAATCCTTTATTTTATTTGACTTTTGTAAGCTTATATTCCATTCGATTCTTTTTATAAGTAACTTTATCTTTTTTAGAATTGATCATTAATATAAGCAGTTTTTTTCTTGCGTATCAAACTTTAAACTATTTTTTCCTTTTTTACCCTATTAAATATGTATCCTTAAATTAATTATCTCTCACTCACCGATAATTCTCTCTCAATTGATTATTTATAGCTCATTCTCTCTCATGGTTTATACTCATTCTTTCTCCTATATTCTTTCATAAATAGGGTTATATTTAAAAGAAACATGACATTTTTGACACATTTATTGTTTTTAACTAATCTTAACCACCAGTTCGTTTTACGCAACCAAGAAAAAAGTTACCTATAAAAAGGACTTGAGAGGGTATTAGGGTAAAAGTCGGTTGCTGTAATATGATTTATGTTTAAATTATCTTTTGTAAAAAAAAAATAGTTTGACAAATTAAAACTTGTTTTGATAATATATTGAAAAACATTTTTAGATGTAAAGTAATTGAAAAAGATATGAACTTTGACACATATATTATATTTATGTAATTTTATGACTTTAAGAAAAATATTAAAATTAAAATTATAAAAATTAAAAGAATTAATATATTATTGGTAAGGACAAAACTAAGGTCAAATTAATTATGTCCATTATATCCAAGTAGCCTATGAAACGTTGCCATGTGGATTAATTTGACACATAAGCACTAACATCATGTTAAACCACTGTTATTGAACCACGAACGCTCGAACTGGTCTTCTCTGTGTCGGTTCAAGCGTTCTAGAATTTGGGAGGTTTTTTCTTCTTCTTCTTTTTTTTTTTTTATTTACATCTCCCGGTGTCCCACCCTCTTTAGAGGTAGACTAATCCGGAGTCGCCCCCGGTGTATAGAAACTTTTCAGGAATCGAACTCGGGCCCTTGAGACAAATGACGGAGAAGGCACCTTGACTCCCCCTTTCAAATCATCCGAACCACGCCACTGAACAGGAGGTTTTTTCTTTTATCATACCTTTAGGAGTTTTATATTTGTAACTTTTTAAAGGGTTAAATCCAATGTCAGGATAATCTATAAACATGTATGGATGTATGATCCCCCATTTTCTCGTTTATCAAAGTTGTTGTCTAACAATTTTATATTAATTAATCAATAAAAAAGTTTACATTCCATCATTACTTGCACGCTGGGATGTCATGACAATCTTCTGCCAAGTTTTTAACCCGCAATTTAATCCAAAAATATTTAGAACTAGATTAATTATTTTGACCTAAATGCATTGATACATTGATGGATGTATTAACAGAGTTTAAAATAAGTTACATTTTTCAATATTGATTAACAGTATTTTATTATCAATTTTATACCATATAACGAATATTAATTCATACACTGATTTATATATTGGTATATTAATTGGTTAGTGAGTACATACATGTACAGCGAACAACTACAAGTTATGCAGTCACTATATTATTATTTCATAGATGAGATTCGGGAACTACATTGAAGAGATTCTCGTGTGAACCTAATTTATTGGGTCATTTGTGGTCTAACAAGTTAAAATATAACAACCCAGTAAACATTAATAGGAAACTCCCTATAAAATACCACCGAAATACCGAAATTTCAAATCAGTGCAGCGAATTTGAAAATTCTGGTTCAGTTCTGTGTCAGTACTGATGAACAGTGATGTGTATGCGAAAAGATGATTTTGCCCTTCAGCCCTCCCTATCGCCACTTCAGAATAACAACTCGAGACTTTTAATTAACAACTCGTGATTTTTGATTAACAACTCCGCTTTATTCTTTCACATATTCGTATCTAAAAAATATAGTGTTGTTAATGTAAAATACGGTATTGTTAATAAAGAAAGATGTGTTGTTATTGGTCTTGAAACTTAAATTACGAAGTTGTGAAACAAGAAATAGGAGTTGTTAATGTAGAATATGGTGTTGTTAATAACAAGACCGGTGTTGTTATTGTGAAAATAAAAAGAAGAAATTGGAATTGTTAATTAAGAATCAGGAGTTGTTAATTAAAAGTCTCGAGTTATTATTCTGAAGTGACGAAAGGGAAGGCCAAAGGGCAAAATCGTCTTTTCGCATACCCGTCACTGTTCATCCGTACTGACACAGCACTGAACCGGAATTTTCAAATTCGCTGCAGTGATTTGGGATTTTGGTATTTCGGCGGTATTTTATAGGGATTTTCCCAACATTAATCTTAGTTGGTTGCTCATATATTTCATATTTTTATTTCTCTTAAAAAAATGATTCACTTAATTAAGATTTCATAGGTAATGAAAAAGTGAATATTGTGAAATTTTTTAATTTTATTAATATGCCAGCTAATATTTAGGAGGTGCCAATTCAGCTCATGAGTTATTATATTTTAACTGGTCAAATAACAAATAACGTGACAAACTAGGTTCATACAAGAATTTCTCACTGTATTGGCATATGGTTCAATAATTTGCTAATAATTAAATCATGAACGGATAATTAAATACCAATTATATATATTATACCTTAAAAGTAAATATACTCAATTATTCATATTTACAAAAGTAATCTATAAATACGTTATTAATAACATTCATAGAGACATTGGTTTAAATGATTTTTAGGAACTCATTATTACCATTTTTAGTACAGTATTTATTTTGTTTGACCTCCTTGGTAAAAAAAAAAATTAGAAAAAGAATATGTATTGAACAAGTATGATGAATTTTTAGTTAGGACATTTGAGAGTCATTCAAATTCATGTTATGATCGGGTTAATCCAAGGATTTGGCATTAGTGTTTTAATATTTAGATTTTAGGGTTTAAATTCAAATTAATTTTTTTGCCCTTATTTTTTTAAAAAAAGACCATGAATAACTTAATAGAGGAGAAGTAAATAAGTGTAACAACCGTCCTCAAATTAAGGCTTGTTATTTCGTCCATAAAAGGAATATTCAAAATATGAAACAAGCTGTATCTACATCAACGTACAGCAAACAGAGAGAGAGAGAGAGAGAGAGAGAGAGAGAGAGAGAGAGAGAGAGAGAGAGAGAGAGAGAGAGAGAGAACACCTAACGGCAAAATTACAAGGAAACAAATTTGAAGTCCTAGACTTTGGCCGGCTATTGTACTATTTGAATCTCATACTTCCCTCCCTCTCTAAAACCTATATCTATATATCTACCTATATATATACACACATATGCCGTCTACACTCAACATAGTTAAATCTCAGAAGCTTATCAATGGCTTCCATGGAGCCTCCTATTAGATTTGGTATTATGATTTTAATTACAGTATTTGTGACTGTAGCTAACGGTGATGATTTATTCCTTGAATGGCACGTTAGTACTGATTCAAGCATCAAGCCAGTGTCTACGGCTCAACCAGTAATGATTAACTGATTTTAAACTCTGATTCTACATATTGCAGCTTTAGTTTCTTGTTCTGATTTATATGAATGATGATGATGACGGTTGTGTGTTTTTGCAGGTTATAACTATCAATGGCATGTTCCCTGGTCCTCTTATTAATGCTACCACAAATGATATGATCCATCTCAAAGTTTTCAATTATTTGGATGTTCCCTGGTCCTCTTAGTGTAATAACGAGCATCCAAAATTTAGAATACTGACTTATTGATTTCCACTCACTCTAAAATATTTTTTCAGTAGCATATAATATTTTAAAATAATTTTTAAAAGTAATTTGGAAAACTCTTGGTTATTTTTGTGTTTCCATTCATTTGTTTGATATATGAATATAAAAAGTTTCAATAAGCAACATGCGTTGATCGTAGTGAAAAGGATTTTGATTGTTCAAATACGAGAGTTCTCTTGTTTGAGTCCGTACGAATGCAGAAAATGTTTTTTGGAGAGTTACCATCAATGGGATTCGATCCAATAATATTTGAATATGATCCTTTCAGATATCCATATTCCATGATATAAAAGATTCAATTAATTAAGTTTTAACTATAGTCACTAATTAATTCTTTTCTGTGATGACTGATCAAATTATATTTTGTCACATCATTCGAAAACAAACTTCATTACTGGATTAACAATGTTAAAAAATCGCAAGGACACCTTTTACTTTAGTTTCATTTTGTACTCTTTATTCTTTGTTTTGAGCAGAGGAATAGTAGTCTGTGAAATTTACAGCAAGCTCATTACTTCAAACTTGGATGTTGACATCATCGTCGTCGTCGTTGAATCCATCAAGGTCGTCTCTTCTCGTATGATAACAATACTGCACTTCACAAGCACAATGCAACAAAAAAGGCACTTTCGTTTGCAACTTATTTTAAGTGATTTTAGTTTGTCTCGATTTGCATAAAAACACTTGTTGTAAGCTAATCTAGATGGCTAAGTTATCAACACAACATTGTCATTTTCCTTCTCCCAAGCAGGGTTATACCAAGACAGAAGAAAAGCAGCACTCTTGTAAATGCTACGACCAGAAAGCTGGTTTTCTTCTATTAGGCTGTCTAAGAGCTGTGTTTTGTTTCGTGTTGAAAACCAAAACCAAATACGCATTAAGCTTAATTCCAAGTGTATCATATTGTCAGTTTGAGTAGATGCCCTTTTTTCTTCTTTGGGAGTGAATTTAGTGACATAAGCTTCTTCTTCAACTTCTTGTTGATAAATATTTCATTATGTGGGGCTTCAGTAAAAGGATTTTTTTCGAAGGCGTACATACAACTTGCTCATGTCCTGCTGATGAATCATTAACTTTGTATTTGTGGCTCGACATAATTTTGAACTTACGGCTAGTTGTAGGTTGTTATATCCTTTTACTAAGGTGTTTGGGGTTTTAATCTGAACGTTAGTTAGGGTGGTTGTAGTAATTATGTTTGAAGTTCTTACGTTAAATCTTGTGTATTTGAAGTTCTTATGTTAAATCTTGTGTACTTACCTACGAGTTACTATCCAGTGTGTGAGGTGGTCCTATGTATGGAGTACTTATGTGGTTGTACTAACATTTTATTAATATAGTGGATCATTTTATTAACTTCATCACTCTCGATTATTCATGTTAATGAGTCAAAGTGTCATCACATGATGATATGAAGTTTGGCCAATGAGTTTTCTTATATTTACTTTGATTTTCACCAACTCAGAACATTAAAAACAGTGCCTGTTTGCTTGCTCGTTGAATGTCTGTTATAGCCTAGGGAACATTAGTTGAAGTACACTGATGTTTTACGAGTACTAAAATGGCATGTGAGCCTTGACCGAAACATGAGACCTTTGACTGTGAGGCAGCTTGTAATACAGTAACATCTAACCTTAATGGCTGTAGTGTTTCTTTTCATCCTTTGGTTGCTAATCGCTGTATTGAGGAATCATTGTTTTGTTGAGCAGGTTATTGCCATCAATGAAATTTTCCCCAGTCCTCCTATTATAATGTCACAACCAATGAATGATGTTGTCCATGTCAACGTCTTCAACATAGGTGTGTTAATGCCCACAAAATTTTTTTAAAAGTGCGTCTGACATCATAGATACAAAAACATACATAAACATTTCAGAAGTGAGTAAAAATACTATCTCCATTAACTCATATGGATATCCGTCTGTGGGTCCCACCTAGTGCCACGTGTCACCTTTAAAACACATTGAATATATTTTGACAGTGACACGTGGCACTTGGTGGGACACACATATTCAAAAGTTAACGGAGATGGTATTTTTACTCTCTTCTCAAAAGTTTATGTGTTTTTACACTTAAAAAAAGTTTATGGTGCTAGACACGCTTTTGAAAAAAATTTGTGGGTATTTTTGCATCTTTTTTTTTTGACCTGGAAATGTTGCTTTTTATATATAATCGAAAGGGACAAAATAATAGCTAGAAAGTCTTAACATCAATCAGACAAAAGCAGAAATAGAAAGACTAAAAGCTAAAAAAGCAAAGTCAAAAAAAAATTAAGTTGAATCCAGTTCATGCGCATTAACCAATCCCTTCTCTGTCACGGTCTCCAAAAGCTTCCTCACTGCTGAAAGACAATTCTCCATTATCAGCTGCATTACGTGATAGAAAGCAAAGCATAGAAGGTGTTGGTGATAACACCCACCCCGAAGGGTACATCTTCTTTCGAATACAACCTGCTAGATAATCAGCAGAAGAATTTCCTTCCCTAAGAGTGAAGGAAAAGAAAAGATCCAAACGTGATTTAGCTAATTGAAGAGTTTCCTCCAGGTAGTGTAGACTGCACCATTCGCTTGTTGACAGATCTCCCGCAGACAAAGCTCGGAATAGATTCTGGTTATCTGTCTCAATGTTGGCTCTTGTGATATCTAGCTCTATGCACATGTAAACAGCCTTCCTAACAGCTAAGACTTCAGTTTGGAA
This sequence comes from Inga oerstediana, assembly GCA_963210345.1. NCBI lineage: Eukaryota > Viridiplantae > Streptophyta > Magnoliopsida > Fabales > Fabaceae > Inga > Inga oerstediana. The sequence continues at coordinate 82,609,588 of OY723401.1, read as the reverse complement.
AGCTGACTTCGCCTTAAGGTATTTTTGCATCTTAACACTTTATTTTATTTGACTTTTGTAAACTTAGATTTCATTCGGTCTTTTTCATCAGCAACTTTCTCTTTGAATGATTCTTAATATAAGTAGCTTTTTTGTTATGTACCAAACTTTAAACTATTTTTTCCTTTTATACTCATATTAAATATATATCTTTAAATTAATTATCTCTTACTCACCAATAATTCTCTTTTATTTAATCATTTATGACGCATCTATTATCATATTTTATACTCATTCTCTCTTCTATACTCTTTTCATAAACAGAAGTATATTTAAAAGCAATATGACATATCTGACACATTTATTATTTTTAACTAATCTTAATCACCAATTCATTTTGCGCAATAAGAAAAAAAAACCTATAAAAAGGATTAGAGGGAATATTAGGATAAAAGCCAGTTAGTGTAATGTGAACCATGAGAGCTCGAACTATTCATCTGTGTCGATGCCAGAGTTCTAGATTTTGGGAGATTTTTTCTCTTATCATACCTTCAGGAATTTGGGGGTTTTTCCAGATGCATAAATTATCAATATTTAGTATAATCGCTTTTTGGTAATGTTTTTCAGTTCCAATTGTGTATCTCTCTAGTAATGGAGTTATCGCCTCAAAACTAGACGTGATGATAAAGCTTTTTTTAATCAAGCGATTCTATCAACTGAAGCATTCAATTTCTATGATTTGTTTCACTCAAAGCTCCAAGTTTGTTCATACCAAGGGTTAAAGGCAGCAAATTGATCGTATACTGGAATTCTTATATCAGCAAACATGGCAGAAAGGGTAATATCAAGGATGTCGACTCAATGTTTAGTGTTCATTTAGATTAACAGTAGAAACTATTTTTCCAATGCAATTTATGGTGTATATAGTAAGTATATTATAGAAGTTTTGTTTTTCGAACTTACTTCTCGAACGCTAACTCAAACATGTCTTTAGTAGGACGCCCAGAAAAATTACTGTCTCATGGACTCAAGTTACATAAGTAGACTTCGAGTGTTAAATTTTGTCGTCCCCTTGCTAATGTTGGTTTCACAGGAGGTTAGTGCTACTATGTAACTTTCACTGGCTACTTGGACATAATGAACCTAATTAACTTAACCTTAAGTTTTGTTCTATTTGTAATTGTTAAAGGGCTAAATCCAATGTCAGGATAATCTATAAACATGAATGGATGTACGATCCCCAATTTTCTCGTTTATCAAAGTTGTTGTCTAACAATTTTTATATTAATTAATCAATAAAAAATTTTACATTCCATCATTACTTGCACGCTGGGATGTTATGACAATTATCTGCCAATTTTTTAATCCGCAATTTAATACAAAAATATTTAGAACTAGATTAATTATTTTGACCTAAATTCATTGATACATTGATGGATTTATTAATAGAGTTTTAAAATAAGTTACATTTTTCAATATTGATTAACAGTATTTTATTATCAATTTTATACCATATAACGAATATTAATTCATACACTAATTTATATATTGATATATTAATTGGTTAGTGAGGACATACACAGCGAGCAACTACAAGTTATGCAATCACTATATTATTTCACAGATGAGATTTGAGAATTTGGTTTGTCACGTCATTTATGGTTTAACCAGTTAAAACTTAAAACATGACAATTTAGTAAACATTAATTTTAGTTGGCTATACATAAATTTCATATTCTTATTTCTCTTAAAAAAATGAATCCCTTAATTAAAATTTCATACGTAATGAAAAAGTAAATTTTGTGAGATCTTTTAATTTTATTAATATGCTGACTAATATTTAGAAGGTGTCAAATCAGTTTATGAGTTGTTATATTTTAACTGGTCAAACTATATAAATGATGTGGCAAACCAAGTTCATACAAGAATTTTTCACTATATTGGCATATGGTTCAATAATTTGCTAATAATTAAATCATGAATGGATAATTAAATACCAATTAAATTATATATATATATATATTATACCTTAAAAGTAAATATAATAAATTATTCATATTTACAAAAGTACTCTATAAATACGTTATTAATAACGTTCATAGAGATATTGGTTTAAATTATTTTCAGTAACTTATAATTACTATTTTTTAGTACTGTATTTTTTTTTGTTTGGCCTCGTTGTTAAAAAAAATTAGAAAAAGAATATGTATTGAACAAGTATAATGAATTTTTAGTTAGGACATTTGAGAGTCATTCAAATCCATGTTATGATCGGGTGAATCCAAGGATTTGGTATTAGTGTTTTAATATTTAGATTTTAGGGTTTAAATTCAATTCAATTTTTTTTGCCCTTTTTTTTTAAAAAAAAACATGAATAACTTAATAGAGGAGAAGTAAATAAGTGTAACAACTGTCCTCAAATTAAGGCTTGTTATTTCGTCCATAAAAGTAGCATTTAAAATATGAAAAAGCTGTATCTACATCAACGTACAGCAAAAATAAATAAATAAATAAAATCAGAAAACACCTAACGGCAAAATTACGAGGAAACAAATTTGAAGTCCTAGACTTTGGCCGGCTATTGTACTATTTGAATCTCATACTTCCCAGTTCCCTCCCTCTCTTAAAACTATATCTATATATCTACCTATATATATATATATACATAAGCCGTCTACACTCAATATAGTTAAATCTCAGAAGCTTATCAATGGCTTCCATGGAGCCTCCTATTAGATTTGGCATTATGATTTTAATTACAGTATTTGTGACGGTAGCTAACGGTGATGATTTATTCCTTGAATGGCACGTTAGTACTGATTCAAGCATCAAGCCAGTGTCTACGGATCAACCAGTAATGATTAATTGATTTTAGACTCTGATTCTATATATTGTAGCTTTAGTTTCTTGTTCTCATTTATATGAATGATGATGATGATGGTTGTGTGTTTTTGCAGGTTATAACTATCAATGGCATGTTCCCTGGTCCTCTTATCAATGCTACCACCAATGATATGATCCATCTCAAAGTTTTCAATGATTTGGATGATCCCTTGTTATTTACTTGGTATCTCTCTCTCTCTCTCTCTCTCTCTCTCTCTCTCTCTCTCTCTCTCTCTCTCTCTCTCTCTCTCTCTCTCTCTCTCTCTCTCTCTGTGACTTTAAATTCAGAACCTTTTGATTGTGATGTGTTGGAATCCCATGTAAGCAATTTAATCACTAAAAAGTTATACAACAAGTGAGTATTACACGATAAGGAGTTCTGGTGTAGGAAATGATTGACAGGTTGCATGCTGATAACTTGTTGTGAAATATTTTAGTGATTAGATTGTTTATGTGGGGCAAAATGGTGATTTTCCCTTGAAATAACAGAATGTGTTATTGAAGCTGGATTTGAGTTATTTGATGTAGGAATGGGATTCAACAAAGATTGAATTCATGGCAAGATGGAGTTTCAGGAACAAATTGTCCTATTCCACCTGGTACTGATTGGACTTATGCCTTCCAAGTCAAAGACCAAATTGGCACTTTCTCCTACTTCCCTTCCATCAATTTCCTTAAAGCCGGGGGTGGGTTTGGCCCGATTCGAGTCAATAATCGCCCCGTGATCCCCGTTCCCTTTGCTAAACCAGAAGAAGAATTTGATCTTCTCATTGGAGATTGGTTCCAAACTAACTATAAAGTAACCATCTCTCAAGCGTAGCTCACTTTAATTTCTTTTTAATGAATATATTCATTTACCTAGCTTTCTGATAAATAATCTATTGCAGGATGTTAGGTCCAATCAGAATGCTACTCCTGATTGGATGCTAATAAATGGAAAGCCATCATATTTGAACAATCTTTCATTACCTCATGAGTCCTTCAATGTCACAAAAGGTTCAAAACACTACTTTTTACAAATCCTCTACTATGATCTTGTGTGGGACCTATATAGTAAATTGTGTTCTTCTCTATCTCCACGTGGCACAGGAAAAACTTACTTGTTGAGGATATCAAATGTGGGTACAACTTGGAGCTTCAACTTCAGGATTCAAAATCACAAAATGGTTGTCGTTGAAACTGAAGGATCATATGTGAGTGAGATAGAGTTGGATTCCCTTGATGTTCATGTAGGGCAGTCTTATTCTGTTCTTGTTACAGCAAACCAAAGTGTTAGTGATTACTATATAGTTTCATCTCCGAAACTGCATAAAAATAATAATAATGCCTCAGATATAACCAATCTTGTTGGTATAGCTGTGCTTCACTATGAGAATTCAACCACTTCTGCTAATGGTTCTCTCCCAAGTGGTCCTGACCCATTTGATCTTCACTTCTCAATCAACCAAGCTAGATCTATCAGGTAAAAATTTGTGAATTCTCATCAATATATGTAGTTGTTCACTGTGTTTTTCTTCTTTGGGTATGTACTTCAGTTACCTTTAAACAATGCTTCCAAACAGTTTTGGGAAGTTAGAAGTGTTACGAAGAGCACGACAAAGATTAAATCTTCCTAATAACAAGGATCATATTGAGCACGACAAAGATTAGACCCATTCGAATTTTTTGAAAAGATTAAGAAAGCTAAATAAATTACTTGATTATAGCATATATTGTGTATCATTAGACTATATATCAGTTTATAAATTAAGCAAATTAGTTTGGAGAAAAACGATAAATGTAAATGCTTAAAAGTAGTTTATCCAGCTTCCTTGATCTCTTCAAAAAATTCAACTGAGTTTTATATTAAGGACCAGATGTAGTATATGTAGAATATACAAATGAGCACAGCACAAATAGAGGATTTCTTAACTATAGGGTGACAGAAGATTTCTTCAAAACAATGCTTCCAAACAGTTTTGGGAAGTTATAGAAGTGACTTTGACTGATTCTGTTTTTGTATTGAAGGTGGAACCTAACAGCAGGAGCTGCAAGGCCTAATCCCCAAGGAACCTTCAATGTGACAAATGTGACAATATCTCAGACTTTCATTCTGAAGGCATCAACATCTGACATCAATGGCACTTTGTTCTACACGGTAAACAATGTGTCATACTTGACCCCAGATACCCCATTAAAGCTAGCTGATCACTTCAGCAATGGAACTGGAGTGTATGATCTCGACGAGTATCCCACAAATTCTTCGAATGATAAAGCGGTTCGCGGGGTTTTCGTGGCGAGCGGATTGCATGGAGGGTGGCTGGAGGCTGTGTTTGAGAATCAATTGAATAAGACCATAGATACATGGCATTTGGATGGATACAATTTCTTTGTTGTTGGGTAAGTAGTGTTGTTGACCATTTTTCTACTAGATAACTATGAGATTTGAAGATTAATGAAATTGGGGAACTTGATGTTTTGTGTTTAGGTTTGGTGAGGGAAAATGGAAACCAAAAGTGAGATCAACATATAACCTTTATGATCCTGTGTCACGCTCCACAGTGCAAGTCTTTCCTGGAGGATGGAGTGCTGTGTATGCATATCTTGATAATCCTGGAATGTGGAATTTGAGATCACAGAAACTCAGAAATTGGTATTTGGGCCAAGAGCTCTATGTAAGGGTCTATGATCCTGATCCCAACCCTGACAAAGAGGATCAACCTCCACAGAACCTCCTCTTATGTGGTTAGTGAATCTTTTTGTCATTATAGTGTTGACTCAGTTATAACTCAATCTCTAACCTTATGTTTGGATGGAGAGAAAATTAGCAGGGAAGAAATACTAGGAGGGAAAACTGCTAAATATGTTAAAATTTTTTATCATTTTTTTAAGTTTTCCTTCTTAGTATTTTTTCCCTTATTTTTCCCCCCATCCAACATAGGATAAAACCTGACTTAGAGCAACCCAATCCTTATAACTCTAACTAGGTTATAACTTGGTCACTGTAATTTGATCCGATGCAATTCAGTTCCTATAGTTTCAACCATTTAAAACTTTATTCCCTAAGTTAATACTATAGAAACTGAATTGTATTTAGTCAAAATTCAAGGATCAAGTTACAACAAAGTCAAAATTATAGAGACTGAGTTATACTAAGTCAAAATTTAAGGAATGAGTTATACCTGAGTTAAAACTTTTGGGGAGCTTTTTGTTGTATGGTTGAGAATTGAGATGCTGATAATTATGAACAAATACAGGGAAGTATCAACCTGCAGCACCAAGCCCTTCTCCTGCAGGTCCACCTACACCATCAAGCTATAATTCAAGGACATGTAGTCCCCCACATATAGCATGGTATATTATTCACAAAACTTAGACATCAATCAAGTTGATTAAATTTAAGTACAGTTCTTTGCAATCTAACATATATTATTCTTTCTTGTTTGTTATGCTTTGTGGATTAATTAACAGGCTTCTTGTTGCCACCATCACTGCCCTGCTTCATCTATATTGGTCTGCAACTTAAGCCTTCTTGTGAGGCTGAGCCCTTTGCAAAGAACAAGAGTGGAGATTCAGACACATTATTGATGATTCATTATTTTTACGTTGGAAACTAAACACGCTTTGTTATTGTATTTGTGCCTTGTTTTGTATTCTTGTCAATATTCTTCTTGTGTTTTTTTTCTTTTGATTACTATGATTGTATTTGTCCAAATATATACTCTGATCCGTAAAAAGTGTCAAAATTGTGTTTCAGAATTGCACTACTACAATACATTGATCACATTAAAATGTGATTTGTTCTCTTTCATTTGAGTATCATACTGTGATTTGTGGATGATGTGGTATAAAAAAAATAATAGTCTGTTGCTACAAAGTTTGATCTCAAATTTCCATGGTTGAGTAGAGATCTGATTTCATCAAATAACGTAGGTTAATATATTGTGAAAATTAAGAATTCTGTATGTCTTTAGCAAACTAAAAAAAGCATCCCTCACATTGTTTAAGGACAAAACTTAGCATCATTTATCAGTATCCATTAGATCTGATTTCGGGTTAGTTGTAAACGTAACTGATTATGTTGTTAATATGACTTACGATGTTGTAAACATAGCATAACATATTGTAACCAATGACAATGGTTAAATTGCTTGGGGGTATTTTGGTAAATGGTCATTGGGAATTCATGTCAGAAAAGTCCTTAGGGACTTTTCTGACAGTTGACTTTTCAAAGAGATTTTTGTGATATTTTTTTCCTAGTTTGGGACCTAGCTGATATTTTCCCTAATTTTTATGACCCTTTTTTTTTGGGTACGTGGGAATCAGTTAAGAGTACCTTGTATTTAGGTTCAAACCATGGCACATGCTATTGAAGTTATGAAAGTATACACTTATTTGTCTCCCGTATGTGCGTGTTGGTGATGATGATTGCTAAGTACTTTTGGTATTTTCCATTCGCGAGCAACTATCCTGTTCTACCAAGATCAAGTTCTCTTGCATCATAAGAATCTACTGTTCTGTTAGCATCCAACTAGTATAATAAACAAAACTTGATCTTGAAATTGTTCATTCTTTGACTGTTAGTGTGAATTCTGAATGGATTTTATATTCTCCTCCACATCATCTTCTTCTTCTTTTTTAAATTAAGTTTCAAATTCTGAAATCAGAAATATATATCCATACTTAGGATTCACAAATAGTACCTTTAATAGGGTGGCAAGTGTGAATAAAGCTTGATCCAATTGGTAAGGAGTTAGCTCATAACCTATAAAGTTGTGAGTTCAAATCTTGTTGCTAATGTAGAGGTCTTGTTAGTGAGCAATCTGTAAATATCTTCGTAAATGTTCTTTGAGTCTAGAGGTATGCCTTAACCCTGATAAGCCCTGAGACCCAACTCACCTAAACTTTATTGTATAAAAAAAAAAAGATGACACATGTCTGGCTAAAAAATAATAATAATCTATCCAAATCTCCAGCTCCCTGAAACACATATTCTCTTTCCTTTGAAATTCTCTAAATTTCTTTTTTAGAATGTGCATTTCAAAGTTGATTACATGTCTCTTCTATGAATAATAAATTTTTATTTTATTAATAAATTTAAAATATGGTTTCAAAAAGAATGAGTTTATATGAAAGATTGAAAAAAAAAAAAAAAAAAATTGAAGAATATATTATAATTGTTTTTAGATTCCCATAATTCTATTCATAAAGCTTGCTTAAATATATCTTATTACATTTTGTAATTTTTATCGTCAATGTTATATATATACCTATGTTTGATCTTTTTTTTAACAAGCATTAGGTGGCTCTAATACCATATGATAGACAAAGTTTAATATCTGAACATAGCATATAAAAGCAATTTATTCCTTTTTCCATAAAAGAGATAAAATTTTGCATAGATGTAAAATTTTATTTTCCATGGGGGGCTACAATAACACATGACAATCGAAGCTTTATATGAAGAAAACACTTATATTATTTAGCTATAGTAGCACTATGTATATACACAAAAACGTAAATGGAAAAGACACCAGAAATAGTACTTTTAATAGTAGTATATTATATAATTAATGCACTGTTAAAACTAACTCAATCATTTTTAATATCTAACAGGAGGATCTGGAAGAAAGTTTAAGATTGTTGGCAAAAAAGAAAAAGGGAAGAAATTTTAGGGTAAACTGCAATTTTCCCTTTCTTGTGATAAGATAACCCCTTATATTATATTGCAATTTAATTATGTTTTTGGTTTTATCAAAAGAAAAATTATCCTTTTTTGAAGTATCAATTCCCACTCACCAAAAAGAAACCTTTTTTTTTTATTCCCATGAAACATTCCTAGACACTTTTTAAATGATGAACTAGTTGTTTATGATTTTGTTCCTTTAATTTGCTTTCTTTTTTGAATCAATTTGTTCCTTTAATTTTTTTTTGATAGTAAATGATATTCTACAAACACATCAGAAGTTATCCTGCTGAGTCAACATGCAATCTCATTCTATTTACATCATTAATTAAAAAGTTGGTAATAGCATCAGGGGGCGATTATGTGATATGAAGATCAATCGCCATCTTCCAAGCTTCTTTTGCCATAGCATCTGCAACTGTGTTAACATCCCAGGTGCAATGTGAAATTTCCACTTCCCAATCTCTATCCAGCAGCGTGTGAATCTCCACCTCCTTTAATTTTAATCTGATATAGTTATTGCAGTGGAAGCATAATTGCACTTGTGTGTCCTTTTCTAGTAATAATAGTGAGAATTTCTTGTGCATTCACATCTAAATCAAACAACATGCAATATTTTAATCATGCTCAAATTGCTGCAACTCTTTA